>LPNX010037619.1:3746-103539 GCA_001517045.1 Pseudotsuga menziesii | reverse complement strand
GGTACCCTAGGGGGGATTTGATTCCTAGGAGCATTTAGATGATTCCTCCATATATCATTAGAGATTAAATAGTTTCCAAAGAATGAACATGTATGATTTCTCTATAGGTTGTAATGGAATAGGGTGTATTTATTTAAATGACCAATTTATGTGCCGTCTCTTAAGCGACGCTTCTGAGGCTAGCCGTCGCTTAAGCGACGCTTATGAGCCTAGCCGTCGCTTAAGCGATGCTTATGACCACAATTTAAAAAAAAAAAATTTAACTTTGTGATTTTTGGTAGGTTTAAAAGAAAAAATCCACGCGCCGTCGGAAGTAACCGTCGGATTTTGGATCGAAATGTAGTAGTGTCTATTTCCCCAGACTGCTGATTCATTATTCCATCAGATAGTAGGAGCCTAAAGGTATCCCAACTATTCGTCCCATCAGCTGCCTCATACCCACTCAAAGTGTTGCATGGTCCTTTTGAACTTTGCTTCCTGTCTTCCATCAACTGCTTTGACCATGCTTCAACATTGGCCTCCCTTACAACCTTCACATTTTCAGCCAGGTGGACACAAACATATATATGACCTCTGTCTGTGAATTGTAAAAGAAAAAAACAGTAAACTAAGTTAGCTAACAGGAAATGACAATTGATTCCCTACAATTGAACTCTTGTGAGTCCAACATTTACTTTTTAATGTACATAATCTATTTTAAAATATTAGCGCAAGTACTCTAGTGCAAAGCAAGGACAAGTGGGGATGGAAAATGAACTTTCACAGAATTTCCAACAAGATTTGTAATGATTTGTCAAAATCACGTAGGGTCCTCGATAATAATATCTGGTACCTAATCTGAGACAAATACTGCAAGCTTATCCCCACCAAAGAAATGCAGGTGCACATACACATCCATTATTCAACTGGTTAGAAAATGTCAAAGGTACAAAATAAAAACTAGTATTGTACAAGAAATACAAAAAATTGGGGAGTGGATTCAAATAGAAAATGGGCAAAGTTATAGGCACAAAAAGTCTTGTAATACTGCAATTGGTACATACCTCAATGCCCTTGCCTCTAGTCTTCCCAGAAAATAAAGAAAGAACATCATCCAAAATGGATCGCAAATCAAAGGGAACTTCCTCAAGCTCTATCTTTCCTGACTCAATCTTGGCCTGATCAAGAAATTCATTTATTAGAGTTATGAGGGCTTTCCCACTAGCTTTAGCAGTTTGGGCATAGTCCTATTGAGTGGCATCAAGATCGGTGTCCATAAGCATCTAGAGCATTCCTGAAATACTATCATGGAAATATGTTAGCGTCATGCCCTAAATGTTGTAAAATAATATTGGAGATAAAAATTATATATCTAAGCCTCAAGGTGTAATTAAAATTAAACATGAAATAAAGAATAGAATGGCACAGGACCAATATGCTTAACTTACAAAAAATAATGAAGTGTGAGATAAGCTGCCATTTACCTAGAACACCATTCATGGGAGTCCTGATCTCATGGGAAACAGTAGCAAGAAATTGCAAGAACAATGGATGAAATGATAATAGGATTAGGAATTACTCTAGATCCAATTATTCACAAATAAATTGACTAACCAAACTAGTTTGAGAAAATTATTCAAAAGGAAAACTGATTTGCATGAATAACTCAAGCAGGTTGAAGGAAGTTCTGAAAATATTCAAAGTGAAATAGAATAACTGTTCAATAATCATACTCCCTAGTACAATGCTATGCTGCTAGTGTATGCTTTTGAAAATAAAAAACCTGAGATTTGGCAATATCTGCTGCTTTAGCCTGATTTTTCAACTCCTCCATTTTACGGAAGTCCTCTTCCACTTTGGTAATGCGGTTTACTGCAACATATATTATGTGACCAACTAACATAGCAATCACAAGTATTCCAAGTGAAGTTGTTATTGTTGACCATGGAATTGCAGGTTTCTCATAAAACCTGCATTCAAAACATTTTCAGCAATCAAAACAGACTTAACCAAAAAAGCATTTGAGATAATCTTGCTGGTCGATGCTAACCATCAAACATATATTACAAGCAACTTATTTAACAGACAAATTGTTGCTAGAGACAATTACATACCGACAATGCACCACATGCCTTCGGAACGGATCTCCAAAATTAAGATTACTGACATGCGACACAACATTATCTGTAACTTGGGGACCATACATTATCAATGGAGTTGAGCGGTTGGTAATATCATATACATTAACAATTATTTCCTGATTACCATCAAGTTGGCATAGTAAGTTCTCCACTAATGACTCCACATCAAATGCTCCACCCAGGTACCTGCTTTAAGAAACAGAGGAGCTAAACAACATTAGGTGTTCATTACAAAGATTAACCGAGAAAAATAAAGATCAATCATGCATCACAAAAGGTTACTAAGGAAAAAAACATATCAGATAGAAGTTAAGCCATTCAAGCAACCAAGAAAATGTTCAACCAAACAAATACGTTTGTGATTTAGTCAGACACACATGAGAAATGTCAAAGAAGGCTGGTCGGCTCCATGAAAGTGAGGTGTCATTGATGCACTCGCCAAGGTTCAAATCTCCCCAAAGACAATTGACCCTCCTAGGCCACTTGTGATAGTGCTAGTGTTTATGCTTTTGTTTGTAGATGGGGCCAAGTGCAAGTCACAAGTGACTTTGGCAGAATAGATACCCCTCAACGGTGTCTGCTTAGCCAAAGGATGCTCTCATAGATTGTGAGACCCTTTTTGACACATTGTACTATCTGACATCAAATAGTTGCTACTTGTTGGTGTTCATTGAAAGCATATCAATCAAAAAACAACCAAGTACTAACTAGATCAATCAGAATGTCCAAAAATATTAATCGAATGTTCAAAGTCAATTATCTAGAACAATGTTTGATAAGAAAAGTCAATATCTAGAACGTTGTTTATAACAAACTCACACCTTTTGAGAGAGGGGGGCAGAATTATAAGACATAAACATAAAATGTCTGACTAGTTGAGTCAGACTATAGTAAGTAGTGAGTTGCATCATGTAGGATCGTGTGTACTCGTCGTTGTCATCAACAAGTTTATGACATTATCTCCATCTCATGGGTATGTGATGTATGGTATGCATATGGAATGAAGATAAGGTCACAATCTCATGGTGTTGCAATGATATTATTTTTATGCTAATGCCTATTATGTATATGGAATGAACATGCATAGTAGTGTAACTCTCCCATGTCTATATACTATAAACTAATTTAACCTTGGACTAATGTTTGTACAGCTTCATACAACCACCTATTCAGAACATTATAGATGTCCACTTTATAGTTTTGATTTCCATCATGCAAACAACAAACTGCATCCAAATCATGGGTATAAGAGGCAAGTGTCTCTCATAGTACCAGAGGGATTGTTTTGAAATACACTTGCCAAGCATCTTATTGTGGATCCAGCTCTCTGATGCTAGGAAATTTGGGGATAAAATATTGATTTAGAACAATTAGAAAACATTAAAGGCAATATTAAACAAAATTACATGAATAAGTGCTCTCTAACAAACCACAAACTATGCAACCTTTCTCAGGTTCTGTGAAGGGACACTAAGATGCAATCTTTTAAAAATGTAGTTTAACTCAAGTCTTCATTTTCATGACCATAGTTTCTAAAAGATATATTTTAAGCCAGAGTGTTTATTTTTCTTATAATTTGAAAGCCTTTAACAAATATTCATGTTTCTGATTTTGTGTTTTTTAGTCACATCTTGTTGTTTGAGTTTGTTGATTTGGTTTTTACTTATCCTTACATGTAATTACTTAATACTAATTCAATTATGTGGTTATTTTTTGACCTAAAGTTTAAACAGTGCATATTTTAAACATAAATTGTTCCCATTTCTAGCATGTCAGATAACTATTTTTCCAAATGCTTTTTGCATAGATTGGATGCTAAGTACGAATTGGATCCTTTAGCAAATAGTTTGTTATATGATATTGTGCGTAAGGAGATTGAAGAGAAAACAACCAAGGGCTCTTCTAGTTGCACAAATGCTCTACTATGGCTGAAAAGGTGAAATATGCTTTCTAAGCACATATTCATTTCCTCTTTCTGTATTGTAAGCCACATGCAACTAATATGTTGAATTTATCTTAGTAAACTCCATGCTTGTTCTTTATGTGTTGTCTAACATGAATTTAGCATGCCAACTCTTGCAATGAAATCTAACCTGATTTTACCATTGGACAAGCTTTCTCGAGAATTCTTAAAATTTTGATCTATCAAAAATATGTTTCTTTGCATGAACCCGTTAATATATTCAACTGGATTGCATTGTCATTTCACCTTGGCTTGATAAATCCCCTGTACGATTCAGCTTTATAATGGTATGCATGATTACAATAGAGTTGGAACTTGTGAGGAATTTGTCACTGAAGTAGTGGTGATGTGACAAACTTAGTCCCTCCCTCATCAATCCATTATCCCGTGAGAGACAGGCACCGGTTTTCTCCATCTCTTCTCTCCTAGTTATAGCCTTTTCGCTCTCTTATAATTTTTTTGTTTCCCATTCCTATATTTTCATATACTACAACCACATTTATTTTGATAAGCCTTACTCTCATTGTGTCACCTTGAACATTAAGGCCATAGACTTAGCAATCTTACCATTATGTAGGGAGAGCCAACCTAAAATTGGAGAGAGTGTACTAAGGCGACAGTAAGTATCCCTTGAGTTAGCATTGTAACACCAACCAAAGAAACCGAGTTGCTCTTCTTTCTCTGGAAAATTGTTGGAAAGGATTTTTACAGGTCCAAGCTTCCATCTTTGTTTTCATTGGCTATAGCTCATATTGATGTGTTACACAACCAACTCAAATCTGTGTCTGTACCTTCTTTGCTTGGACTGTTTTCATTATTGTCTGGGTAGTTTGAGCTGAGACATAGGTTAAGGTGCCATTAATTCTTGTCCCCTTCAACCTAATATGTAATCAAGGCTGAAACAAAGTATTTATGTGACTGTTATTCAATCAATGAATACTTTTTGGTTGTTCTGTTTTCAACTTTGATTGCACGGCATGGCTGTAAAACTGAGTTAGAAATGAAGTGATTTATGAGTACTTCATGGTGTTTGGCCTTAAAATCTAGTTGATAGCTGCTGATAATATTTGTTGTAGTAGCTTTATCATGCATTCTCCATATGGTTCAAGGTTCTCCTTTTTAACCTTACTCTATTACTAAAAGGATAAGGCACTTGTCCTTTCAATTTCACCATTTTTATATCATAAAATCCAATGTTCCCTCAAGGTTCCAGGACGGCGGGACGCAGGTTCGAGGAGACGCACATTCGGGATGTGTTGAGACCACCCCCAAATTTTATAGAAATTCAGTGGGGACAGAATGACGTGATAGTCATAAAAATTTTAAAAATATTAAAAATATGAAAAATATAAATCCCAACAATAACAAACATTCATTATTCTGGAATCTGCAATCATGCAATGTAAATGCAAAATTCAAAATTCAAACACATTACAGGATTCATCAAGACTATCATTATATTAATAATAATTTATAAATATATTATATATCAATATGAATTTATGATTAACATGCACATCATATTTGATAATCTTTAGATTTGACTTTTAAGTGATTGAAAAAATGAATCAATGATACTAGAGAGTATGATACTGTATTTGTTTCACGGCCATTGACAGTTTAGAATTATATAATATGCTTTAAGTTAGACATTGTAAATTAGATTTAGTTTTTATTATTTTTTTATGTTTTAAATTTAAAATTTTAATATATAAGTTTATAAGTTTATAAATAATAAAATTATAAGTTTTATTAAATGGTTTTAATTTTTTTTTAATGATTTATTTAATTTTTTTTAAATTAAGAATTTTTTTTTTCGGAGTTTCGGGGTGGGACGCCCACAAGTCTCGGTGAAGTTTCAGAGCGGGATTCCCACAAGTCTCGGCGAAGTTTCGGAGTTTCAGCCGGGACGCCAGGAAGCCCCCCCAAGTTTCGCCAAGTTTTGTCGCCCACCGAAACATTTCGGTCCACGTCTCACCAAGTTTCGCCAAAAGGGGGACGTCCCGAAACATTTTGGATGGAGTTTCAGAGTCCTCGGGACGCGAGAAACACTGGAACGCATCCTCGACCCTCTGGGACGCATCCCCGTGTAACACTGATAAAATCCTAAAAAGAAGACCATTTCATTAACCTGATTTTTATATCTGTAATCAAGAATAGGTGTGTGATCTTACTTAGGGGTTCTCAACTTATGTTGGACAAGAACCAGCCTTAAGAGTGAGGAACAACTGCTATGATGATAGTGGACAGCATTCCTAAGTTTCCCCAACCTTGTATTTTTTTCAGGGACATGGATATTTGAAGGATAGGTTTATAAGGTAACAAATTGGTGCTGTTACCAGGGACAAATTCTAGTTTTCGGAATCAAAAGAATATGCTTCAGCACCTTGATGAGAAGAATTGAATTGGTGTCTCTTCTAGCAACTCCACAAAGAAGGTATCCTACAAGGGGTTCCTCATAGAATCTTATTCCACCATTTCAAGAACTATAAATATTTTTCAGGATAACACAGGTAGATAATTGAGCCCTAAGTATGCAAGATCTAGGCACAATCTATAGTTTCTTGCTGATTTTAGTGATTCAAACTGGCCAAATTTGCATTTTCACTTCAAATTTATGCATCATTTCCCTGGGTTAAAGACTGAGTTCTCCTTAGTTTTCTTGCTCATTTTATTACTGCTAAATCATTGGAACAACAAGCTTAAATTTCTGGAAAAATTCATTCGGTTAATAATTAACATTTACTTGTCAAATTGCTCTTAACTACTAACTAGTGGTTCAATTTTGGAATTTTCTGAGCTTATTGCTTCATTGGATGTCTTATAACAACAAGCTGCAAGATAACTTAAGAGTTAATTTGGTTAATGTTGGTTCAACAGAGTTGGAATTTTGAGATGAATATTTCAATTTGGAAATGTCTATGTCCTATATGCTAGGAGGGTAGGTGTGATGAAACTAGTAAATATTTTTTTGTTGTTGTTTCAAAAGGCTTAGCTTTATAAGTCAATATAATGTACAAAGAGTAATTCTTTACATCACTGAATTTGCTCTTACCACCACAATGAGGAAGGCAATCATATCTAACTGGGATGTAATAGTAGAGGACACAATGTACTCTCCTAGAAAGGAACTTGGCATAAATTTGAGCTTCCTAGCATTCCAAAAAACTTTGGAAATCCATTCAATTGAAACCAATTTTAGGATCCTAAAAGTTGCTTTATATATCTTTTTCCATGAATAGGATAGAGTAGTGATCTAGAGGACATGCCAAATCCAACACATCTATCTTCTTATCACCATAAGGTATTCTCTCTAAGGTGTGTATATTTTTTTTACACACCGATACTCGACCCTTATTGATCTTGCCCTCCTTAACATAGTAATCGATGAAGATATTGTAGGTAAATGAAATAGGTTTGCATTCATGGGCAACCTACTATTCTTTGTGTTACTCCAATTGCCTCATGAATCTACGTACAAAATAGAAAACCCATATTGTTCATGTGAAATTGAAGCTACCAAAATCTTGTTAACCCTTAGAGTGATGATCTTTGTAATAATTTTACAAGTACACTTACATAATGAGATAAATTTGGATTTAATCAAAGGAGATTGGGATATCAGGCTTTGGGAACAAGGGAATGAATGTTGAATTGAAGGCTGTTAGTATCTTTGTCAATATCCTTGATTCATTGGAGATCCTTTAAATATATTCTTCAAGTAACCCATTGAACCCTAAGAAAAATTTGACAACCCATCCTTCCAGACCTAGACTCTTGTATTTTTTCCTTCTGAAAACTGGGCATGGCCATTTGACCTTCTTACTTTATATATTCCTCCAAGAATGGCTAATTGTCTTCTTTAGAAAAAAAAACTTTGAAAAATAGTAGTCATTTTTACTACCTCAGCAATGGTCAGTCAAGTTTCCTATTTATGGATATTTTTTAAAACAAATACACCCAATTTAACACTATCTTTGAAACTGTGGGCCATGGAACCATTTGTATTTTGCATCTGCCAAATTGTACTGGAATTGTTCTAGTGGTTTGAAAAATTATGGATAAATATAGTATTTTCATTACCTTTACTCACAATCATTAGAAAATTGAATGTTAACCGCGTTCTCCTCACAATAAACATAATCAATGGTCGTTAAAATTAAAACATGGCAAACCAATGATGAATTGATGATTTATAATACATGCAAACATACATTCATTATTCATTCATTTATAATTTATCAAGTTTAAATACAGATAATATTCATCATTCAATAAATAGAGACTCATCATTCTATCATTAAGGTAAATTAAAATGACAAAAAAAGCCTTTTAATTTATTTATACGTATTTATGTGCTCCCAGCCTTTTCATGGTTGCTTAAAACAAGGCAATGGACTATTAATTAGTAGTGGTACTGAAAGTGTTAATTTTACAAATTGTCAATCCGAAGAAGAATATGTAATTAGGTAGCATAAAATAAAAATTTCCTTTGAGAATGTTCAGGAAATGAAAGAAGCATAATGAGGATAAATTACCTCCTTCAGATATTTCAATTGATTTGTGTAAATATTTTGCACCAACAGTTAGAAGCTGCCCCAATGTATCAATGCTAGGGTTTTGAGGAATTTTAAGGCTAACCATCCAATCATCCATAATGTCAATTGAAAGAAGTTCCAGTTGTACATGATCTTCTCTACCATTTACTATGAATATCAAAATTCTTTGCAAAGTGAAAACCAAGCTTGAATATGTTGTTAAAGCTCACTGGCAGGCATGTGGACAAAAAGAGCAGCAAGAGATTTATTACCTATAATATACTTACTAATTCTCTTAGTAATTTCCAGGGATTGCCTACAGTATTTGTGTACATTTTTTCTTTTTTTAGGTTGGTTCTCTTGTTTGGAGGTGTTTATTGGTAGAGGAAATGAAAAAGTAGAAATTGGATTTGTAATAATCAATTACATATCAGACTTTGACCTCATTTATGATAATAAAGATTTCATTCTAAGTTATTTTTGGTTTCTTTATATGCTCAATTTATGTGATAGGAAACACTACCCAATCTGTTTTGGGCCTTCTAATTGTCTGGGTGTGTATACAGAGCTCAAAAATACACCTAGTTAGCAAACACCCAAAATGGGAAGGTTTTGGGTGTGGATCCCTACAATCACGCACATGATATGCACTCAGTATGGGTTCCCCTTAGCCAAATTAGGTAACTCTAGTTAACTCCATAGAATATCTAGTAACGACCTTATTATTGAATATTGTAACTTCAAAGGATATTCTAAATGTATTTTACTGATGTAACCCAAGGGAGATGTTATTATCCCCCTGGCGGGGTGTTACTATCGTAATTGGTCATCATAGAGTCATGAGGTAAATACTCCATTGTAAGTCGGGTCAATAGTACCCTAATGAATATAATATAATATTGTACTGAGTCTTCCTAAGTGAAGTCATCCCACTTAGTTGAGTGGGGCTGACTTTTTAGGTTAAAAGTCAAGTAAATAAAAGAGTATAAATAGAGGAGATGTGTTCCTCATTTGAACACACACTCAGTTGTGTATAATGCATAGGAGAGAGATATATATATATCTGCTGGAGGGAGGCACACCTATCTGGGGTCTTGTTTTGTAATTTTTTATACATCTTATACAGAGGAAGTTTTGTTGGGTTTTCTTACTCTTGCGGGTTTTCTAGGATAAATCTTTGTGTTCTTTTGTGTTGCTGCACTTGTCTATCTTTCAGCGATCCTTTTGCTTATGGTTATGTTGTTATGATGCTAAATGTTATAAGATCTGATATAAACATTAAAAACTTAACATGGTATCATAACTACCCTGAAATAAGTCTTTGTGCAGCCAAAACAGTGCTACAACTACAACTATTGAAGGTTAGGGTTTCATGCTTGAAAACCCTAAAAGACTAAAAACTAGTAATTTTGGGACTTTCGTTATATATAGATATTGGAGAAGGATAACGAGCCTACACTTTTACAAGACAAATATAAATTTTTGATGTACCCTGTGTAAAGGTTTCAGCCTAAGATTCACTATAATCTAGGATATATGATTCTTAAAAATCGGGGTTCTATCCTCTCCCAAGATTCAACCTTAAACATCTTACCTAAGGAGAATTGCTATATCTCTCGTTACAAAAGTCCAAATGAAATTTCTCAAGATGTTCCAATATGGAACGTAATGTACTTTCTGTGGTAAAAGTTTAAGACCTCGAAGGTGAAACAGTGACACGTTGCAATCTGTGCAAGTTTGATATGATGAACAGTCTTGAAATAAGTCACCTTGGGAAACTTCGCATAAGTCCCAACTGGTGAAACCCATTTTTCTCTAACCTGCGGGGTTGGAAATAGGACATACAGGGCTACCTCCATGAGAAATTTCAGACACATATAGGCATCAATTTCGGAGCTACCGATCAAAAATTATGTAGAAGAAATTGAAGAAAACTAGGGCATCAAATATTTTACGGTTTTGGTCATAGTTTTGGGAAAATGAGTATGTTGCTTAGATCTCCTTGAGGAGGCACATATTTCCATCCAATCAGATATGAAATATACCTAATTTGAAAAAAATTAGGGTTCCTCTGTCAAACCCTAGGTCCACCAGAAGCAACATTCCAGAAAAGCTTTCAAGCAAGCATCAGATTGAAGTAATCTCATTGGTCAAAGGAGGAGTTGCAGATCCTAAAGGAGATTAAGACAAAGCATAATAATAAGCCTTCAAAAAAACAAAGGTAAGTATTTGAATTTTATTTTCTGTATATGTTGTGTATTATGCATGACAAAATGTTTGCATTAATGAAAATATACTACTAATATGCATGTTATGGGTAAGTAGCCCATGGTGCTATACAACTCTCCATTGCTACTTATCTAGAATGAAACTTCTTTGCTGACATATTGGATTAGTGTACAATCTCAATGATGTTATGGTAGAGATGGAAGGCATTTGAAAACTTTATTTGAGATATGGATGAATGTTGTATTGGCTAAAATAGTTGCATGATGCATAAGAATTTGTCTTTATGCATATGTCCTAGGAAATGGTTCTAACCATGCAACTGAGGCATTTGACTTGTAGGAAAGTTCATGTACAACTACCTACAAGAAAAGGAGGATGGGACTTGTTTTGAAGAACAAGTGACGACAATTCAAAATTCAATCCAATAAAACATGAACCTGAAGCTCCCAAGGTCAGAGACACCATGACAGAAGAAATAGCTCCAGAAGAATATAAGAGAGCGGTGGATCCACCTCGAGAGTTGAAGAAAATTATGGCGAGACTTCCAAACCAAATATATGGTTTCGATACTTGAAGGGATGTTCGTACTGTCTTCCATATGGATCTACAAGAACAAGTATACAAAGTGATGTTCATGTTTTTTCTCAGAAAGAATAGACTATGGCATGACATATTCTATTGACCAGACACACTTCTCCAGTAGAAGTATATATCGACCAAAGAACCATCTACACATAATAGGCTTTGTACGAGCTTAGAAAACATCCATAGATAAGCACATCCATGAGCTTGAAATACCACCTAGAGTGATGAATATCTTAACCTTTGCTGCAAGGTTGAAGATGGAGACCTATAGAAGATAACAAGCTCATAGATGGGTGCAAGATGAACTTTTCAACAAATTTCAATATAAAGGGATCTTGGTATCTAGTAACTTGAGATGGCTACATAGTAGCAGAATGATACTTGTCACTCCAGTACAAAATGCAGGAGGATGATGCTTCGCTTCAAGGGGAGTGACTGCAAAAGATCTTTGAGTTGGACATGGTACGACAGGATGGACAACTTTCATATGGACTAAGGATTTACCAAGAGTAAAGTGGGTTACAACCTTCAAGGTTGAATGCGGAAGACTGGGATATGTCGATGACCTAACATTGTGAACTCATGGTAGAAGCAATGATGGAAGAGTACCAGTCTTGATTGGGATACAGTACCCAAACCAGAAACCAAGAGTGTCGTATATTCCAAGTACATCTACAAGATAAAACATGTTGCTGATGGAAGAGAAGATTTGTGGCCAAAGAATTCTATTAGAGAAAAATAGTTGATTATGCTAAATGAAAAACTACATTTTGAAAGCTAACACACATTAGATTTCACTCACCTTGCAATGATTTAAGGTTTAAAGCTAACTCCAACTATATTTTCATCACGGTGCAATGTGACAATGTGGTTGTGTTAGATGAAAAACTACTTTATGAAAGCTGACACACATTATCTTTCACTCATCATTCCATGTTGTTAAAAAGAAATATAACTCCATCTAGATTTTCACAATGGTGTAATGAGCTAACACACAAGCTTTCACTCATAGTGCCATGTTAGAAGGAAAGCTAACTCGAGTTAGATTTCCATCATGGTGTAATGTATTTGATGACAATGTGGCAATGTTATATGGAAAAATACATTATCAAAAGCTAACACACATTAACTTTTACTCACCGTGCAATATTTTAAGAACGAAAGCTAACTCTAGCTAGATTTCCATCATGGTGCATTGTGATTGATGACAATGTGGCTATGCTATATGGAAAACTACACTATGAAAAATTACACACATTAGATTTTACTCACCGTGTCATGATTTAAGGATGAAAGCTAACTTCAGCTATATTTCCAACACAACGCAATATGATTGATGACAATGTGGTTGTGTTACATGGAAAACTACCTTATGAAAGCTAACACACATTGGCTTTCACTCATCGTGATGTGTTGTTAAAATGAAAGCTAAATCCAGCTAGATTTCCATCATGGTGTAATGAGTTAACAAACATAATATTTCCTTTATAGTGCCATGTTGTTAGAAGGAAATCTAACTCTAGTTAGATTTCCACCATGATGTAATGTATTTGATGACAATGTGGCTGTGTTAGATGGAAAGCTACCTTATGAAAGCTTAACAGACATAAAGCTTAACAGACATTAGCTTTACTCATCGTGCAATGTTTTAAGAACAAAAGCTAACTCTAGCTAGATTTCCATCATGATTCATTGTGATTGATGACAATGTGGTTGTGGTAGATGGAAAAATACATTATGAAATATTACACACATTAGATTTCACTCATCGTGCAACGATTTAAGGATGAAAGCTAACTTCATCTAGATTTCCAACATGGTGCAATGTGCTTGATGACAATGTGGTTGTGTTACATGGAAAACTACCTTATGAAAGCTAACACACATTAACTTTCACTCATCGTGCCATGTTGTTAAAAGGAAAGCTAACTCCAGCTATATTTCCATCATAGTGTAATGCTCTAACACACATAAACTTTCCCTTATAGTGCCATGTTGTTAGAAGAAAAACTAACTCCAGCTAAATTTCCATCATGGTATAATGTATTTGATAACAATGTGGCTGTGTTAAATGGAAATCTACTTTATGAAAGCTAATAAACATTAGCTTTACTGACCGTGCAATTTTTTAAGAACGAAAGCTAACTCTAACTAGATTTTCATCATGGTGCATTGTGATTGATGACAATGTGGTTGTGCTAGATGGAAAACTACATTATGAAAACTAACACATTAGATTTCACTCATCATGCAATGATTTAATGATGAAAGCTAACTCCAGCTAGATTTCCATCACGGTGCAATGCGATCAGTGATGATGTGGTTGTGTTAGATAGAAAACTACTTTATGAAAGCTAACACATTATCTTTCACTCATCGTGCCATGTTGTTAGAAGGAAAAATAACTCTAGCTAGATTGCATCATGGTGTAATGTATTTGATAACAATGTGACTGTGTTAGATGAAAAACTACCTTACAAAAAATAACATAGATTAGCTATTACTCACCGTGCAACGTTTTAAGAATGAAAGCTAACTCTAGCTAGATTTCCAACATGGTGCATTTTGATTGATGGCAATGTGTTTGTGCTAAATGGAAAAATACATTATGAAAGCTAACACACATTAGATTTCATCACTGTGCAATGATTCCAGGTTGAAATCTAACTCCAACTAGATTTCCATCATGGTGCAATGTGACAATGTGGATGTGTTAGATGGAAAACTACCTTATTAAATCTAACACGCATTAGCTTTCATTCATCATGCCATGTTGTTAGAAACAAAGCTAACTTCAACTAGATTTTCATAATGGTGCAATGAGCTAACACACATAAGCTTTCATTCATAGTGTCATGTTAGAATGAAAGCTAACTCCAGCTAGATTTCCATCATGGTGTAATGTATTTGATGACAATGTGGCAGTGTTAGATGGAAATATACCTTATGAAAGCTAACACACATTAGCTTTTACTTACCGTGCAATGTTTTATAAATGAAAGCTAACTCCAGCTATATTTCCATCATGGTGCATTGTGATTGATGACAACGTCGCTATGCCAGATGAAAAACTACACTATAAAAGCTTACACACATTATATTTCACTCACCATGCAATAATTTAAGGATGAAAGCTAACTTCTGCTAGATCTCCAACATGACGCAATGTAATTTATGACAATGTGGTTGTTTACAAGGAAAACTACCTTATGAAAGCTAACACACATTAGCTTTCACTCATCATGCCATGTTGTTAAAATGAAAGCTAACTCTAACTATATTTCCATCATGGTGTAATGTGCTAACACACATAAGCTTTCCCTTGTAGTGCCATGTTGTTATAAGAAAAACTAACTCCAGCTAGATTTCCATCATGGTGTAATGTATTTGATGACAATGTCACTGTGTTAGATGGAAAACTACCTTATGAAGGCTAATGTACATTAGCTTTAGTCACCATGCAATGTTTTAAGAATGAAATCTAACTTCAGCTAGATTTTCATCATGGTGCATTGTGATTGATGACAATGTAGTTGTGTTAGATGAAAAAATAAACTATGAAAGATTATACATTAGATTTCACTCACCGTGCAACGTTTTAAGGATCCAACACGGTGCAATGTGTTTGTGTTACATGGAAAACTACATTGTGAAAGCTAACACACATTAGCTTTCACTCATCGTGCCATGTTGTTAAAAGAAAAGCTAACTCCAATTAGATTTTCATCTTGGTGTAATGAGAAAACACACATAAGCTTCCCCTAATAGTGCCATGTTGTTAGAAGGAAAGATAACTCTAGCTAGATTACCATCATGGTGTAATGTATTTGATGACAATTTTGTTGTACTAGATGGAAACCTACCTTATGAAAGTGAAGAGATATTAGCTTTGTTGGTCATGCAATGTTTTAAGAACGAAATCTAACTCTAGCTAAATTTCCATCATGATGCATTGTGATTGATGACAATGTGGTTGTGCTCAATGAAAAACTACATTGTGAAAGCTAACACACATTAGATTTCGCTCAGCTTGCAATTATTTATGATTGAAAGCTAACTCCAGCTATATTTCCATCACGGTGCAATTTGATAGTGTAGTTGTGTTAGATGGAAAATCACCTTATGAAAACTAGCACACATTATCTTTTACTCATCATGCCATATTGTTAAAAAGAAAGCTAACTCCAACTAGATTTTCATAATGGTGTAATGAGCTAACACACATAAACTTTCACTCATAGTGCCATGTTAGAAGAAAAACTAACTCCAGCTAGATTTCTATGATGGTGTAATGTATTTGATGACAATGTGGCCGTGTTAGATAAAAAAATACCTTATGAAAGTTAACACACATTAGATTTTACTCACTATGCAATGTTTTAAGAACGAAAGCTAACTCCAGCTAGATTACCATCATGGTGCATTGCGATTGATGACAATGTGGTTTTGCTAGATGTAAAACTACACTATGAAAGCTTACACACATTAGATTTCACTCACAATGCAACGGTTTAAGGATGAAAGCTAAGTTCATCTAGATTTCGAACAAAACACAATATGATTGATGACAATGTGGTTGTGTTACATGGAAAAACTGCATTATGAAAGCTAACACACATTAGCTTTCACTTATTATATCATGTAGTTAAAAAGAAAGCTAACTCTAGCTATATTTTCATCATGATGTAATTAGCTAACACACATAAGCTTTCACTCATTGTGCATGTTGTTAGAAGGAAATCTAACTCCATCTAGATTTGCATCATGGTGTAATGTTTTTTATGACAATGTGGCTATGTTAGATGAAAAACTACCTTACAAAAGCTCACACACATTAGCTATTACTCACCGTGTAACGTTTTAAAAATGAACACTAACTCTAGCTGTATTTTCAACATGGTGCATTTTGATTGATGACAATATGGTTGTGCTAAATGGAAAATTACACTATGAAAACTAACACACATTTGATTTCATTCACCGTGCAACGATCTAAGGTTGAAAGCTAACTCCAGCTAGATTTCCATCACGGTGCAATGTGACAATGTGGTTGTGATAGATTGAAAACTACCCTATGAAAGCTTAGACACATTATATTTCACTCATCGTGTAACGATTTAAAGATGAAAGCTAAATCCAGCTAGATTTTCAACATGGTACGATGTGCTTGATGACAATGTGGTTGTGTTACATGAAAAACTACTTTATGCAAGCTAACACACATTATATTTTACTCATTGTGCCATGTTGTTAAAAGGAAAGCTAACTCTAACCAGATTTCCATCATGGTGTAATGTATTTGATAACAATGTGGTTGTGTTAGCTGAAAAACTACCATATGAAAGATAACAAACATTAACTCTACTCACCGTGAAATGTATGAAGAATAAAATATACCTCTAATGAGATCTCCATCATGGTGCATTGTGATTGATGACAATATGGTTGTGCTAGATGAAAAAACTACATTATGAATGCTAACACACATTAAATTTCACTCATTGTGCAATGATTTAAGGATGAAAGATAACTCCAACTAGATTTCCATCACGATACAATGTGATCAATGACGATGTCGTTGTGTTAGATTGAAAACTACCTTATGAAAGCTAACACACATTAGTTTTCACTCATCATGCCATGTAGTTAGAAGAAAAACTAACTCCAGCTAGATTTTCATGATGGTGTAATGAGCTAACACACATAAGCTTTCACTCATCGTGTCATGTTTTTAGAAGGAAAGCTAAATCCAACTAGATTTGCATCATGGTGTAATGCATTTGATGAGAATGTGGCTGTGTTAGATGAAAAACTACCTTATGAAAGCTAACCCACATTAGCTATTACTCACCGTGCAACGTTTTAAGAATGAAAGCTAACTCTAGCTAGATTTCCAACATGGTGCATTTTGATTGATGACAATGTGGTTGTGTTAAATGAAAAACTACATTATGAAAGCCAACACACATTAGATTTCACTCATTGTGCATCAATTTAAGGTTGAAATCTAGCTCCAGATAGATTTCAATCATGATCCAATGCGACAATGTGGTTGTGTTAGATGGAAAACCACCTTATGAAAAATAACACACATTAGCTTTCACTCATCGTTCCATGTTGTTAAAAAGAAAGCTAACTCCAACTAGATTTTCATAATTGTGTAATGAGTTAACACACATAAGATTTCACTCATACTTCCATGCTGTTAGAAGGAAAGCTAACTCCAGCTAGATTTGCATCATGTCACATTGTGATTGATGACAATGTGGTTGTGCTAGATGAAAAACTGCACTATGAAAACTTACACACATTATATTTCCTTCATTGTGCAATGATTTAATGATGAAAGCTAACTCAAGCTAGATTTCCAACATGGTGCAATGTGGTTGTGTTACATGGAAAACTACCTTATGAAAACTAACACACATTAGCTTTCACTCATCATGCCATGTTGTTAAAAGGAAAGCTAACTCCAACTAGATTTTCATCATGGTATTATGAGCTAGCACACATAAGCTTTCCCTTATAGTGTCCTGTTGTTAGAATGAAGCTTACTCCAGCTAGATTTCCATCATTGTATAATGTATTTGATAACAATGTGGGTGTGTTAGATGGAAAACTACCTTAAGAAGGATACCATACATTACCTTTACTCACTGTGCAATGTTTTAAGAATGAAAGCTAACTCTAACTAGATTTCCATCATGGTGCATTGTGATTGATGACAATGTGATTGTGGTAGATGAAAGAGCTACATTATCAAAGCTAACACACATTATATTTCACTCACCATGCAATGATTTAAGGATGAAAGCTAACTCCAACTAGATTTCCATCGCAGTGCAATGTGATCGATGACAATGTGGTTGTGTTAGATGGAAACCTACCTTATAAAAGCTAACTCAAATTAGTTTTCACTCATAGTACCATGCTATCAAAAGAAAAACTTACTCCAACTAGATTTGCATCATGGTGTAATGTATTTGATGACAATGTGACTATGTTAGATGAAAAACTACCTTACGAAAGCTAACACACATTAGCTATTACTTATCGTGTAACATTTTAAGAACAAAATCTAACTTGAGCTAGATTTTCAACATGGGACATTTTGATTGATGACAATGTGGTTGTGCTAAATGAAAAACTACATTATGAAAACTAACACACATTAGTTTCACTCACCGTGCAATGGTTTAAGGTTGAAAGTTAACTCCAACTAGATTTATATCACGGTGTAATTTGACAATGTGTTGTGTTAGATAGAAAATTACCTTATGAAAGCTAACATGCATTAGCTTTCACTCATCATTCCATGTTATTAAAAATAAATCTAACTCCAGCTAGATTTCCATCTTGGTGTAATGAGCTAACACATATTAGCTTTCACTCACTGTACAATGCTTTAAGAATGAAAGCTAACACATTATTAAAATGAAAACTAATTATAGCTAGATTTTCATCATCGTGTTATGTATTTGATGACAATGTGGCTGTTTTAGATAGAAATGTACCTTACTAAAATTAACACACATTAACTTTCACTCAACGTGCAATGTTTTAAGAACAAAAGCTAACTCTAGTTAGTTTTCCATCACGGTACAATGAACTAACACACATTAACTTTCACTCATCATGCCATGTTGTTAGAAGGAAAGCTAACTCTAGCTAGATTTTCATCATGGTGTAATGTATTTGAGGACAATATGATGGAAGACTAACTTATGACAGCTAACACACATTAGCTTTTACTCACCGTGCAATGTCTTAAGAATGAAAGCTAACTTCAACTAGATTTTCATCATGGTGAGTTGTGATTGATGACATTATGGTTGTGCTAGATGGAAAAACTACATTATGAAATCTAACACACACTAGATTTCACTCATCGTGCAACAATTTAAGGATGAAAGCTAACTCCAATTAGATTTTCATTACAGTACAATGTAATTGATGACAATGTGGTTGTTTTAGATAGAAAGCTACCTTAGAAAAACTAACACACATTAACTTTCACTCACCGTGCAATGTTTTAAGAACGAAAGCCAAATCCAGCTAGATTTCCATCGTGGTGCAATGTGATTGATCACAATATGGTTGTGTTAGATTTAAAACTGACAATGTAGCTGTTTTAGATAGAAAGGTACCTTACTAAAATTAAAACACATTAATTTTCACTCAACGTGCAATGTTTTAAGAACAAAAGCTAACTCTAGTTAGTTTTCCATCACTGTACAATGAACTAACACACATTAACTTTCACTCATCATGCCATGTTGTTAGAAGGAAAGCTAATTCTAGCTAGATTTCCATCATGGTGTAATGTATTTGAGGACAATATGATGGAAGACTAACTTATGACAGCTAACACACATTAGCTTTTACTCACCGTACAATGTCTTAAGAACGAAAGCTAACTTCAACTAGATTTTCATCATGGTGAGTTGTGATTGATGACATTATGGTTATGCTAGATGGAAAAACTACATTATGAAAGCTAACACACACTAGATTTCACTCATCGTGCAACAATTTAAGGATGAAAGCTAACTCCAATTAGATTTTCATTACGGTACAATGTAATTGATGACAATGTGGTTGTTTTAGATAGAAAGCTACCTTAGGAAAACTAACACACATTAACTTTCACTCACCGTGCAATGTTTTAAGAACTAAAGCCAACTCCAGCTAGATTTCCATCATGGTGCAATGTGATTGATCACAATATGGTTGTGTTAGATTTAAAACTGCATTATGAAAGCCAACACACATTACCTTTCACTCACGGTGCAATGTTTTAAGAATGAAACCTAACTGTAACTAGATTTTCATGATGGTGCAATGTAATTAATGACAATGTGGTTGTGTCAGATGAAAAACTACCTTATGAAAAGTAACACACTTTAGATTTCTCTAACCGTGCAATGTTTTAAGAACAAAAACTAACTCTAGCTAGATTTCCATCGTGGTGCAATGTGATTGATCACAATGTAGTTGTGTTAGATGGAAAACTTCCTTATGAAAGCCATCGCACGTTAGGTTTCAATCACTATGCCATGTTGTTATAAGGAAGCTAACTCCACTATATTTCCATTATGGTGTAATGTATTTGATGGCAATGTGGTTGTGTTAGATGAAAAACTACCTTATGAAATCTAACACATTAGATTTTAGTCATCATGCAATGTTTTATGAATGAAAGCCAACTCCACCTAGATTTCTATCATGGTGTAATGTGATTGATGACAATGTGGTTCTGTTAGATGGAAAACTACATTATGAAAACTAATACACATTAAATTGCATTCATCATGCAACATATTAAGAACGAAAACTAACTCTAGCTAGAATTTCAACACATTCATACACATACATCAATAATATAAGTGCCATGTCCAAATTCAAATAGAAATTTGGTGGATTTATCTGAGTTGATATCTGTCATTCTCTAATGATTCTTGGAACTTTTATTGTTATCTCTTCATATATATTTTATCTAATTTATATGTGAATTCCCTTTTTCTAGTGCACACAAGATGTAGGAGAACAATGTTTCGTGGCATACAAAAGGGCTACCCTATTCTTTTGAATTATTGGAACTATATTACTTTTTTGAACATACACTTTATATGGTTTAACCTTAATTGCAAACTACAATTCAAATGTGTTACATAAATTGGGAGGAGTTACATTGGAAAATATAATTTTGACAAGAGGAGACTATGTTGACCTCGTAATTAATGGTCAAGTTATTGGACTAAGAAGGGTTGAATCTACAGAGACTACAACTCATTATGGTGGAGAAAGGCTTGATGTAGGATATGTTATGGTTTTGATAATTGATGTCATTGAACCACATTTGATTGTGGAAGATGTTGATGAAGGGGACTTACATCCATGGAAGATCATATATTTGAGGCATAACAAAGGTAAATTAAAATATTGAAGCTCATGTTAAGTGTTTTTGATAGTACATTGCTTGTTTTTTTTAGCAAATACTAATATTTGTTTAATTTGCTATATAGGTGCAAATGCTTCTTTTGCATTTTCTATTGGAGACAAGGTAGATCTTTTGCAATGTGGAGTGAAGGTTGGTGAAGGCTCCATATTCAATACAAAGATTGGTCATAAGGTGCATGAAAGGATGGTAAATAAAGGATCCATAGTGGTTAACATTGAGAAGGTGTTAAAACATGATGCTCTTTTTTCACATCCAACAGGATTTGAGAATACACTAGGGGGTGCATTGAGATCTTATGAGATTTGGCAAGAATCATATTTGGAACCTCATTGTCATGATCATCTAGTAAATACTCCCCAAGATAGGCTTACATTCACATGTGAAAAGGTTTCTCTTACACATGAATGCACAGGAAGAAGCACATGCATTGCCAAAGGGATCATAGTTAATGTCAGTGAGGATGACATGTTTGAGGGTGAAATGTTAGGTGAAAAGGAATTCAGTGTTTTTGTGGAAGACATGGATAGAAATTATGAAAGATGTAGGATTGGAGATAATTGTATACATTGTTTGGTTATATGGCCAATAAATATGTTGGTGGACAATGAAGGCGATATTTTAAGGGTGAATGAAAATTTCAAGGAGGCACCCAAGGAAAGGACATGAGGTTTAATGCATATATTATTTGTAAGAAAGCATGGTAAAAGATACATAATATTCCTCAAATCACCTTCTATACTTACCAACATAATTTCCAACAAGGACATGTCAAAGGAATTCATGGTAACACCAACAAATGCAAAGCACGTGCACATACTGTGGCAGCCATAGAAATATTACACAAAATTGTAATTGATAATTTATGCTTTTAACCAAACCAAACACGATAAGTTGAAGAAGATGGAACACTTGCTCCTTTAAGATTGCTTCCATCAACGTACACCCAAACTTATTTGTTAAAAGAGATCAACGAGGCTCTTCAAGAGCTCAATTTTCCATCAATATCATAACCAACAATAAGAAAGATTTGGAATACTCATTTTCCATATGTAGCATTCTCAAAGAACACTAACTTCAGTAAATGTAGTGAATGTATTGTGTTGAAAGCACATATTGAAGACAACGACTACAAAAGAGATGGAAGAAAAGGCATGAGCTAGACTGAAGAAACATAACAAGATTGTTATGTGTGGAAGATATTGCTACTATGCCCACAAAATTATGTCAAAGCGGTATCCAAAGGAATACCTGAGCATTATCCATGATAAAATGGACAAAACAAAGACTTCAATCCCAATATTACGTGTCAAATCAAAATCTGTTGCAGGAACAAACTTGGGTTTGTCCTTGACATGTATGCTAACACATGGGCATAACAGAGGAGGTTTTGGTCATTTCTTCCTACCATTTGTACACATGGGATCACACTTTACCATTACATCTCTTGCAAAGCGCTTGAGGGACCTTGAAGACCCACACCTTGATATGTATGTGATTTTCCTTATGAGAGTGGAAGTCCAAGAAACCCACTTTCAAATGCATTACTTCAAAACTCTATTTACTTAAAATGTAGAGTGTACAAGGATGCTTTCCTATCTTTAAATGGAAGCTCAAAAAATCAAAATCTTGATTTTAAACCTCTTCCTCCACATTTGTTGTTATAATTGGACAATGGAGCTAGTGATGATAAGAATCATTATGTTTTCATGTTTCTAGCACTATTAACTGCGTTTGGTGTCTTCATCACTGTTGAGGTTGGGTTCTTGCTTGTGGGGAACACCCATGAAGACATAGATGGAACCTATGGAAGAATGTCTTCCCACTTGAAAAGTAAAAGATATATATTCTTTACTTGAGGTGATGGATACATATCACACAATAGAAGAAAAATGAGTGTTTCCACCTAAACTTATTAACAAAGTGTATGACTTGAAAAGTTTTCTTAATGGGTACATCGAGGGGAAAAATGCACTAGTTGGACATCTTAATGTCAAGTACTTCCAATTTCTTGTACTCAATGATGTTCCAGTTATGAGGTATAAAGAATCCATCAGAGACATTGAGTGGTCAAAACCAATTGAGTTGTGGAATATAGATGATGAAGGTCATCCTATATTTCCCACAGGGAAGCCATCTTTCTTACGTCCCAAAGACAACAATGTTTATTTAAAAGAACTAAAGGAAGGAATAACATCATACATAACAATGTGGAAAGAGACTATTGGCAATGAGAATTCACCAATTGCTACAAAGGAATGGAATAAAGAACTAGACTATTGGAAAAGAGTTCTTGATGCATTAGATGGAATCTACAATGACCATACACCCTTGGATGAAAGTGATTCTTCTTCTAATGATTTTTTGCCCAAGACGAGTAAAAATGTTAACACTGATGGTAATGCACTCCATGCAATATCAAGTATTATAGATGGGGATTTTGATAATGTGATAGATGAACCAGTATATGTTGGACCCAAGTGCAACAAGCCAAAGGAAACATTCGATCCTAGAATTGATGTTGAGAAAGGAAAAATATTTCTTCTTATATCAGGAAATGAGGATGAAGGAGATATCATTTGGATGGAAAAATCCACCTCAGATATCTTCCAGGATGATGACAACGAGACCCTTCATGTAAATATTGATTGGTGGCATCCTAGCTCAGGGAAATACAAGGGAAGAGTTTCAGAACAATATTGGGTACCAAATCTTGATGACACAGAACTTAGATATATTCCAATTAATACCATAGTTTTGGCATGGATGCCAAAGAAATAAGATTCCAGGAAGACCAAGATAAATAAATGTGGTGTACAAGTTGTACTTGATCTGCTTGAGCGGATATAAAGAGATTAGGTGGAGATGATACATGAATGTAATTTTTCTTTTTGAATGACTTACATGAAGAAACATTTTTTAATGTTTGTAATATAATAAATACTCTTCAAGATACTTTTCAAGGAATTTTATATTATTTAATGCATATATGAAAATTTCACTTCAAGTTCAATGTTAATTCATGTGACGATACTTTATGCGAATTAGATAACACCATTCAAATTTTAACTTTTCAATTTGTCTTTTAGATCAACACAACATCTCACTATATCAAATGTGCATAATTATATTCATTAATGCATGTACAAAACCCTTACCTTATGTATTATTATCTTTTTCTCACTCTCTTCAATACCACTTTGAGCTTTTCATTTTGTTCCCCTGCTTATTGGTGGAGTGTCCACTCGAAATGTAGGGACGTTTCAATACATGTAATTTAATTCCACAAACTCTCTTTCTCATAATGATTAACTGTGGAAATCTTCATCATGAAGCTGTACTTGATCTGCTTGAGAAAATATAAGGAGATTAGGTGGAGATGATTCATGAATGTAATTTTTCTTTTTGAATGACTAATTAATATACATGAAGAAAAAGTTGTCAATATTTGTAGTATATCAAATATTCTCTTCAAGCTACCATTTGAGGAATTTTATATTATTTGCTACATATATGAAAATTTTGGTTCAACTTCAATGTTAATTCATGTGATGATACTTTATGCAAACGCACCTTAAAACATCTTATAGAATTTCTTTGTGAATAAATGTAGGGCACTTGCAAGAAGGTTTGAAGTGAGTTTTCCCTATTATCCGTTATTATAGTTGATATAAATTTAATTGTACTACTATGTTGCATTCAAATTCATAATTATATTTTCTTGTGTAGACTTTAAACTGGTGCCAAATTTGTACTAGTATATTAAATTATACTCAATAAATACAATACTAACATTTTGAGGGTGAAGGTTTTATCAGTTTGTCATCATTGTGATTGATTTTCTGGATTAAATTGTGTGATCATTTTTCAGACCAACGTTTTGAGTGGACACTGCACCCATGCTTGTTACAAGAACCATGAAAAACTCATTGTGGAATGAAAATATTTCACATAACTTAATCCAGAACATCATGTTAGATTTAATTCATGTTAGACATTATCATCAAATATATTGCATCATAAAGACAATTTAATCCATGTGAGATTTAATGCTCATCATAATGAATTGCATGTAATATAAGTATTATGGATGGATATTTTGATAATGTGATGGATGAATTGGTATATGTTGGACCCAAGTGCAACAAGCTAAAGCCAAGATTCAATCCTATGATTGAAGTTCATAAATGAAAGATGTTGCTAGTTAGATCATGAACCAAGGATGAAAGAGAGATGATTTGGATGGCAAAAACCACCTCATATATCTTATGGAATGATGAAAGTGAGACTCTTCATGTAAAGGTTGATTGATGGAAGCCTAGCTTAGGGAAAATTTTAGAACAATATTGGGTACCAAACCTTGATGGCACATGACATGGATCTATTCCATTTAATACCATAGTTTGCACATGGATGCAAAAGAAAGAAGATTGCAGGAAGACCACGATAAATAAATGTGGCGTACAAGTTGTAATTGATTTGCTTCACTGAATATAAGGACATTAGATGGATATGATATATGAATGTAATTTTCAATACACCAATTTTTGATATATGAGATTAGATGGATACAATGGATATTGTATATGATTAACTTAGTTTTTAATACACTACCACCACCAACAATAATAATAACAAATTATATCTCTATTCTAATTCATAATTTATTTTAATCATTACTAAGATAAAACCTATTTTACTCTAAGTCATAAAATATTTTTTCTTGTACACTATGAAGTGGTGCCAACTTCTAAAAATAAAACATCATACTCAAAAAGGATTAGACTTACTATGGTAACTCAACCTAGACAAATTAATGAACATAATTTCAATTAAATGAAATTGCAATATAATAATAGCAACAAACATTGATTATTAATGTCATTAAATAACTTTAATAATAATATGTAAAAAATCTTCTACCATCTATTTTTCGTGATATAATCATTGATCAACTTAACTTTTATTAGAAAATATAAATAATAGTAATATGAATAAATTATATTTCTATTTTAATGTATAATTGATTTTGATCGTTAAAATAATAAACTTAGCATAGTAACACTTAATATATAATAGTTTTTCTTGTCACTTGTAAAATGTTGCCAACATTCTAATATATTACAACATGATACTCAACACATACAATATTACTTGCTATGTTGGGAATTAAAATTGTTATAGTAACAAAAACATTTGTATTATGTCATTAAATAGTTTTTAAATGGGTCATTCTAAAATTGTGCCAACCTTCTACTAGTATAGGAACTCAACACCAAAAATGTACTAGTTACCATATCAAATTATAATTCAATTGCTTAATCATAGTAACATATACAATATTAATGTCATTACATAAAATTAATCAACTTACCATTAAATACGAACTATAGATAATATTAATAGAAATTATGTAATGAATCAAATTCTAAGACTTTCATCATTTTGATTTGTCACAGAGGATTAGAAAGGTGTAATCTAGGTGTTAACACAGTCCCTCTCCCCTCATGTTGTAAAGGGTGCTAGCTCAATGGACGAGCACCTGCATTACACACAAGACAATGGTGGTTCGATTCCTCCGTACCCTAACATAAATTAATAGATGATATAAAAACTTAATGATAATGTAAATATTGTAAGATATGTTAGAATAATCAACCCATAGTTAGCTACCTTAGACATTAATTAATCCATTTTTGTCTTATTTGCCTAGTTTCCATATTCCACCTTATGCAAGTTGTCCTCCACATGCCCAAAGTGGTCAAACTTGCTAAAATTGAGTCGTGGAGCACTTGGAAAACCACTTGGAGTCAAAATCTACTTTATTCCTAGACTTCCTAGTGCATGTCTGCGTTTTCTGCTTTATTGCCTACTTTTGCTGAGTTTTAAGGCAATTGGGAAAGTTTGACTAGGTGAAGTTAAATTGTTTTTTGTCCTCATCATCCTCCACTCTTTTATCCTAAAAAAAGCATGTATGATTTGTCCTTCCATCAGCTATTAGCTTGCCTAATTTATTTTTCCAATTCGTGAGCTCCTAGACAAATTTGGAAACTGCTTTATGCACATATGGGGGATTTGCTTAGATTTAATAAGCCTGATTTTGACCAAATTCGAATGGAATCCAAATGCATTCGAATATATCATGTAATTATTTATTGTGGAAGCCTATGACTCCATAGGGTTGGCTATTGTACACTTATTCAATATAGATTAGTGTTCTGCTCCATATTTAGTCTCCTTTGTGTGTAATTTGCATCTGTAATTGGCAATTTTTGTGAGTGTAATTGTTCTAAAACCTGGGTTCAATTTCCGCATGGTATCAGAGCCTTTGTATATTGATTTCTCTCCTTCCAATTTGTTATTACAGGTTTGACATCATTGACTGGGAGCATTCTGCTGACTGAAGGGACAATTTCTAAGCTATGGATCAATCTCAGAAGATCATCTTGACTGCATTTAAATTCTTTGAATGGAAAGCAGAGATGGAGATACTGTTGAGAGTGAAAGGACTCTATAGAGTGACTATGGCAATAGAAGAAGATCCCAATGCAGCTGCAGAGAAAATTAAATGGCACAACAGGAGGGATGAGGCCTATGGTCTCCTGTGTTTGAGCATATCCAGAGACCTCCTTTTCCATATTGATGGATTAACATCACCAAATGAAGTATGGGAGAAGATTTTTGATATTTTTGGTAAGACAGATGAGATGAGGGGACATCAAATTGAAAATGAATTGATCTCCCTGAGTCCCAATAGCTTCGAAAACCTGCAACTCTACTTTTCCAAGTTCAAATCCCTTGTTTTATAGCTAAAACAATGTGGAATCGAAAAGAAGGAGGAGAAACTAGTTTTGGACATACTCTTGAAGCTTGGCCCTGACTATTCAGTGTTTGTATTGACCTTCCATGCCACAAAGTTGACAGCTCGAGCCTGGAAAATGCCTAGCCTTGCAGATTTCATGGAATCTCTCACACAAGAACAAGATAAATTGGCGATGATGGGCACCATCAAACCTTCCAAATACCAAGCTCTAGTTGCTGGAGGTTCGAGGGTGGATTCAAAAGGAAAGAAGAAATCTAAAAATCCACCGGAGCAAAATAAAGACAAGAACAAGTCTCCAGAGGAGCCCCAAGGTTCCAAAAAGAACTTCCAGAAGAAGAAGAACAAAGGAGAAATGAGCAAGTGTGCATACTGCAGTAAGGTCAATCATCCTAAAAGCTCCTGCATGAAGAAGAAAATTGACATGCTGACCCAACTCCTGGAGAATAATGGCATCTCCCTTCCTGATAGCTCAAAGAAGAGGGAAGGAGGATCAAATTCAGAAGACAGAGAGAGAGTTCATGCATTGGTTGCTGGCACATCAAGTTCACCTAGTTTCATCATTGATTCTAGAGATTCAAGACATATGGTTTCGACCAAGGAGGCATTCACCTCACTTGACATGTCGAAAGGTCCACCAATAGTACTCGGAGATGACTCTCTCACTGAAAGTTTGGGCAAAGGGAGGATTGATCTTGACCATGGTAAGTTCAGTAATGTATTGTATGTTCCAGGTCTTGCCTCTAACCTCTTATCAGTGTATCAAATGACCCACAAAGGGTCTCCAAAGAAGGTCATATTCTCCCCTGATAAAGTTGAGATCACAGAGATCTCAAGTGGTAAATTCATTGCAAAAGGAGTTGCAAATCACACTTCGAAGGCATACATGTTCTCACACTTCCTACCCTACTCAAACCCCTCTGCTCTTCTGATTCATGCTAATGAGGCAAGCAATCTTTGGCATGAAATATTTGGCCATCTTAACTATAAGTATCTTTCTTATCTTAGTGAAAAAGAAATGGTCATAGGGTTACCAAATATTAAGTTTTCCAAAGGAGTCTGTCAAGGTTGCAATATCTTAGGAAAACACCCAAAGCATAAATTTGAGAAAGCTAGTCATGAGAGAACCTCTGCACCTCTTGAGTTGATCCACAGTGATGTTGCTATCCCATTTCCTCATATGTCAATGAGATAGGCCAAATATGCATTGACATTCATAGATGACTTTTCCAGGTATTGCTGGGTTTACTTCCTGAAACACAAGTCTGAAGTTTTTGGCCTCTTCAAAGTATTTAAGGCTTTGGTTGAAAACCAGTCTAAGAGGAAACTCAAGGTCCTTAGATCTGAAAATGGTGGTGAGTATGTCAAGTTTGATTTCATTCAATATTGTGCAGATGCAGGTATTCAGATGCATCATTTTATCCCTTACACACCATAGCAAAATGGTGTTGCTGAGAGGAAGAACAGATCATTGAAAGAGATGGCAACCTACATGATGGAGGCTAAGACTTTGCCACCAAATTTTTGGGCCAAAGCTATAAAATGTGCAGCCTATATCCAGAATAGGGTGCCTCATAAAAAACTTGATGGTATGACTCCTTTCGAAGCATGGAGTGGGCACAAGCCAGATGTGACCCATTTCAGGATTTTTGGTTCAAGGGCTTGGGCTAGAATTCCAACAGAAAAGAGGAAGGCTTTGCATCCCCAAAGCCAAGAGTGCCTATTTGTTGGGTACCTTGAATATTCAAAAGGGTACAAGCTGATCAATTTGAGCATAAAAAAATCCTTCATTGAAAGGATTTTTCAATTCCAAGAAGAGCCTTTAGCAGCAGTGGAAGTTGGAGAATCCTCTTCACCACTAGTGTAGCATCCTCGACCCTCCGACCGGCAAAGAGGACGCTACCCATACCAAAAAAAAATGGGAAAACAACCCCATGAACACGAACAGACAACAATGCTGAAATAGTAAGCTTAACAGAATGCATACTAATATGCATAATCCATCATACAAGGATGCATGGTTACTCAACATACAGCGGAAGCTAACATATACATTCCAGCATCAACATGTTCATCATTCTTCATGAAACAATAGATATAATTGCATAGATAAAATATTAATGAGTACTTATATTTTGATGAAGAACTTTCCCCGCAACCAGCTACGTCGCTGCAACGTTCCACCCAACCATAGGCCAGCGTGCTCATCAATATCTCAACAACACTGCCACCCCCGAGCTGGGCATGATTCCTCAAGGAATAAAGGTCAACGTAGGCTTACACATAGCCAAGGTTCGCCAATCATCCAAACCCACACAGCAGAATTTTACCAAGTCATCAAGGATATAGGACAGGCTAAATGCCAAGCTGGTGGCCTCAACACTAGTCCTCTCATGCATACACAGCCTCTAATCCCACTCTCAATAGTCCGAATACCAACCACTGCATACCACAGCAAAACAATCCCTTCACAGCTCTGTGAAGAAGGCAAACACAGCTAGGGGACAATCCCAACCAATAGGTGAAACACAGCTCAAGCCACAAGACAACTCAAAGTTGTTCTTGGCCCTAGCGTGGCCAAAACAACTTAACACAACATCCAAAAGACGTCCACATCCTTAGCATCCAAGAAGCAACCCAAAACCATGGCAAATCGATAGCCACAAACTCAAAACGAATGATGGAAACAATCCACAGTCTCAAAACAAAGGAGAAGCCAAACTCCTATCGTAAACATGGGAAAACTCGGCCCATGGATGTGGGATTAGCATTCATCCGAAATCCAAGAGCTCACAGTATGCAATTCCTCAATGCGAATGCTAAAGAAAGTTACACAGATAGATATGGGAAAAGAACTGGTTCTCCATCATTCTGCGCGTGAGGGGAGAGGAAGTGACCAACAAAAATGGAAAATAGCAGTCCATCAACAACAAAATAGGACCCACAACAATTCTTCACAGTCCGACAATGGGAGAGAGAATGAGCTCCTGGCATTGATAAAGGAACAACACAAACGCAGACCAAAACAATATGCACAGCCATAATTGGCAAGGAATCATACACATACCATCGAAACCGGTGTGGAACACACAGGCACATAGCCCCGAGAATGAATGGCTCCTGTAAACAGAAATCACACACCCCCTTCACTCAGCCCTGCATGAGGAAGATGAACTGGCCTCCTCATGTGTGTCCCTACGTGAGAGTGAACAGCTCCGTTGATGCACACGGATGAACAAACAACAACTCTGCGTGAGGGTGAATAAAACAACAACCCTGCATGAGAATGGACCAGACCAAACAATGGAGGAATGGAGAGAATGGAAAGAGAAAATGGAATGTTCTCCTCTGCCCCAGCGACGTGAAGAGGAAGAATTCGTTGGTGGAGTGGGCACGTAGACAAGGACTGACAGTCCTGCCACAGCCACCACTACTCGGCAATAACTACTTCAACTACTCCACAAAACATTAAGAGGTTGGTTGAGACAAGGGAAGATGGAAAATAAAACAAGGCTTCCCCCCCCCCCATAGACCAAGGTTTGACATCCCCCACACCCTTATCCTTTGGAATCATGCCCTTTTCATTCAACGTTGTGCCGTCATAGCTGGTTGTGGTTTATTTTTAATTGATGTGCGTGTTTACATGATGCCGAATTATAATGTGCTGGATAGCACGATATACCATCGGCAATTATCCCCATTGCCGAAACATACACAACCAAATCGATGGTGGGGATTTTTCCTTTAGCTTCACACCACGATTAATTACAATATATACGTCATGAAAACGGGGTCAAAACCGGGGTGTTACATTCCCCTCCCCCTTGGAATAACACCGTCCTCGATGTTCCAATACATAGGAATACATATACAATATATATACAATTGCACATCAAAAATTTAAAATTTTTGCAGATCTGTCCCATGTTCAATTATTCACTTTGAACATTTGGTACCAAGCCCCTTGGCTTCCATGAACTTCTCCTACTGGTTCTCATCTCTCAGCTTATCCCGAAGCCTAGGAACTTTGTGACTGTTGCCCTCATCATGTTTCCTCATTGGGAAGTCCCGACGTAAATGATGTCCTCCGCATTCCCAGCATTTCACTGGCTGCTTCATCTATACCTGCTCAATTTCCTTTGAGTCTTCATGCCTAGACCGTTTCTTATCGGGTCGTTTGGATGAATGTCCCATCGCTGATCCACCTTCCTTTCCTTTGTCGATTGCTCCCAAAAGGATTTTCACCTCCCTTTGCAAACCAATAGAGTCTTGAAAAATATGGTGGTTCATTTCATTCTACCTTTTCTGTATCTTGAGCATCTCCCCAAGATTTTCTTGGGTCTTGGCAATCATTTGAAGGAGACTTCCAGCCAAGTCCAACAACTTTTGATCTGCTGCTATGATCAATGTGCACCACTAGGTTTCACTTTTCTCACCTGTGAAATGCACCATTGAAATTCTATCAGACCAAGCATAATATAGACATTAAAATCAGTTAGTTAATTACCCAATTGGCATGACAGTCCAAGCCTCATCAAGGAGACTTTCATATTTTTCATGCCTTCCGAACAGGCACACGAGCTCATTCATGTCCATTCTTAGGCAGGGAATTAACTATTCCAGCATTCATAATTTACTTTCAGCAAATACACACATTCCATTTTCAGTCATACATGCATTCAACAATCTTTTGTTTTTCACAATGCATATATATATATATAATTAAAAAGGACAAGAGAGAGTAGCAAGAGTGTTTTTCTCCTCTTTGTTTTGTTCCATCCTGGAACCCACACCACCGCTGTGGCTTTTCATGCTCTCAGCCTCTTTCACTTCACCGTGAATGTTGGACCAATCCCTCTTGGTCATGACACTTAGTGTCTTCGGTCTATTCCAGACCTCTAAACCATGGAGTCTCTCCACATGGTTTGTCTCGGCTGCTAGGACCTCCACAGTCTTACTACCACCTTTTTCATTACCGCTCATTTCGAGCTCTCCAGGACAGTCACATGTCCACATGCACCTTTAGGATGCTCTCATAGTCCTCGCTCCCAGCGATACCTATATCCAAACATTGAATAGATTCACATGTTTAGTTTATTCTCATCGGTTTTTATCTCTAGAACAAGAGCTTAAAACATCATAACCAAATCATATACACATGTATATTCATAAGAAAAATAATCCAATACTTATCTGTATTGTGCATTTCCTCGTTGGTCCACAGGATCCTACTTCGCTTTGCAAGCCTTGGGATCGTCTATGGACTTGGATGTTAGGTCAGCACACCGGCTGCTCCACAACATCAATAATTAATGTCCATCCAGTACACCCTCAGGTCGACTCGGCTTGGAACTTTACCACGACCATTTCCAGGTCTAGGATCTACTATGGATCCCCAGGCATATAACAGCCCAACATAGACTTGTACCAACATACACTTATATCAACGATAACCCTTACTCCACAACCCCTCACAACCACCATTTACCTTTTACCTTTAGGGTGCAACACCCATTGCATCTATTTAGCCTATCAACACAAGCAATATAAGCAAACTCATCAGCGTTATTGCTCTAAAACTATAACCATATTTCATATCATTCACTATCAAGTATTGAGACACCAGGAGTGCGTCCACTCCCTAGGGTGTAATCAATATTGAAAACCATTTCATGATCCGACATCGGAAAAGTGTGCACTCTTTTCCGGTGTGTGCCATGTAGGCCCTATTCATACTCAAGCAATCGGTCATCATGGAAATAAAATCAAAACATGTTCTGCATATGGAATTTTTAATAATTGACATGCATATTATTAGCAAGGGTCACAGAACACTTATCCATTTGTCGATGCAGTATGCCTTCGTTAAGAAGAAATGGGGCTCCCTTCTCTCAGTTGACAGTCCCTTGGTTAGCCATCTCAACTCCTTCTTACATTTCATATCCACACATGTCTTACCGACATAATCTATACCACCTCACTCATGTTGCTTTCCAAACATGCAGTGCAGATGAGACATTTCTAGAATGTCCAATGGAGTTTCACCCGAAACCCATTTCCAAGATAAGGGAAAACCTTCCCCTGAAGTTTGGCTCCTGCAGGCCATCATACATGGTCTTCCTGCAGTGTGTATCCCTGGCACATTCATCAAATAGCCAAACAGTCAATCATTGTCTGATAATAAAATCCAATTGATTGTTCCATAACCAAGCAATGACATCAGTAGTCAAATTCAATAGGAATTTGCAACTCTGTCTACTACATAAATTGATTTTCTTAACAATGAGGTGATCCTCATTTGTGGGTCTCTTGTAAGCAGCACTACTATGCCCATTATAATTTTTATACTTACTAGCATAACATGAATACCCACTTACAATGCGTCCTCCTGACACAATCTTATGCAAGCCAATAGTGATTAGTAGTCATCAGCAATTTCTTAAATCTGAAATTCACAATTCAAATTTAACAACCCATTATGCATACCAACTATTTTCACAGCCATGAGACTCTTCTCATAAGGTTTGTCTCTTTCACATGGTAGATTCTGGCATTGGACATGGTCTTACTCTCATTTCCATGCTCTAAATAATCTACCTGAAACCTGAACTTCAATCAACCAAACACTTGGTAAGTCTAGATGCATATAACCTTTTCATTGCTGCAACCATCACTGAAGCATCTTCAGAATTTATAAAATTCAAATACTTCTAGTTGTTAATCACATCAATATTACCAAAACTCATTTACTTCATGCAATCATTATCATACTAACATTTGCAAGGTATAGTCACATCATTCATGTAATTAAATGAAATGTTTAGATACTCCTTACTTCACAAGCGTATCATTTGTACCACCTTACTCTTCCATAGAGCATTTCCGACAGCCAACTGATTATGACTATCCTCTTTATGCACTTAGTATCCTGCATTCATAACAACTTTTGAAATGGTTCCTAAATTGTCATCAATTCATCATTTCAGCCATTAGTTATTCATAATACCACATGCACTCATCTCAATGCATTCATGCAATACATCACAACATTTGCACCTATACTTATACAATCATTCACTTACACCCTTCATATGCATACATTCAATGCATAACTACAAGATTCATAAAATATTTTTAATGCATATCCACTCAATGCTACCTTGCATTGATTCAGGAATACTATGCATTCAACATACCATGCATGGCCTAACCATGTCCACTTCATATAGGATGCGTTGCTGTAATCAAGATCCTCAGTACTTAATTTCCTTGGGCTACTAAGCTCAATCAATATATACATGCATGACACCTTTCTCTATGATTGTAGTATAACATTCAAATGTCCACATGGTAGGAGGTCTCTTACCTTTACCACTCCATGGAATTTTTCATAATCAAACTCTTACCTTCATGGGTCGTACTTACACCCTTGACATTACCAGTTTAATCGGTATCTCGTAGAGGATTGCAGACTTTCCTCACCAACTCTTGATTATGGACTGGTTGCCTTATCCCTTTCTTCATAGGGTTGCTGGTCACATTCATCAAGATCAGCAACATACTCAACCATGTCCAGGTTGTCGTTGGTTTTTCCACTAATGCCAACACCAATGCAATAGTTATCATTAGTGGCTTATTATAAACGTATAATTTTTAATCTTCTTACCAACATGTAATATCCTATGCATGCAATACATATCCTCATACATTTCAAGTATAAAAATTTAGGAATGTAGTTATAATCAGCAAGATAGGGTTTAGGGAAACTTCCCTTTTCAAGTCCCACATCCTCGCATGGAACTCCTCTTCCATACAACAACTGGTTAGCCTTCATAGTCCTTGCTACCTCTATGCAACTTTCCAGATTTTTCCATTTTATAGCAGTGGCCGTCATTAGCACTTTGCTGCTCCATGCTTATATTTTGGTGACTTTTCCTTGTTCCCTACTGGATAAGCTTTCCAACGCCTATCCACATGCTTCATTCCGACCTCGAGTGTGAAAACCACACCACTTCTAAAAATGAATATTTTCACCAAATCTCGGCATTTTACACGCAACTGCATTTTGGACTGGGTGCCAACTTCATCCATCTGTAAACCCCACTAAAAAACTGCTGAAAAATCCTATTGAAAAACAGTCGAAACCTGATGGAAATCCCACTTGAAAATCTCAACATTTCCTCTGCAGAATCGGCTCTCATTTCGACTATCAGCCCGACGTTTCGATGGTCGAAACATCTAACTTCTTCCGCTGTATCGACGGACTGATCCTCTAAAGTTTTCCGACATATCGGCGGACCGATCCTCTAATTTCCTCCGACGTGTCGACGGTCCAATCTTCTAATTTTCTCCGACATTTTCTGTACTTAGAAAAATTTTCGGAATTTTTCTTCTTCTTTCCTCCGCCACATCGGCTGCTTAATTCAACTATCCCTCATCGACGTTTTGGCAATCTTCAGAAGATCTCTGCCGAAACCTTCTCTTCTTTTCCGCCGCTGCATTGACAACCTCATCCTCTAATTATCAGCAATACAATCTTCTATTTTCTTCTGACATCTCGGCAGCCTTCAAGAGATCCCTGCCGCAACTGCGGCTCTTCCTTCCACTATCCTCTGCCGACTCTTCCTTCCTTTCGGCAAAAATTTTCTCTTCGTCTCCCTTAGCGTTTTCTATTCCGGCGTTATTGGAAGTCCTTCCGACTAACTGAGCCGACGTATTGGCTGCTCAAATAGCTAACTTTCGCCGACGGTCTCCATACTTAGAAGATTTTTCAAATTTCCAAAATTTTTCCTCTTTAGTCTTCTTTTTCGCCGCTTGATCGCCTCCATTCCCTTCTTTTTGTCGGTGAAATAGTTCCTTCTGCAGTCGCAATGCTGGAACATGATCCTTGATATTCTTCCGATCGATGGTGCATCCTGATTGGCATCGAGAATATTTCTCATCGGCAGGCTAGTGATTTTGGCTTCCGTAACGACGGGTGCACATAACACTATCTTCGGCGGTCAGAGGCCTTATCCATTGGACGCGTAGTCCTTTAGCCATCCACAACGGCAGACGCTCGAACAACTATTTCTTGTCGACGGACATCGAACACTTAGAAAAAATTTCGTAATTTTCCCTCTACTGTTCTCTGCCGGGAATGCTTCCTTCTAGCTCTTTTGCTACATCGGAAGTTCGTTCCACTAGCTCTTCCTCTACATCGGAAGTCCGTTCCACTAGCTCTTCCGATGAACTAACTGTTCAAACACTTAGACAAATTTTCTTGAAAATTCCTTCCGACCGTCCCTCTTCGGGTGGACTTCCGCCTAGGCTATCCGATGCATCGGAGGAGCTTCTGGCTAATTCCTTCGATGTATCGGGTGGGCTTCAGCCTAAGCCATCCGATGATTTCCATACTTAGGAAATTTCTGAAATTTTCCTATCATAAACTTGTGATTTTTGCTAGGCAGAAGGAAATCCTTCCTCTGTCACTGCATCTTGGTGGTCCATTCAGGCCCATGCTGCAACATGAGCTTTGATACCACTTTGTAGCGTCCCCAACCCTCTGACCGGCGAAGAGGACGCTACCCACACCAAAAACAAACGGGAAAACAACCCCATGAACACGAACAGACAACAATGCTGAAATAGTAAGCTTAACAGAATGCACACGAAGATGCATAATCCATCATACAAGGATGCATGGTTACTCAACATACAGCGGAAGCTAACATATACATTCTAGCATCAACATGTTCATCATTCTTTGTGAAACAATATATATAATTGCATAGATAAAATAGTCATGAGTACTTATCTTTTAATGAAGAACTCGCCCCACAACCAGCTACGTCGCTGCAACGTTCCACCCAACCATAGGCTAGCGTGCTCATCAATCTCTCAGCAACACTGCCACCCCCGAGCTGGGCATGATTCCTCAAGGAATAAGGGTCAATGCAGGCTTACACATAGCCAAGGTTCTCCAATCAGCCAAACCCACACAGCAGGGTTTTACCAAGTCATCAAGGAGCTAGGACAGGCTAAATGCCAAGCTGGTGGCCTCAACACCAATATTCTCATGCATACACAGCCTATAATCCCACTCTCTATATTCCAAATACCAACCACTACATACTGTAGCAAAAAAATCCCTTCACAGCTCTGTGAGGAAGGAAAACACAACCAGGGGACAATCCCAACCAACAGGTGAAACAAAGCTCAAGCCACAAGACAAATCAGAGTTGTTCTTGGCCCTAGCGTGGCCAAAACAACTTAGCACAACATCCAAAAGACATCCACAGCCTTAGCATCCAAGAAGCAACCCAAAACCAGGGCAAATCGATAGCCACAAACTCAAAACGAATGATGGAAACAATCCACAGTCTCAAAACAAAGGAGAAGCCAAACTCCTATCGTAAACATGGGAAAAATTGGCCCACAAATGTGGGATTAGTAGTCATCCGACATCCAAGAGCTCATAGTATGCAATTCCTCAATGCGAATGCTAAATAAAGTTACACAGACAGAGATGGGAAAAGAACCGGTTCTCCATCATTCTGCGCATGAGGGGAGAGGACGTGACCAACAAAAACAGAAAACAACAGTCCATCAACAACAAAAGAGGACCCACAGCAATTCTTCACAGTCCGACAATGGGAGAGAGAATGAGCTCCTGGCATTGATAGAGGAGCAACACAAACGTAGACCAAAACAACATGCACAGCCACAATTGGGAAGGAATCATACACATACCATCGAAACAGGTGTGGAACACACGGGCGCACAGCCCCGAGCGTGAATGGCTCCTGCAAATAGAAATTGCACACCCCCTTCACTCAGCCCTGCGCGAGGAAGATGAATTGGCCTCCTCCTGAAGAGGAAGAAATCATTGCTAAGGATTGTTGATCATGCTGTGAAGCATGAGTGATGTTAATATTTTCAAATTTTGTTTTACTGTCCATGTTTGAGGGAGGAATTTTCCCACTGGGTTTTTGCTTCTTTCCTTGGTTAAATGGACATGCAGTATGTAAAGGGTGACTAAGACTTGTTGCTAGGCCCTATAATTTTCTAATATTTTACTCATAATTCAGGCTTAAGGGGGGGTGTTAGAATAATCAACCCATAGTTAGCTACCTTAGACATTAATTAATCCATTTTTGTCTTATTTTCCTAGTTTCCATATTCCACCTTATGCAAGTTGTCCTCCACATGTCCAAAGTGGTCAAAATTGCTAAAATTGAGTCATGGAGTGCTTAGGAAACCACTTGGAATCAAATCTTCTTTATTCCTAGCCTTCCTAGTGCGTGTCTACTTTTTCTGATTTATTGCCTGCTTTTGCTGAGTTTTAAGGCAATTGGGAAAGTTTGACTAGGTGAAGTTAACTTGTTTTTTGTCCTCATCATCCTCCAAACTTTTCTACTAATAAAATCATGTATGAGTTGTCCTTCCATCATCTATTAGCTTGCCTAATTGATTTTTCCAATTCATGAGCTCCTATACAGATTTGGAAACTGCTTTATGCACCTATGGGGGATTTACTTAGATTTAGTAAGCCTGCTTTTGACCAAATTCGAATGGCATCCCAATGCATTCAAATATATCATGTAATTATTTATTATGGAAGCCTATGACTTCACAGGGTTGGATATTGTACACTTATTCAATACAAATTAGTGTTCTGCTCCATATTCAGTCTCCTTTGTGTGTAATTTGCATGTGTAATTGGCAATTTTTGTGAGTGTAATTGTTCTAACACCTGGGTTCAATTTCCACCAGATATCTATATTTTCAATACAAATAATCTCTTTTCAATTAAACACATTGTTGAAATACTTCATAAATAAATAATGAACACTTGCAATAATTAGTTCAGTTGGTTTTCCCTCTTTCCTCTTGTATATGAAACCCTTTCCTCTTGTATATGAAAAAAATGAAATTGTACTGCACTAATGCTAATCTAGTTCATAATTGATTTCGATTGTTAAAATACTTAATATTAATAAATAAATGAGGCTTTACTAACATCAATATCATTAAATAAATTTATAGGTTAGAAATTTCTCATGTTAATCTATTATTCATAAAGTAAACATTCACCAACTTAGTTTTTTATACACTACCACTACCAACAACAACAATAATAAATTATGTTGCCATTTTAATTCATAATTTATTTTAATCATTACAAGGGTAAAACTTAGACTTTAAAGTCATAAAATATTTTCTCGTTTTGATTGTAAGTGGTGCCAACTTCCTAAAATAAAACAACATACTCAACAAAGACAAAAATAATTACTATGGAAATATTTATAATTGTTGTAGTAACAAATGCAATGTTGGTATTATGTCATAAAATAATTTAATCAACTTAATATTAAATACAAACTATAAAGAGTATTAATAGAAATTATGGAAGGATTCAAAGGCTATGACTTTCCTCATTTTGAAAGAACTCAATCTAGCGGAAGTTCTAAATTCTAGATCCACTAAATAATTACAAATTTAATGAAATATGTGTTATAGTGAATATTATGGGAGATATATTGTAACGTGATTTGTAACGTTATGTTGTAACGTTTGTAACAAGCCGACCAAAAATAATATTGTTGAGAGTATGAGTATGAGGGAGATCTTGTAACTTTATGTTGTAACTTTTGTAACAAATGAATAATATGTCGGCATGTATTTTCGTTTGTATTTTCTTTTGAAAACTAATATATATATATATATATAAGGAACAAAAAAATATATAAAAATCATAATCTACAGAAAAGATAAGAAAGCCAGCTAAAAACAAAAAAAAAATTGCTGCAAGAAAACCATGGAAGAGAGAACATGCTAACAAGTAAATTTATCTCCAGCTATAGGATTAATTGCAAAAAGTTGATTGAGTTTTATTGCAAAACCATGCATGATTTTGCCAGAGCAAGCATTTCAATTACTAGACCAATATATATAGTTTTAAGGCTGGGGTGTTTTCTTGTAATTACTCATTACCATACCAACAAGACAATGCTCATCACCCAAACCATTATTTGTTGGATACTTACCTTTAGAATTTGATGGTAAAAAAAACCAGGAATCCATTGTCTCTTACAGCACTGGACTAGACAATTGGGTGTCCGAATCCAATCAACCCACAATTGCTTAGCTCTTGGTGCTACCAGATATCTCAACGCAATTGTTACTCCTACCCATATTATCTTCATGGTAAAAATCAAGTTCAGAGTAGCCGTTCAAACAGTTAGTATGCACGGTGATGTATTAACAATTCATATATGTAAATTTAAATAACATCCATTGTTAATTGGATTATAATCCGGCTTTCCATAGCTAATTTTGCATATGATACAAGTTATTGTAATTGTTCGGGTTGCTCACTCGTGTGTATATAAAAAAGACACCTAATTTTTTGATGTTCTAAATGATCGAAATTCTGGGACATGTCATTTTGAGATTTTAGGTGGAGAGGCGTAAAGGGGCTAAGAATCAAATTTAGGAGCATAGTGAAATACCACAATCTTACATTTAGATAACCATCAAATTGTTATTGTTATTATTTAGTATAAGTATTAGCACTGAGCACTATTGTTGAGTCAAGCCCGTCATTTGACAGTAAATATTTTCTAGAAACTATAAATTTTTATTCTGGAAAATTAGAATAAGAATAAAAATATATATTTGTTACATTTTCATAGTTTCAACATTAATAAAAATTGCTCCAGTGTGCTAAATTATTTTACTTTTCACCTATTCATGTTTCATGTTTTATATAAAACATAAAAACTATTTTAGGTCATGTTTTATGTTTTATATAAAACATATAAACTATTTTAAGTTTTTAGCTTTCATGTTTTATGTTTTATAAAAAACTATTTTAATTATATTTTGAAAATGGTGTTCGATTAGAGTGAATACCATCATCTTCATGATTCTCTGGATGCAACAGCAACCGATAACGTCATAAAATGGGATGTTGGGTTTGTGAAACATCTTGTGGATGATGTACCCACACTTTTACAACTTATGATGGCTACCAACTGCCTCCATATCTACATCTTACTGGACATGATGGCTAAAGCTATTGATGGCATTTTTATCTGTAAAACTCTCGAAGAGATTCGCAACACTCTCAACATTGTGAACGGTTTTTCTCCCGAATAGGAGGCAGAGATGAGGCATGAATTTCAATTGCATTAACAATACGCACTAAAATACGTTGCTGAACAACTTACCTAAGTTATTAACATATTCAAATTTAATTTTAAATTTAAATTAAAATATAATTTATAGTTAGATCTAAAATAAAATATAATTATATATAAATTTATTTTTATTTTTATTTAAATATAATTTAAATTTTAGGTTTATACAAACATAGTGGTATCAAATCCAAGGAGGTTAAACATAATTAAATTTTTTATATAAATTATTTACTATGTATAATAAGAACTAATTATGCAAGAGTTGATATGTATAGTTGAAAATAAGTTCAATTAAGGGAAAGGACTCATTAGTAAAGATCCAAATCCTAGCACTCAATGAGAGGTTTTGCACTCAAAGATCTATTCGAGGAGAGGTTTGTATCTCAGGAGATTTGATCCCTCTCAGTGCTTGATAGAGCCTAGGATTTGGATCTACGCTGGTTTATAAAAAAATAACTCCTAACTAAAATGGATACTATCAACAACTACTTAAAAGGCTATGATGCAAAGAAAACTTAAATAAGTGAATGGAAAACTAAGTAAGAGAAACAAGTAGAAAACTTAATAAAGAAAATTGAATAAGAGAAGTAAGTATCAAACTTAACAAAGAAATTGAATTCTATCCTACAAGTCTCTGTTGGTAATCACACAGTGAAATATGAAACTATTCCTAAAGATAACACTACTAATCCTAAGTTTTACATGCAAACAAAAAAATTAATCCAAAAGCATAATTATAAAACAATACAATAGTAAGAAGTATCAGAAACAGATAAAAGAAACAAAACATACCCTAACTCAAAAGCATGTTCAACAGGAAAAGAGGTAGAGAAAAGAATAAAACTTTAATAAATAACCTAAAACAATAAAACTTATAGTCTAAATAATAAATAAAAATGTTATCTAACTATTACAGTCAAAACATACATCAAATACTAAAGAACCAAAAATTAAAACAATTTTAAACGCATCAAAAACCCTAAAAATAGAACTGTGGGTTGAATGACAAACTGAACTGCAGGTCTGCAAAACAGACTAGAAAATAGATTGGAAGGAAGGTCAGAATGACAGGTTGAACATATTGTATGAATGACAGTCTGTATAAATAAAATAGTATAAAATAACCTAAATGATCTACTTCTCGGTTGATTTTATGGATATGAAGATGCAATGCATAAGGAACAGTAAATAAACCTAATTAATCATCAAATTTAGTAGTAAAATAAACTTAAACAAATTCATGAACATAAAGAATCATTGCTTATTAATAAACAAACTAAAATTCAAATTGCATAATCTTATAACAGAGAAGAAATAAACATAACTTAGTCTATTTAAATTGATAAAAACAATCTACTCTATCTTCTTATGAACAAAACTAAATAATAAGCTAGAAATGAAATGACAGAAACAAATGGAAAACAGTTATGCGCACAATCCAACTATTTAATTCTGGAAATAAAATGCATTGCAGAAAGCAAATGAAACAAACATTTACAATAACTTAATGAAATAAACAAACTTGAAATCAAAACTGAATTAGCTACAAAGAAAAATAATGAAAACAAGAAAAGAAAACCTCTGGTTGATGAGGGGCCCTCTCAGCAATCACGGGTGACTCTCACTTACATGAACAAAATCATGAACAGCGGAATGTAGAACTTCTATTAAAAATACTGAACAATATTGCATCGTTCTTCTCTCAAAAAAATGACTGCATAACTAATGAAAATGATCCACCCCCAACACTCACGCAGAGGCTAGTATTTATATTGTTTACAAGAGATGAGCAAGTCGCCCTTTTAGTGGTCGACTGCTCTATAAATTTAGTCAATCATAAAATCTTTTAACAAATCAAATCCCAGCGCACAGGTGTCTTCCTCCTCTTCCTCAAGTCTAGTTCTCTTCATTGTGATATGGCATGCAGGCTCCTTCATTATCGTGGCTGATGGAATGCTGTCAAGCAAAGGCAGCACACACAGTAGGTCTTCTAGAATGGAGACATTCCACCCTTAAACACGTGGGAAGTAGGTAGGTTACAAACATGTTCCATCATTTAATGCATGAGATTGGTTATTAACATCGTGCAGACTGATTAGCAATCTGGACGGAAAGCTGGACAACAAGCTAAAAGGTGAGCTACATCGTGAGCTAGACAACGAGATAGATTGTGAGCTAGACAGCACGCTGGATCATGAGCTAGACACCGAGCTGCATGGTAAGCTGGATAGTGAGCTAGATGTGCTATCTGTTTGTTTGTATGTTTGTCTGTTTGCGTACTTGTTATTAATTCACCCAAATAGACTATATAACCTACAAATGAATATACACATTAAGTAACATATCACATATGCTTTAAATAATGTTAATTTAAATCAATAAAATCATAAATGACCATAATAAATGGGTTATATATAAACCTTTAATTTATTGATACCTTGGGCTAAGGGTGATTTGCGTGGCAGAAAATACATAGAAAGATAACAAAACATATGTTTAAATGAGTAATTTAATTGCCAAAAATTATAATAAATCTAGGCTCAACATGTGTGATTCAAAATGTGTTTTTTCGTAAAACCCTACTTATGCATGTCTTTTGTCTGATGCACATATGACTTCCTTCATTGGTTTTGCTGATGGTGCTCATCGATATACAATTAACCTTGCATCAACAGCTTGGGTATTGTACTCTCCTACAAGTGAGCTGTTGAGTTCAGGGAGTCTTCTTTTAGGTCCCTCCACCAACAATCTGGCTAAATACCAAGCTGTGATCGGATTGTTGATGTAAGCTCTAGCTAATGATGTAAGGGAAATTAGGGTTTACTTAGACTCTAAAGTTGTTGTCCAATAGCTTAATCGAGTCTACACCATCTGAAATCCCATGCTTCTTCGTACTTTCCAAAGAGTTAGGTTGTTAGAGAGGTATTTTGAGCAAGTTACATATCAACACATTCTGACACATTTAAAGGCTGTGGCAGATTCCCTAGTTAACTATGTCTTAGATTGGCATATTGCTCATATTTAAAAGTCCACTTGAAACATAAACAATACATGTAAATTCATAAGTAGATGATCATTTCACACATCACATTTTTTGCACACACAACTATAAATATGAAATTTTGTCATATTTAAAAATTGTAGCACTGAGATACAAAATTTGGGCTAAAGCATCCCTCACTTTCAGTGCCCTCAAAAGTTCAAGACCATAAAAATTTTAGAATACACATATACATAGGGAAAAATATGAAGATTAGAAGCTTTCAGTAATACATATACAAAAAGTGGAAATCAAGACAGACTAATCGTTGTGATTCTCATGGTAGCATGCAATAGCTTGGGCCACTCTGCAGAGTAGCCTAGATAACTGTCCAGAGACACCTGTAGTATAGCATTGATAATGCCTAGGTACCTCGCCAGTAGTCATGTCAGGGATTCCCATAGTCAAGTGCTATAGGTTCTCCTCGATATCTATGAGCTCTTCAGTAGCTTCGGAGCAATATAGCGTCATGTCTCTAGTACATTCTCGCCTAGCAATAGGCGACATCCCTACTGGACGGACAGATCCAATGTCTACATGAAAAGCTTTTTATCTCAGTACTACAAAATATACATGAAATAAAATACAAAAATAAAAAACACAAGTGGATAATGTCTTTTCTTACCTTGGTCATCCCATACTTCTCCCTTAGGTAGAACCAGCTCTGGGTCATCATGGGAGTCTGTCCCTTCATAGGCATAATCCTCCACCATATTTAACTGGTTTCTCAACCAGCAAAAGAAGCTTGATTCATAGCTAACTTTGGGCCCTCCACCTCCAAGGTGATGCATGGTTGTAACCCATGCAATCGTCCTCGGATCCTCAGGCTCAAGTCTGGTAAAGGTCACCTGTAGTCTCGTGTGAGGTACCCGTTGTAAGGTAAAGGACACTACCAGTGCTCCGTAGCCAAATTGCTTCAGCGTTCCTCTTTTCCACTTTTTTTAATTGGTTCTTCAGACACACTAGCATGCCTTTACACCAATTAAAGACAGTGGGCTCCATGCACTGCAAATCATATAGCATATGTGATTTGCTGGTAAGGTGGGAAGCCCTCGTTCCTACCACCTTGCCGATAGTATACACTATTGTCCTCAAGGGAATATCTACTAGAGACTTGATCTGTAGATTCCCAAATTGTGACTCTATACCTAGTGAGCAATGTTGATCAATAATATCATCCAAGGAGGTCTCCCCTCCTCGTGCTCCAGATAGAACTAAAAGGATTTTCCTCATAGAAAAACCTGTCAGAAAATAGATATCCTCAACCTCTATAGGAAGGATATGGACTCCCACCACAAAATTATCCTGGCTGGGATCCCACATATCTATGATATACTCTAGAAATCGGATATGTGCTTTCATTCTACTTACCCGAAAATACTTTAGAAGCCCACAGTTCTGTAGAGCCTCAATAGTGTATGGATCATTAGCAGCCTGGTTGTCTGGAACTTCATGTTTCCTTTCCTTCCAAATCACCATGATGTATGTGTAACACACAAATTTTGTAATTAGAAAACATATCATGGGTAAAAGGAGGAAAAGTTTATAAAATGGCAAATTGTAATGCAAGAAGAAAACATGGAAATTTTTTTTTTTTGTGAATTAGGGTTTTTGGTTTTTTCTGTCCCTGTAGCGATGCTACTATTTATCGCCCATAGAGCACTGGGACACTTCTGTCTATGGCTCACAGAGCATTGGCCCCCTGTCATCTATGGACAGAGTGCCTATGGCGACTCTGTCCCAGCTTGACAGAGCGTCGTCGGGAGCTCTATCCAATAGCCAAAAACCCTACGAGGAGAAAATGTTTTCCCTCTACCATGATTAAAAACCCCTATTGGGATGGTTAATCCCCTATTAAACCATTTAAAATAATAAATCTATCATCTATATTGCTTTTAAACAATAAAAAATCGTTTTAAGAACATGAATTTAAACAATGCAAAAGAAGTAAAATGACATGTGTTGAGCATAGAAGGGGAAAGAATCAAAGGATTACCTCTTCTTAGGAGAATGAAGAAGCAATGGAGTGAAGCACCCTTGCAAAATCACCGAAGGGAACTCTTGCCATCAAATCCAACTACCAAAACTCACCAATGGTAAAAAGCAAATGGTAAAAATATATTACCTACCCTTTCTATTTATAGAATATTTGGAGTTTTCAAAAATGCATTATGATTTATTTAAATTTGAAATCAAAATTACTTTATTAAAAGTGGGCTTTTATTTTTTACTTTATATAGTTTTTGGAAGATGGCTTTTAATGGTGTTTTTTGAGTTTTTTCAGGTAAATATTGAGTTATGGTTACGATGTAAGCTATTTTTTTCTTTTTCGAGCTTAGATCAAGACTAAAAAAGTATTGAGCATCGTTCTATACTTTTTACATGCTCATTAAAATTCCAGTAGAAAGGTGTCGAGTCTACTTTTTCAGTTTTTCAGACTCATTAAAAGTGGATTATGAGAAAGGAACCTAGTTTAGGAGTTATATTTAAACTCTTTTCAGTCTCTACAAAACACAAAAAGATTTCCAAGCGAACTTGTTACGTTCATGCTTGTAAAAGAATCGAAATGTTCGACTAGTTGGGGGTAGGTTATCTCTTTTTCGTACCGATTGGCCTTATTTATGAAAAAGGACATTTTGGAGTCTTCTTAGTCATTTTAGACTCTCTAAATATGAAATGACAAATGAGTTTACTTTCATCGGACTCGTAAAACTAAAGGATGAAAGATCCCATTTGCGAACAAACCCATCCTTTCTCAGGTTCATGAAAAATATGAGAATGGACTCGTCATTTAAAAGAGCTTTAACGAGTGTTTGTTACCCTCTTTGGACTCATAAAAATGAAAAGAGTCACTCACCTTTCGAGGTGGGGAAATTAAAGAAAAGGGGAATGGTTTTCATTTTTTTTTGGCAGTAATCTACAGTCCACCTTTGAACATGGCACCTGTCTCCATTTTCATATCTGAATAGTTGGGTTTCCAGCTTGTCTCCGATTCGATCCACTTTTGTGAGTCACCTGACTCCTTTGATTCAATTCAAAGAATGATTTTTCATATTCCTTGCATTACACCTGGTTCTATTCTTCTTAATTCAATGTTTCCATGTCATGTGTCATGCCGTCAAATTGTTCAAAGGATGTCTCTCCTAGAAAAATAATTCATCAGTAACTTCACTTGTCCTTAAGATTCAATCATGTCTGAGTCAGTCCCATTAATTCAAATTAACTTTTTTTCCTATTTTTGTGTCACTGATAATGGAATCATTGTGGCCCTCCTATGACAAGTATATTCCTGTTGACTTCAAATCATTATCCAGGAATTAGACCTAGAAAACTAGAAAGTACCTTGAAGCCTGCATACCTCAATGGTAGTTTTTCTCATTTTCAATTGTAGGTTTTCATCAATGACCTCTGATTGTTCAACATCAAAACATTCATTCTCACTTGAGGGAGTGTACTAGGTTACCTTGGGGATCATTGACATCAATGGTGATTTTCCTCGCACTTGTTAACAGTTGACATCATTGAGTGGTAATCAAGTGGTTTCTACCATGTTCGATGTCAATACATTGTATTCACATGGTTAGATTTGTATCATTTTGGGATCATAATGAAGACCCTGAGTGGTTATATTTCCCATCATCATTTCCTATGCTCATGTTGCATTTGGAGATCATTTAGAGTCATGACACGGATCATTTAGTGGCTGTGTTCTATATTTTAGGTTAAAAGACATAGATCTACTTTGTATTCTCTATAACTATGTCTTACTTCCTATGGCAGTTGTCCATGGATATACGGTGTATTATTGGTAGCCATGACGTGGTCATCATCATAAATCTGTAGTGTATTGGTCCACAGCTATGATTGGTTTGGATAAGGTTAGTTACTGATCCTGTAAGAGTTTGTCTCGCTTTGCCTCTGTATCAGATGGAAAACTTTGCAAACTATTTCACCTATCACTTCCTTCTATCTTCATACTTTTGGGGGCATTCTGTTGCACCTAGAAATCTCACATTGCTTATCAGCTTTCATGAGAATTTCACATTACCTTTCAACTATCCAAAAATCCTAGTTTGATTCACCTTGGTCACTTTTTTCCCAGACCTAAAAAGGACGGCGCCTTCATGTTGTTTGCACAAAGCGTCGGCGGTGCCTATCACAGTGGACCTATAAGTGTCATTGTCTCCTTTCTTTGGAAAAAACCCTAGATCGGCACCTTTGTCAGTTTTTCTAAGAGCGTCGATGGTGAGAAAATGAGAAAAAGAATCTCCTGGAATCTTCCATGTGGAAGCCTCTATGGGGTTAGTTCCTATATGCTTGGGAGAGGTGGCATTCACCTTCCTCACCTGTAGGGATCTCAGCCTATCCCTTTTCCAAGTCATCTCTTGAGTTCTAGGCCTAAAAATGAAGCCTTCATGAGGAGAGTGGGGGAGACCAGAAAAAGCACCCTTATGCTGTTAGTTTGAAGTCTTAATCAGAGGAAAACTAGAGTTAGCTTATGGTTGGAGATATTTTCATAGTCATAAGAGATTGTAGACATTCTTGTTAAGATTGAAGCCATCGACATCAAGGATTTTTTGTTGCACTTCTTTCTCATCCATATATTAATACAAAGACATTTAACTTTCCTATATTTGATTGTATTGTTTGTAATTAGATATTATTGGATTCCTTGATCACCAATATGAATAGTCAATTTATCATGATGCTCTCATCCCTTTTGTTTGTCTTGTGATCTATTTTGCAAGTATATTGTATTTCATGTTTGAGGTATATTGTATTTCATGTTATTTGATTTGATTATTAAAGGAAAGGATATGTTGTTGTTTCTTTTTATTCTGTAGTTGTGATTTACATTGCAGAGGAACAAGCGGTGTCCTAACTGATTGAGAATTTCTAACAACAAAATTTGTGACTCCACTGGGGAGGCTTAATCTAGTCAGATCTGGGGAAGATCTAGTCAGATCTAGTGTAGATCCAGTCAGATATACAAACTTCGGTAACCATTTCATATATGAAGGTCATTCTCTCTCCTTTTATTTGTTTTAGTTAATAGGGTATGCAATCTACCTTATGTTTCTGGTTTTTTGCCTCTATTCTAAGTAGTTTTACCCTTTTCAGTCTAGCTCAGTTTTTCTGGTTTCTCCTGTAGGATTTTATCCTTTCAATCCATTGTTTTGTTGATTCCTTTCCCTTTGGTTGACAGAGTGTTGATCTATCCCAGGACACCTTTTCTTCATTTGTTCAGAGCACAAACACCGCCTTCTCCTTCAATTGACAGAGCGTCGACAACGCTTGTGTGCAGAAAGCTAGAAGCGTCGATTCAGCCTAGGATGCCCTAGTGCTGTTAGCTAGAATATTTCACCTCCTATAGATAGCAATGTGTTCCACTGGTCTGAATGGTTCAGATCCAGAACAAATAGAGAACAGAGGTTGAAGACTCTCCCTAAACACTGTAGATATCTGGAATACAAGGCTTTGATAGTCCACCTATGTACCTGCAATCAAGCTCAATACGAAACAGATAGAAGCAACNACTAAGGAATCTAGCAACATATATGCGAAATCACAACAACAACAACATATGTGGGACATAAATCAACTTGCATTAAAGAATATGAAGAAGTTTACAACCAAGCTTTAGTGTTGACATGCATCTCCATGAAACCAGACCTTCTCATCCCCAAAATCTCTGACTCTAGCTCTCTATGCTCTCTCCAAATGATTTCGGGCCAATGGTCAATCCAACAGGATAACAATACCTCCAATGTTCTCCCCCTCAACCATGGCCATAAGCTTGTATTTATAAGGCTATATGGATAGGATACGTTGAGATATTTGTGGGTTAGGTGGCCTCCAAGATCCTAGGATGGGGGATCTCAAGCTCAAATGACCCACTATAGTAGGGATAAGGGATATCTCAAATCTTATCATCTAGAAGCCTCGAGAAGATTCTATTTTTCCCTTTTTACTTAGGGTACCACATTTTTCCTTCAGTGACAGAGTGGTTTTGGTAATAATCGCTTATGGACTAAGGGCTATAAGTGGTAGCACCGCTTATGGGAAATAGAGTATCGACAGTGTGAACAAGGGTACCGCTCCTGGATAAAGGGGCATGCGCGGTGCTAGGAATTTTCATGTAAGATTGATTAAAAACCATTTAGTTTCCACTCTAGAAGCTGGGATTCAGTGAAAATAGGTATGTCAAAATGTATTATCACATGATGGTGACAGGATTTTGGTATAACAGGATGCCCCCCAAAGCATGAGTCTTAGAGGGATATGATAAACGAGAGCTTTTAGAACAAGTCATTTCCAGGAGATGAAAATGTTGGCTCGATCGGAGCATGTCATCAAGTAGGCATCTGTAATACATCAGTATGTTGACTCATAGACACAAGTAACCAAACTCATAGCTGCAGACCGATACAAGGCAGATCTATGAGTGGAATAAATAAGCATGGCTACTAGAATACATCGTAGATCCATGTGATAGAGAACTCAAACTTGGACATAGATACTAGACATGAAAATTTGAGCATAGCCACGACCATACAAATGTGGACCCATGCTATATATAGAAAACTCTATTGCAACCTAGGGAAAAGCAATGAGCATTTTAAACAAATTCCCAGGGTCTTTGTCTCGTCTTCCACAAAGTACGATTCTATCCATGTGATTACAATGATCTGAAGTTGAACATGGTAGAAACCACTTGATTACCAGCCAATGATGTGAACCCTTAACAAGTGCGAGGGAGATCACCATTAATGTCAATGATTCCCAAGGTACCTTAGTACAATCTACTGAGAGTGAATAGATGTCTTGATGTCGAACACCCAATCAATTCGATCGATCAAAGGTCAATGATGTGAACCTATGTCGAGAGCAAGAGAATCTGTCATTAAGGTAAAGATATCAAGGTACTAAGCTGATGTCGACAGGAATAGTCTCGTCGAAGGAGGGCCATGATGAGTCACACATCGACGACACGAAACTCAGAACATAGTTCTCGAATGATGTAAACATAGTAACCATATGACTGACTCAAAGATACTGACACACAGATTGTGTAGATTGCAGAGGTAAAACTTCTTCAGATCTCTTTTGAACATCGGGCAGCACGATAAAAAGACTTGGCGCCATGACTAGATAGGATAGATACACAATGGGACAGTGGACAATGCATTCTTTTGAAAGACTCAAAGGATTGAAATGACTCATGAAAGTGGATCGTCACAGAGATCAGCTGAATACCCAATTGACTAACATGATTGTGCAGACAAGTGCCATGTTCAAAGGTAATGACAAACAACTGCCATTATTTGCAAGATGATTCCCTTCCCATTTTCTCCCATCGTGATCGATGAGTGCCTCTTTTCAGTTTTACGAGTTCAAAGAGGGTAACAAACACTCGATATAGCTTGTCGGAAGACAAGTCCAGACTGATATGTTTTATGAACCTGATAGAGGAGGGGTTCGATCCCAAAATGGGTCTCTCAATGTTTAATTTAACGAGTCCACTAAAATAAAACTCAGTATCGTTCATGTTTAGGGAGTTTGAACGAATACGGAAGAAGACTCCAAGGGGGTCCTTTTTCATATGATTTAGTCTCTAAGACCTGAAAAAGTATAAAATCATACCTTAGAGAACTCTTCCAATGATGATTGGCTGGAGTGGTCCTTTTTCGTAAATAGTCCTATCCGAACCGAAAAAGAGATAACCTACCATTAGACAGACGACTCTTCAAATACTTTAATGAGCATGAAGAAGACAAGATCGCTCGACGATCTTTTCATATTTAGGGAGCTTGAAAAGGGTTTAAAGAGAAATCCATTGACCTTTTTCATGTTTGAATCCAAAGCATGAAAAATTAATAAACTAAGCTCAAACCAAATTTCATGTTTTAACCAGAGCATGAAAAATGAAATGTAAGCTCAACACCATCTTACTATTTTTAACGAGCTCAAATATCGGTTGAAAGAATGCTCAGAGATTGGTTTCATTTTTATGCAAGATTGAAACCAATGGGTAAACTATGCTTGAAAAATCCTATTAACATGATATATAGAGGTTGGAATCTTTCCCCCAGCATGATTGCTAGAGAAGACTACCCCTAGCATGGTTGTTAGGGGCTCGAAATTCCCCCAAGCTTTGTTTTATTTAACGATTCTTCTTCCATACCCAACCTAAAAAAACCTGGTTACTAATGTGAAAATGTTCACCAGGGGGGTAGGAAGAACGAGAATCAGGTAGGTGAAAAGAAGGTTCAAGTTCTAACACTAAAGTGAAGACTCGACTCAAGGGAAGGGGATCTGTTACATTTTTACGCAATCTTGAAACAAAAGGTAACTATGCTTGGAACATGATTTCATTTTTATGCAAGCTTGAAACCAAAAGGTAAACTATGCTTGAGGAGACCTACTTCATTTTTTTAACGAACTTGAAATAGAAAATGAACTATGCTCAGGAATGATTTCATTTTTATGCAAGCTTGAAACCAAAAGGTAAACTATGCTTGAGGAGATCCATTCCATTTTTTAACGAGCTTGACATAGAATGGGAACTTTGCTCAAAACATGGTTTCATTTTTATGCAATCTTGAAACCAAAAGCGTAAACTATGCTTAAGGAGTGGTTTTATTTTTTAATGATCTTGAAACCAAAAGTAAACTATGCTCAAGGAAAACTGACATGATGGTCAGGTGCTATTTCATTTTTTAACGAGCTTGACAAAGAATGGTAACTTTGCTCAGAATATGGTTTCATTTTTATGAAATCTTGAAACCAAAAGTGTAAACTATTCTTAAGGAGTGGTTTTATTTTTTAACGAGCTTGAAACCAAAAGGTAAACTATGCTCTAGACATTGTTTCATTTTTATGAAAGATTTAAACCAAAATGCTAAACTATGCTTAAGGAGTGGTTTTATTTTTTAACGAGCTTGAAACCAAAAGTAAACTATGCTCTAGACATGGTTTCATTTTTATGCAAGCTTGAAACCAAAGGGTAAACTATGCTCTAAAACCTGCTCCTACCAAACATGATATCCATAGGTTGGTAGGTTGCCCCCATTACATAAAAGCTAGTGGCTTAGCTCCATTATGATGTCCATATTCTAGAGCCATGCCCCCCATTTTACCTATGATGGGAAGAAGCTAACTAGAAGAAGTGGAAGGAACCAGAAGAACATGCGGCACATTCAGGGTAGTCTGATTACTAGGAGTAATGCGATGGTCAGGTGTAACAAAATAAAGCTGATCAATGGTCACAATATTCCCATCATGGGGAAAGTAAATCACTCTAAAAAGTGTGGACACTACGGCTTTCATGGCATAAACATAATCACACCCAAGGAGCAGATTGAAATCTAAAGGAGCTTGGACCACCATAACATAAATACAGACAGTTTTCCCTCCTAATGTAATAGGAAAACAAGGAAGGGTCCCTAAAGGTGAGGTAGGCCTGTGATTAAAAGCTAGTATCTAATTAGTGGCTGGCACAAGCTGAGGAGAACCTAAATATTGCCAAGCAGTTGAGGATAGAATACTAACAGAAGCCCCTTCATCAACAATATTGCGAAGTATCTACTTAGCAATAACATTCACAACTATCTGGAAAGGAACACTCGAATGAAGACGAGACTCTATTAGGTTACTCCAGTCAAATGAAATAACCTCACTACTCGGAGAGGGTTCTGTCGAAACAGACCAAATTTCCTCTTGTCGAGAACAATCAGAACGAAGCATAAAAACTTCAGCAGGTTTTGGTTCATTCTCTATTCAAAGAGAAGAACAAGATGAAGATTTGGTCAAATAGAATACTTTAGTCTTAACACTCTCTAGTGAAAGAGCGAGATCAGGTGGAAATGACACCGACTCGACCACTTTAACTTCACTCTCCAAAGGAAGAGTGGGATCAATCACAGATAAATCTGAATCGACCACTTGGTCAACCAGTGGGGGATTGAGGGATAACTTACTATCACTTGTTGGAATCACCTGTTGATGATCAATAATATTTTCCAACCAACACGAAGCTTCATCCATGCTTGGACAAAGAAAAGTACGATGCATACCCTTGCATATCAAACAAGGATACAAGACTTTACCCTTACGACCTTTTACCAATGGGTCACTGGTTCAGGGAGTTTCATCAACATGATGTTCAGAGGTTGATGAAAAATATGGTTTTAACCTTTTATACCACTCTTCTTATACACGGGAGAGACTGGGACACTCCTTAAGAAGGTGGTTCCCCTTGCAAAGCTTACAAGGGAACTTGGGTTTTTTGGGTGTTCTCTTAGAACGAGAACCATCAAGAGAAGATGGTTGCTGCTTTTTATCTTTCTTATCCTTCTTCTTCTTACCCTTCCATTTCTTCTTCTTCTTATCCACCTTAGTACTAACCATAGATCTTTGGTCAAGCGAAGAAGAAGAAAGATATGGAGCCACAACCGGTGAAGAAGGAGCAGGACTAGGTTGAGGTCAATCCTCTCCCAGAGGAGAGATGAAATTTGACACATTAGGTGTAACAGGAATTACTGGATTAGACCACCATATCGGTAATCCTATAGTTAATCCAGGAAGGTTTAGAGTGGCAATAAAGGGAGGAACAATACCTTCACCTGGAGGGAATACAAAAGGTACACCTTGGAAAGGGACCTCTTGAGTGGTAATCCCAGATGAGGATGCCATATCTAAACTCTCTAAAAACCTCCTAACTATCATGTACAAGTAATTACTAATCAAACTAAAAGAAACAAGCAAACATGTGAAAGGAGTGGGTAAGAGTCAGGAACCTCACAGGAAAGGCCAAAAGGATAACTCAGATGGTTTGAGGATTCCTAAAAGGGTCTCCCGATATACGCAATGTACGAGGGAGCTCAAATCGGTAGTAGTGTTTTCTAATGCATAATCGTACACAAGGGGCCTTCCGATATACAATCGACTACATGATCGAGTACATTTCGATATACCTCAAGTGTACGTGAAAGGCCATTCGATATACCGACGGTTCGTGGAAGAACTGCGCGAGTCCCTAGATGTAATGTAAACAAGTAACGATAGCTCCTATGCTTAACGACGCCTGAACACATCTCTAACTTATCACTCAAATTGCTAAAAGTTTTAACCTAGTACTGCCATTAATTTTATCTTGTGCGTTTAGGTGGAACAATGGAGTGAAAACTTGAATTAAATAAGATGCACACTGATCTATATGATAATGTAAGTTTTCCTCTTCAATGAAATTCTACCTAAGAGAGGGAGAGAGATTTACTTTTCTTCCCAAAAATGTGCACCCAAATGCAAATGCAATTCTATCTTTTCAAATGAAAAGTGAAATATCAATGCACCCCAAACAATCTTCAAATCAAATAAGAAAGATATCTAGAGAACATTTAACATAAATAAACCAAAAATGTTTCCTATCTTTTCATGCTTGAAAAATATGCATAAAAACTCAATGGAAGGATGACTTCACTAACATTCCCAAACAAATCTAACTCTAATGCACACAAAGTTGAAAATATATGTTTCTTCTCGATGAAAGTAAGATCTAGAATTTCAAACAATCATGCATAAAACAAGAATAAAATCGATTTACATGATTGCGAATAAAGCAAAGGAGAGAGAAAACTAAAACTTCTCTTTGAAACAGACAAGGAAACGAAGAACCAATCTTTCCTACCAAGCACTGAAAAAATCAGTATGCAAAAGGAAACAAGAATCGCCCCAAGCAAAGAAATTCTCAAGAAAACATGGATCACACATGAATTCCAAGTCCAAAACAAACCAAAGGCTACACATGAAAATGAAATGTATATTTCCAATTCCAATGAATAATATCTACAGAAAAGAGAAAGAGGTTTCAAGCATAGAAAAGAAGACAAAATCTCATGCAAGAAACATAAACTCTCTTTGAATGCAGAGGGAATGTAACCCTCAAAGTGACTGCGTACTGCTAAGTAGACTCAGGCGGTGGCACCGCTCCTTGCCAACAGAACATGTGCGGTTCCGTGTATAAATACAAACCACAAAGAGAACAATAAATCAAGTCATAAAAGGACTAGATCAAGGCAAAAACTATTGAATTGAGTATGAAAATAGAGCATAAGAGATCGAAATAACTCAGATCTGAACAGATCTGGAAGTTTCAAACCCAAATGGAGTCAGTCAGAAAGTAGATCTGACTGAAGAGAGTTGAAGAAGGAGCCTAGATTCGGACAAGAGTTGAAGACTGAGGGAGATCAGAATGACTGATACACAACTCCATTCCCCAGTAGAGTCGCCGGATTTGTTAGCTGGAATATTTCACCTCCTGCAGACAGCAAGGTGTTCCACTGGTCTGAATGGTTCAGATTCAAAACAAATAGAGGACAGAGGTTGAAGACTCTCCCTAGACGTTGTAGATATCTGGAATACAAGGCTTTGATAGTCCATCTGTGTACCTACAATCAAGCTCAACACGAAATAGATCAAAGCAACTAGAATATGATCTACTAATCTATTCTAGTGACTAAGGAATCTAGCAACATATATGTGAAATCACAACAAAAAAAACATATGTGGGACAAAAATCAACTTGCATTAAAGAATATGAAGAAGTTTACAACCAATCCCTAGTGTTGACATGCATCTCCATGAAACCAGACCTTCTCATCCCCAAAATATCTGACTCTAGCTCTCTATGTTGTCTCCAAATGATCTTGGGCCAATGGTCAATCCAACAGCATAACAATACATCCAATGTTCTCCCCCTCAACCATGGCCATAAGCTTGTATTTATAAGGCTAGATGGATACGATAGGTTGAGATATTTGTGGGTGAGGTGGACTCCAAGATCGTAGGATGGGGGATCTTGAGCTCAACTAATACACTACAGTAGGAATAAGGGATATCTCGAGGCTTGTCATCTAGAAGCCTCGAGAAGCTTCTCTTTTTCCCTTTTTACCCAAGGTACCGCTTTTTTCCTTCAGTGACAGAGCGATTCTGGTAATAACCGCTTATGGACTAAGGGCTATAAGCAGTGGCACCGCCTATGGGCAATAGAGCATGGGAGGTGCGAACAAGGGTACCGATCCTGGATAAAGGGGCATGCGCATTGCTGGGAATTTTCATGTAAGATTGATGAAAAACCATTTAGTTTCTACTCCAGAAGTTGGGATTCAGGGAAAATAGGTATGTCAAAATGTCTTATCACATGATGGTGATAGGATTTTGGTATAACATGTGTAGTGTTCCTTATCACACCGAGGCAGGCCTTCAAACAACCTATTCAAGAATTTTTTTGTTCAAAATTTTTAAACTGTCTTGTTCTCTAAATTTTTTCAGTGTGGTTTGCTTGCTTGCTTGTTGTCTGATTTACTCATTTTTGTGATTCTTATTCTCTATTTGAGCTCAGATCCAAAATTTTTATCTTCCTCATTGTCATAAACAAAAGTGGAAACATAGTTCATTTTTGGTTTTTTAGTTAAGTGTGTGAAAAAGTTTCTTTCAAAAAGAAATCCTATAGCCTTTTCCTAGAAGATTAGTTTCTTTTTTTTTAAATACTGCTTTGTGTGCCTCATATTTTCTAGAAAAATACAAAAAGAATCACATTATTTTCCTCTTGTTTATGCTTTTGAAAATTTCCATTCCTATTTTTCATGTCTGATTCAGAAGATAGGTCTTTTTAACATTGTAGCAAAAGTTAGTTTTGCATGCACGTTAGAGGCTTAGTTTTCTTTCTTGCATTTTCAGAAACCTTAGAGTTCTTGTTTGAAAGAGTTTTTGTGTTTGAAAGGATTTTCTTTGCATTCTTTATTGGATCTTGTTTTGATTGTTAAAACCGCTTACTTTTGGGTATAGTTGAAAAGAAAAGAAAAAAGGTTTCTTCCTTACCCTAGTTAGTTCTCATCGAAGTAAAAAAAGTGCATTTACATTTAGATTAATTTGCATTATTGGAGATAACACTTCACAAACATTCACCTAATCATCTAGATAAAATTAACGGTAGCTTTAGGTATAAAATTGTATAGAAATTTGAGTGATAGGTTAGTGATGTGTTTGGGCATCGTAAAACGTAGATGCTGTCATTATTTTTCGGCACTACAACCTAGGATTTGCGTGGTTCTTCCACGTACCATCGGTATATCGAATGACATTTTATGTACCCTTAACGTATATAGAAAGGTACTTCACGTACTTGATTGTATATCGGAAGGCCCCTTGTGAATGGTTGTGCATTAGACAATGCTACTACCGATTTGATCTCCCACGTACCTTGCGTATATCGGGAGACCCCAGTAGGATACCCTGACCATCTGAGAAAAAGCCTTTGGCCATATTGTGTGGAGCAATACACCGAAAAAACATTCGTGGATATTACTATGCACGTACCCCTGAGGTATATCGTGAGTTGCACCTACTTGACAATCCTGGTGAGAGACTGGCTATTCTGAATCTATCCTATCACTTAAGTCTACTTGTGACCTTTAGCTTTGCATAGGTTTTGTTTGTGTGATTTTCTCCTTTTTTGACCTAGATTAGGTAACTTCGGCCACCACCATGGCTAAGCAACTTACGAGATGTCATTCTCGTAGATTTTAGGGTTTACCTCCTGACTCTCCTGCTACTGTGGAAGGATAAGAAGGGGTAACCATGGAACAATCAACTTATGCTAATGTTCCTATAGGAACTGCCTTAGCAAGTGAAACCAGAAAATATTTCACTGTTTTTACAAATCCTTTGGCCCTGCAGCTGATGCTTATGTGCATTCACGGTTGGAAGGCTGTGTCGATAGTCCTAATCCACTAGATTATGGCCTGGATGCTCCTTTTTGGAGGACTTCTATGCACCAAGCTATTGCTAAATTTGGGGTTATTAGAACTTCACCAGGGAACCCTCCTTTAGGAGAAGAGGACAGAGAAGAATTAATGCATATCTCGAACGAGATCATAACTTTTCAGAGAGAGTAGAAAGAAACATTCCTCCACCTATGTCTCATTATGAAACTATGTCGGATGGTTTACCCCATAATACAGACCCTTAGGCTTTATCTAAAATTAAACCTTCTTTTGAAGGTCATCCAACGTATGGTGAGACTTCTCACAACCCATGGCCTGATGGATATCGTTCACTAACTCAAGAATTAGGTCCTTTTGAAGAAGTTTTGTTTCAAGGTAATCCAGGCCCAAATGACAATCCTACAGTTTCCCATTATGGCCCCATTACTAGGCATTCCATACCAGTCATGGTTGGGGGGAAATACACAAATCAATTAATGTGAGCAAACTCTAACGCCGGGGGAAACCCCCAGTGCAAGTTATGTCATCTGTTAGTGGAATTATTACTAGTTCTGGACAAGTTGTAGCTGTAGCACAACCTGTAGTAGTTATCTTTCCTACCAATACCAATGTCCCCCGCCCCCCAATCTATTTCAATCCAACCCTTAGGGATGCAACCTATCAATAATCCAACTTTTTGGGGATTTACTTATCTTGGAACTCATCCACCTACATCTAATCAAGTTTATCAACAACCACCACCTGCGGCTATTTATCCTGGAATGCCCTACCATGGGAATGCTTTTGTACCTTAGTTACAACCCAATTGGTCCAATGTCTCATCATATAGAGGATATTTTGTTAATACTGCTGGAGGATATACTGGACCACCAGGAGGACCTGGAGGACCTGAACGACCCAAAGGACCTGGAGGTCCTAGAGGTCCTGGAGGACCTGGTGGAACATTTGGAGGACCACCATCCGAAGGCCCACCACCACCTCCTCGAGGTGGAGGACCACCACCACCACCCCCTGTAGGACAACCACCACCAACACCACCTTCTGGAGGGCCCCCTCCCAGGGGTGGTCCACCTCCTTATGGAAATTTTTGAAATCAACAAGCTTCAGGAGCATCATTCAGACCCATCTATCAATGTGCATTTGATCCTCCTAGTCAGTGAATGCCATACCAATACTACCAATATTCGCAACCAAATCAACAACTTGCATCTCTAGCAACTTTAGATTTGCTAGACTTGTCAAGATTGATCAATGACCCCATCCATCATGACCCCTCTTGTCCCACTATTCCTGTAAAGATGCCTTTTGATATACCCAATTTTTATGGTAAACCCAGTGAAGATCCAAAAAACCACGTGATGACATTTCACTTATGGTGTTCATCCAATTCTTCGATGGACGTCTCAGTCCGTCTACGGATTTTTCAAAGAACCCTCACTGGTATTTCTGGAAAGTGGTACATCGAGTTACCACAACACTCTTTTTGGGATTTCAATGCCTTAGCAATGGCATTTTTAACACACTTTCAATTTCCAATCTGATATGAAACAAGTATAGACCTTTTGACCTTGCTTCGACAAACCACATCAACTCACATCTCCGATCATATCCATGAATGGAGACAAAGACGAAGGTTAATTAAGGGCCCTATTCTTGATCAATTCATTGCTGATTGGTTTACAAAGTCATTACTTCCACCTATTGCTAGAGATGTTTCCATAGGAGGTGTTGTTACTGAGGAGAAAGCTATTAGCCGCACTCAGTACCTAGACTTGGTTTATTCCCTGTCAGGTGCTCTGTATGATCTGATTTGGAATTCTCCTCTACCTACAACAGATCCATCAAGACCCACAACTGAACCACCTGCTGATGGCATAATTGGTTCGGTTCAAATGCAAACGGTGGCCAAATTATCTAAGAAACAAAATCAAACCGCCACTCTATCAAATCAAATAGAACCATCTACCAAACCTACACCCTCTCCTGTTGCTTCCACTGAAGTAAACGTGATCCAATCAACTGAATCTTCAGGTGGAAAGAAGAAAGGAAAAAATAAATCTAAAAAAATTGATAATCAATAGGAAGGAAAGAAAAAACAGAACTTAGATGTTGATTCAAAAGGTAAGCGAAAGGTAAAATATCCTTGTTTAATCTGTGGAGGTGATCATTTTACAAAAGAATGTCCTCGTCGTGAGGAAGTGAGTAAGTTTTTGAAAACTTCACCCACCCCAGAAGTTTTGAAATATCCTTTCTGTTGGCAATTAGGAAAGAACTGGGTTATTATACTTTTATTTACCAACCAACAAAGAGACCCACAGTGTTGGCCCTTTCGGCAACAACCCGCGAACAGGTTGCAGTCTCACCCGAAACAGCTATGGGGTGCCGCAGAATCAAGTTTCTGCAGGAAAAAGAGGGATATTACTGTACCTTTAGCCTTAACAAAGTATACCTATACAATACAGAGCTTCGACATTCACTTTAATAGCTTTGCAGTTTATATAAACAGACAGTTACTTACTTAACCCTTAACTGGGAATTCACAGTGAAGTTAATACTTAACAATATATCTTACTTATCATTCACCTACTTATCAAATGCATAAAATATAATAGGAACAAAATAAACAAAAACACCACAACACAAGATATATGTCGTTCACCCCCAGTGTAGGGGATACATCCACAGAACTGCGTTTATATTCAACTCTTTACAACCAACACAGTTCTGATATGCACACTCAGCTGCAGATCTTCCCAACAACCCAAACTGGGCACTAAGCTGCAGATCCTTTCTTCCAAAACCCTCTACGCACTCAGCTGCAGAGGTCATCCACACACACAGCTGGGACTTATCCTTAACAAAACCCTCTGTGCACTCAGCTGCAGAGGTCATCCACGCACACAGCTGGGACTTAACCTTAAACCCAAAAATAGGCCTTAGCTTCTTCACATCAAATTATCATCATATCAAAACCTTCGAAAAAGATCTTTTCTCCTTTACATCAGTGCCTATTTATACAAGTGCACTATTACAATACCATGAGTTTAAACCATGGGCTTAAAAGCCATGGGCTTAAACCATGGGTTATTTACAAAAAGAGGGGCTTCGACCCAACCCCAAAACCCCTAAGACTATTTTGGACCGCAACTCCACTTACAATATTCGCACCAAAATCGCGGAGTTGCCAAAATTAAGGACCTTGAAGGTCTGCACCCCAACAGGCCCCTAAGACTCACCAGTGTCCCGTCCCGGGACACTCTGCTGCTTTTCTGGTGGGAGAATCTTGTTGGCGAAGATAGTGAACTGCTTGTTGAGGATGCGCATGATATCTTCAGCTGTTTGCTCCTTCTCCACTATCTCCTGCAACATTGTTGCAGATGCTTCGTTGGCCTTTTCCTGTGCGAATGCATCATATTCCTTCAAAACTTTGAGCTGGTTGTCCGCAGCAGTGCTCAACTTTAAGGCCTTGTTAATGAGAGGCTACACAAAGCTCACTAACAGTGTCTCTTTTCTTCTACAGGACTCAATTTCTTGCTAGAGCTCATTGCTATGCTTCACCTTAAGCATCTTCTAAATAGGAGGCAATGTCTTGATTTCCGCTTTGAATGCATCTAGCTCTGTCTGTCGCTGCTTGATGGTTTCTTGCATATTTTCTACTTCTAGGTTGTCTTGCAAGTTTTCCCAAGCCTTGACACTTTCATCCAGCAGCTTTGATGCACTAGTCACAAGATCTGAGATCTTCATTGCTGAGGCTTGAATATCTCTGTGACGTTGTTCCCTGACCTCTGGTGGACTCTCAGGAATGATGCAAAGTTGAAGCTCTGCAATCTGAGCCTCATGCTCTGTTTTCATTTTCTCTATCAGGCCTCGAGGCTATTGTGCATATTATTTCATCTTGGCGATTCTTTGCTCTGGTTCTTCTTCAGCCTGCATGTTGAAGTCAGGGAGACTTCAACACACCTCATCCAATACTCATGCCAGTGCAGCCTGCTTGCTTTCTGCTTCCCTCTTTTTCTATTTAGCTTCTTCCAATTGTGCTGCAAGGCTCTCACTTTGCTTCATGGAATTATCTAACTGCCTGTGTGAGTAGCTATCACGTTGTCGGATCTCGTTCATGATTACCAACTAACAAAGATGCAGCTCGGCATAGACAACTTGGCGTAGTCTATCTCAACTATCATACTCATCTGTGATCGAGATGCTGCATCAGTTATTATGAGGGCTGCACTTGGTACTTGTCCTCTATTGTTTTTGGCTAGCCATTGCCTCATATCTGGCTGTGCACCTACTGGGGTACTGCTTGCTGCTGCGCCAGTCGCTGATCTTTCTGCTAACTCCTTGAGTTTTGCGATTCGCTGCGCTATGCCAGCGAGCTCATCAAGGTGCGTAGCTACAAACTATGACCATTTACTGGTTAAGACCTCTATGGACTTCGTCAGAGCCTGATCGATCTCTTCCATTATCAAAGCGTGCTCCTTGACGATGTTCTTTCCCTTCGACACCTTAGTTTTCTTTTTGGTCGAAGGCTTCGTAACTTCCTTCACTTCTGGAGACTTGCATTTATCTGGGCGATTGGGGTATGATATTGTCTTTACTGATTCCTCCTCTTCTTCCTCATCTCCATCATCACCACCATGGTGATCTCCACTCTGCTATGACTCCTCTTGTTCTTCTCTTTCTTCTGGTGGGTCACTCTGTAGCGCCTAACTAGGACCTGCACCCACATCTGTCACTAGGGGGACTGGTATGCTAAGCCTTGTTCCTGCGTCCTTCATCCATTTAGCCAGCCACTACTGAACTACTGCGAGGATGTCTTCTGGGGTCACCACATAAGGAAACTTTAAGCATGCATTCTTATCATCTGCGCGGGCCTGGATATAAACATTGTGCATGTCAGCCTTGAATTTGGCCATTCCTACATACTGAGAGAATAGCTCATTACTGAGCTGCGGTGTCTTCAGGATCTCATAGGAAATGTTCATGGTGTAAAATGCGAACACGTAGTTCATCATCTGCTGCGAGGCCTTATCCTGCAAGACCCAAAGAAATGCATACCTTGTTGCGCCAGGCATATCCGAAGCCACATCAATAAACTATGCCTCGGTAGGCTCTCTCCATCCTACCAGTGTAATAAGCACTAACAACCACGAGTAATGAAAGGGTCTACCTTTCTCCTGTGCATCACGGACATCTTCGAGGAATTCCTTAGCAATGTACGCTGCCCAATTGTAACTGTAGCCTTCAGCATAGTTCATAGCAATACTCATGATCAGGGCAAGTACTTCATTCGGTCTGCACTTTCGCATTAACTTGCATGCTAGGAGCTCTGCAATGAAACGAATGTTCTGGTGCCAAATTATCAAGGTTTGATACCCTCTCTTTCCTTTCGTCAGGTCGAAGCGGTCCTTCATATGCTGCGCCATCTTCATATCCTCATGTTTCCCGATGAATTCAATCCCAGGATCAAGCCCTTCCTTCGGCAAGCCTGTAATCTTATGAATCAGCTGTCCATCAATGGCTATTTTCTGGCTTCCTATCCATAGGTTCCCATCATGCACCAATGCCAATAGCTACTTGACCACTATGGTAACCTACATGCTACGACCGAAGTGGGGGACGTTTAGCATCTTTAGCAAGCTAGCTTGCTCCAAGCCAGTAGCCCACTGCTTCACTTCTAGTAGCATTGTACCGGTCTCTGGATAATGGACAGAGTGTAAGTATTTCCCTGGTGCAAACTGCAGAAATTTCCCACGATCATTCGTATCATGGTCTGCATACTTAAGCCGGTTGATTTTTCCTGTCATTATTCCGACCAACTGCACATCCTGTGGTAGTGAAGGGGTGCATAATGTGAACTTGGCTATCCACTGAGGTGGCTGAAATTCTGGTCGAACAGGCGAAAGATATGGTGGACACTTTGGTGCAACGTTCTCATCCTCACCAACATCTTCGAATTATCCAGGAGGATTCATCACGACAACCTCTGGTGTCTTTCCTAAGGGCTTGTTCCTTTCTTCATTCCGCCTAGAATGAACTTCTGCCTTATATTACTTTCTGGTTGATCATGTCTGCATTAGTTGAATTGGCGCTAGGGGATTTTCTTCATGAGGTGCAGATGCAGGTGGATTTCTCATAAGATTCTGCAGACCCCTCTCTATGAATTCTCTCAACAATTCCTGGACTTCACGATTAGCTGACATGGACTCAACTTAAGAAAAATGCGTAATGCAAAATTCGTAGGCCTGGGTGTCTTCTTATAGAATCCAACAACCAAATCTTCCATAACTGTGCATTAAAGACACCAAATTTGATAGAGCGGTTGTAGATCTTGTCCAAACGGTGCTAGATTTCCCAAAATCTCATCATTACAAGCAGTTAATGCAGTTAACGTACCGGCGCCGCCCAATCTGATTTTTTCCAATGGTCAGATTTTAAGCTTCGACACACCTTTCATCTTCAGTACAACCACTAACTTCAGCTTCGCCATAATGAGGTTCGACCTTCAACTCACTTCGAACTTCAACCCACGACAGAATTTTCTTCCACAACCTTTGACACTTCCAATAATCTGCCAAATCTTCTCTAAGAACAGCTTCATTATAGGCTAGTACCCAATTTCAACTGTTCTTGGTACTTAGACTCTTCTTCTTGCTATTACCTTGGGTCAGGGGGTACAGGCTTGTCCCTGTACTTCTTTAATCTACTTCCATTCACCATGGAGGGCAAAATTTCTCCATTCAATTTAACTAACTGAACTGCGCCACCATTGGTAACTTTCTGAACTATGTAAGGTCCTTTACAATGTGTCTTGAACTTACCTGGGAACTTCATGAATTTACTGTCATATAAGAGCACAAGATCACCATTCTAGAAATGCTTCTTCTTAATGTGTCTATCATGCCATGCTTTTTCTCTAGCTTTCTGCACTTGTACTGGAACCCTGCAATGAATCTGTCTTCTTCTAGTTTCAGTATCCTCTCCAGCCTTTCATTCAACATAGATGGATCATACATCTCTATGAAGGCAGATATTCTGAGGCTAGGAACAATGTACTCCATGGGCATAACTTCTTCTTGTCCATATACCAGCCTAAAAGGTGTATGGCCTGTCAATTTCTTGCAAGTGGTTCTATAAGCCCATAATACTGCTGGAATTCTAAGATCCTAATCATTCCTATTAACATTGCAAACCTTCATCAGAGTGTGCTCAAGGATCTTGTTAAAGGCTTCGACAGTTCCATTTGCTTGAGGATGGTAGGAAGTACTCTTCTGATGATGTACTTGAAATTATTCGGTCAATGCTTCAATAGTCTTATTTATAAAATGTGATCCTTGATCACTCATGAGAATTCTTGAACATCCAAACCTTGACAAAATATTATCAAATATGAACTTTGTAGCTGTAGAAGTGCTACAATCCTTGACTGGTTGAGCTTCGGCCCAATGAGTAAGGTAATCAGTTGCTGTAATAATGTATCTTGCTCCAAATTTCTTTGCAGGGGGATTGATTGGTCCAATAAAATCAATAGCCCACTTGTCAAATGCTTGTAAAGTTACCTGTGGAACCAGAGGCATCTCATCCCTCCTGGATGGTTTACATGTCCTCTAACAGATATCGCAGCTGTGTCAATACTCTCTTGCATCCTTATGAATCATAGGCCACCACAATCCAGCTGTCAAAATCTTCTGTGCCATAGCTTTTCCTACATAATGACCTCCTGCTGCTCCAGAATGTGCCTCAGCTAGAATCAATGGCTTTTCATGCTCCAAGACACATCTGTGCAGTATTTCATATGGTCCCATTTTATATAGTTGTCCTGCTATCAAGGTAAAGTCAGCTGCTCTAACCACCAGCTGCTTCTTCTGCTGTGTTGTCATCTCAGAGGGTTCAAAACCTGTAGATAAGTACTGAACAATATCCTAAAAATAGTCATCAACCATATGGATGGAAAACAACTGGGCATCAGGAAGACCTTCATCCAAACTAGTGGGTTCTTCTCCTGAATCGAGCCTCGACAAGTGGTCAGGTCCTAGGTTAATTCTTCCTGGCTTAACTATGATCTCAAAGTCATACTCCTGAAACAAAATCAGCCATCTGCATATCCTTCCACCTAACACAGGCTTGTTAACGAAATACTTCAAAGAAGAATGGTCAGTGAACATCTTAAAATGAGATCTTAATAGATAATGTTGAAACTTCTGCAAGGCATAAACCATAGATAGACCTTCTCGTTCTGTCGTAGTATAATTCTTTTCTACTGTGGACAATTTCCTACTTGAAAAAGCAATAGGGTGATCAATATTACCTTCACCTGATTGAGCCAATACTACACCTAAAGCAATGGAGGATGCATCAACATGAACATGAAACTCCTTATTCCAGTCAGGGAATACTAAGATAGGGGCAGTTACCATCTTTTCTTTCAAAATGTCCAAGCTTTCCTGACATTCAGATGTCCATTCAAACTTAATATATTTCTTCAATTTCTTTTCCATAGGGGCTGTAATCTGAGCATATCCTTTAATGAATTTCCTGTAATATCCAGTATGACCAAGCGTAGTGCGAAGTTGTTTAACAGACTTCAAAGGTGGCAAGTTCACGATAATGGCTATCTTCACAGGATCCACCATCAATCCTTGCTTGCATACAATGTGACTTAGCAGAATTCCAAAAGGTGCACAAAAGATACACTTCTTCAGATTCAATGAAATCTGATGCTATCCACACTTGTCTAGCATAAGTATTAAACTGGCTATATGATCTTTCAATAAACCAAAGATAGTCCAATCATCAAAGTAAAATTCCAATAACTTATGAATAAATTCCTTAAATGTAGATATGACTACTCTGGAAAACATAGTAGGTGCATTCTTCAATCCAAAGGGCATAACAGTATACTGAAAAGATCCCATTTCTGTAGCGAAGGTTTTTTTATGTCGATCCTCTGGAGCAATTATGATCTGATGGTAACCTGAGAATCCATCAGTGAAAGAATACACTTCTTGACCTCTGACATTGTCTAAAACTTCATCTGTAAAGGGAGTAGGGAAAGGATCATGTAAATAGGCATCATTGAGCTTCCTCAGATCAACACAGATTCTAATTTCTCCCTTGGTCTTCTTTTCTTGTACCACCATAGGGCTGACCCATTTGGACTCTTCGATGGGCTCAATGATTCTTGCAGTGAACATCTTATCTAGCTCCATCCTGACTTTTCCTTTATACTTAGGATTCATCCTATAAGGGTGTTGTTTCAAAGGCTTCGCATCATCTTTCAAGGGGATTTTTATCACTCCTATATCACCAAGGATACCTTTCATTTCTGAGAACTTCGTCGGAAATAAGTCTTGATACTCATGGAGGATTTCAGTCATTTTGCTCACCATTTCTTCATCCCAATAATCTCCAATGGTAGCATACTTAGGCATTTCTTCTGATCCAATGTTTACTTTCCTTGTTTTCAAGGGTTGAGTTACTTCAGGTGATTCGACTGCTGGTCCATGTACTTCACAATGTCCTTCTGACTCAGGAATATTAATGTTGTGAAGGTCATCGTCTTCATCAATGGTGAGGTTATAACATTCTACTGCATTAGCTTCTTGTTCCTTCCAATCAAGTTGGTGCTCGACTATTTCTTTATCATCAAATACCTTAGTATGGATCAACCTAATAGCTACGTCCAAAGCAGGGAAAACCTCATTAATAGAAAATGTGAGCACAAAAATATCGATAAGGCTAACCCAACTTACAGTACCATGGCGAAGCTCCACCTCCACATACCAATTCTTTGCTACAGGTTCCAGAGTGTGTACAAACCTATGTACCCATTCTTCACAAGGTACATGCTTCCATGCTTCATAACACTGCTCCAAATGTTCCTGAGGGCTAGTCTTACCATTAAATCTACTTCGTAGCTCCTGAGGTTGATCCATGAATCTCAGGCGAAGAAACTTTTGACAAGCTCTCCAACTATGAATATACTTTTTATGACCATTCCACCATCTGGCAGCTATGGCTCTAAATACTGAGTCTAGAGTCTCCATTTTCTGTAAATATGGTACTTGCTCTGAGAATTGTACAATAAAATCTTCTGGGTCTGTCAAGCCATCAAAAGTATGTAAGATCTTTATCTGTGAGCCAACCCATCTGATAGACTTGGTAATTCTTGCACATCGATGTCCATGCAGCTCATAAAGTCTATTCTACCAATTCTCTAGGCCTTCATCTAAATCAGTCTTGCAAGAACTTTCACAATGCCAATCCATTATAACTTCAGTAGTAGGGTTAACATAGTCTTCTTCTTTAGCTGTGATGTTGTAAATATGATATAAAACATACTGATCTTCATCTCTGACTAGCTTTGTATACCTTTCTCCTTGAGAAGGGTCCAACGGTACTATGACTCTCAAGCCTTTCCCTTCAAAAGTCATATGTCTATTCTTAAGGTTGATTACTGCATCATTGTCTAGTACCCATTCAATTCCTAGCAAGGCTGGATAGGGGTTGCTATCATCAATTATTTCAATGACTTCAAAATCTGCTAATGTACTTACTCCATCAATGTCCACTGGTACACTAGGGAATCTTCCCAAGGGCACAATCTTCTGCTGATTAGCTAATCTCAACTGTATAGGGGACCATTCAAGCGTAGGTCTTCCCATTTGTTCCCATGTCTTCTTAGTTAGGACATTCACTTCTGAACCTAAGTCTAAAATGATATCAGTCATGTCATAATCTCCTATCTGAGCATGCAATCTCATTTCTCTTCCAGTCCTTCTAACTCTATTAACAGTTTTTCCTCTATCAGAGCTTCGCTAATGTTTGAAAGACTAAATAAATTTATGTAACTCATTCAAAGAATTCTAATTTCTTAATGGCTTCATACAACTCTATAAAAATGATGTTAGTGTACTTACTTGATCCAATGAAGCTTCTTGAAACTGCGACTGCTGTTGATGCTGTTGCGTAGTTTCTACTGATGTTCTTGGGTCAGCAAAGTCTTTTTTAGCTTCCATAAATGTTCCTTTTTCTCTTCCAACATCGAAGGCTGGAATTTTCTCTGGGGTCTTGCGGACCCAAGCCTCTTCAGGATATTTCTCCTTATTCTGCACTTGTGTCGTAGCTCCACTCCTTGTAACAAAATCAATGGCTAGGACAGGTCTTTTCTCTACAGCAATCATCTGAAAATTCTGAGTAGGAGAGCCATTTATTTCTTGTATCTTGGATATCAACCGTGGGCATTTCTCAATCACATGATCGACTGCTCTGCAATATCGACATGTCGAAGTTGGGTTCTGGCAGTATCTAGATACATGTCCTGCCTGATTACAGTTATAGCAAATGACCTGGCCTCGACCTCGTCCAGGCATACCACCACGACCATGACCTCTAAAATTACCTTGAACTGATGTAATACCATGGTAACCATATCCATCATTGCCTTGTGCATCAGGTTGTACCCTATAAGCATCATAGGTTCTCTCTCTCATGAGGTCAAAGCTGCGACATTCATCTTCATTGTGTCCAACTGACTTACAGAACTTGCAATAGGGATTCTTAGGTACTTGAACATATCTCTGCAGCAGATAGAAATCTTCATGTCGATGCTGGCCAGTTGTTCTACAGATCTCACAATATAGGACATTAGGGTTAAACGGGTTTGGTGCACCAGTATTGAAATAATTTATTACTGCAGGACACTGTTCTTTGTCATGACCTTCTGTCTTGCATCATGTACACCAAACCTCTTCACGAGTAGATTTCCCTTTTTTCATGTCACGAAGCTCCAAAGCCATTTCTGCTAAATGTGCTTGTATTTGGGATATTCCAGAATTATCTCCAACAGGACTTGTTCCAAGTTTCATAGCAATTTCCAACGCCTCTTGCTAATCAGCAACCTTCTGTTGCATAAGTGGAGTCCTGATATGAGGAAACAGTGTTGCGATCAACATTATTTATGTTTTTTTAGTCCAATAGTGAAACTAACTTGATCCAACAGAACCTTGAACCTCTGATCAAAGTCCCAAACCGATTCACCTCGCTTCTGCTGAATTTATTTTAGCTCAGTTATAGACTGTGACTCTGATTTAGGATTCTTGAATTATTTGATCATTTATTTTTTAATATCAGCCAAGATATAGTTACGAGTACTAGAAAAATTCATAAACCAGGTCAAAGCTCGGTCTCTGAAAGAAGTGACCAGCTATGTTGTTCTTGTATTTTGATCCATAATATTCTTAGCAGTCCAAACAGCTTCGCATAAGAACCAAAACTGCTTTGGATCCTCTGATCCAATTCCTTTAAAAATTGGGAGCTTGATATCATCATTCATATGGGCCATAGTGAATCGAGGGGGGGGAGGGGGAGGAGGAAAACTAGTAACAGAGGGGGGGGGACTTACTGAGGTAGACTGACCTACGACAGGACTACTCAGGCTAGGGTTACTTCTAGACTGCGAAGGGTTCTCAGGGATAACAGATATGCACTATGGAGTTATAGGAGGGTTTCTAACAAAAGGGTTTTCCTCAGATTCAGACTCTTCTAGGCTTAAAGAGGTATAATCGGTATTCTGGCCTAGGGTAAAGGATCTAAAAGTTCTCTTGTATCTTTTACTGTTGCGAAGAAAACCACTTTGCTCGTCGAAGTCACTTTCACTTTCAAACATAGGTTAGTAGCAATAAATCTAGCAATATGATTCGATAAGGAATATGCATTTCTCAGCCAAGAGAATTTTAATTTTCAAAGTTAATGAATTCAGGTACTTACCCCTTGGTCCTTTGAAGAACTGTCTTTATACTTCGCTGAAAGAAGTATGTGTGTCGATGGCGAACTCCATCACAAATGCTTCAAGGGTTCGTTTTATCTAGAAGTCAACAACTCTAGATACCGCGTTGTTCACTCTTTTCAACAGCTTAATTCTTTCCGGGGTCCAGGCAAGAGACTGACCTTCTTGGAATTTTTTCCTTCTTTCTGTCAACCTGGATAACCACTGGTGCAATTCTATGTGGATACTACCAAAGAAAATTTCATAAATATCAGAAAAAACGTACCTTTGCAAGAAGTCGTCTGAGCTACGATGAGGATCCTTATTTTCTTGTTTAGCAAATTTCAGATAAGTATTTTCAATCTAGTCACTGATTTCTTTTACTGAGGGCCTCCAAAACATATCCCTCGAGGTACGATGTAGATCCCTCTGGAAGCAGATACTGGTTCAACCGGCAACGGAACCAATTTGTTGGTGCTTAGGGTAGACCTAGGTTCTTATACTTTTATTTACCAACCAACAAAAAGACCCACAGTGTTGGCCCTTTCGGCAAAAACCCACGAATAGGTTGCAGTCTCACCCGAAACAGCTATGGGGTGCCATAGAATCAGGTTTCTGCAGGCAAAAGAGGGATATTACTGTACCTTTAGGCTTAACAAAGTATACTTATACAATATAGAGCTTCGACATTCACTTTAATAGCTTCATAGTTTACATAAATAGATAGTTACTTACTTAACCCTTAACTGGGAATTCACAGCGAAGTTAATACTTAACAATATATCTTACTTATCATTCACCTACTTATCAAATGCATAAAATATAACAGGAACAAAATAAACAAAAACCACCAAAACGCAAGATATACATGGTTCACCCTCAGTGTAGGGGCTATGTCCATAGAACTACATTTATATTCAAATATTTACAACCAACATAGTTCTGATCTGCGCACTCAGCTACAGAACTTCCCAACAACCCAAAACTGTGCACTAAGCTGCAGATCTTTTCTTCCAAAACCCTCTGCGCACTCAGCTGCAGAGGTCGTCCATGCACACAGCTGGGACTTATCCTTAACAAAACCCTTTGCACACTCAGCTGCAGAGGTCATCCACGCACACAACTGGGACTTAACCTTAAACCCAAAAATAGGCCTTAGCTTCTTCACATCAAATTATCATCATATCAAAACCTTTGAAAAAGCTCTTTTATCCTTTACATCAGTGCCTATTTATACAAGTGCACTATTACAATACCATGAGTTTAAACCATGGGCTTAAACCATGGGTTATTTACAAAAAGAGGGGCTTCGAGCCAACCCCGAAACCCCTAAGACTATTTTGGACCGCAACTCCGCTTACAAGCTTCGCACCAAAATCGCAGAGTTGCCAAAATTAAGGACCTTGAAGGTCTGCACCCCAACACTTTCCCTTCCCAATAGCAGTTAATTGATCATAATTCCTTGAACGAAACTTCTTCGTCCACTAATGAAGTTCAAGTGATGTCTAGTGAAACAGTTAATTGGAACACAAGATCACACAATTATGACCCTCCTCCAAAAAAGAAACCTGATAATGTTCCATCTGAAAAACAATCAACTTCCAGACCTCCTCCTAATAATGGTCTTCACATTGAAAAACCTATTCCAGAAGCAATTTTCCACCCACCAAAGTGTACTCTATGTAAGTCCATAATTAATCCTAACGATCGTGCTGCCCAATATTATAATATTATCGAATATTTGTCTCAAGCACCCTACGCTATGTTGGCTTTATAGGTACTTCAAACTTTCCCAACTCAACATAAAAACTTGCTTACTTCCCTTAGAGCTATGAATCCTGATAATAGTAATATCATCACTTTCAAACTGGATGATTTCAATATGAGACTCTCACATTAGTTATCTTTCCATATCGCTACCAAAATTGTTGGGAATACTATTTGTTGTACCATTTTGGATGAGGGTGCCTCTACATCAGTATGTCTTTATCTTGCTGGAGAGCCATTGGTTCTCTGGAAATCAACCGTTCACCTACCACCCTTAAGGATTTTGATGGTCATGGTTTTCAACCCTATGGATTCTACCTGCCATCCATGTTGAACTGGGGGGGAATGTTAGTCTCCATTCACATTGAATTCTTCAACTCTCCTTTGGATTACAACTTACTCCTAGGTCATAACTCAGTTTATGTTATGGAAGCTGTAGCATCGACTGTTTTTTGGATCGTCCAGTTCCCATTCCAAGGAAAGATTGTTACAGTTGATAAGTTATATTTCATCATGCCTAGTTCCATTACAAATGATGCAAACAACGTTTTGCTCCTGAATACCCCATAGTATAAGGACATTGGAGTAGGTCTTATCAAAGACTCTTCACTAATGGATGTATTTCCCTCATCTGATCCTCCTCCTTCTTCACAAACTGCATCTATTAACATGATTTCTACCTCTCATGTAGACAAAGGAAAAGCAATTGCTAATGAATCAACATCCTTTTCCCCTTTCAAAGAAATTTACAATGCAATCCAAGGTACCAGTGACCCCACCATCAACGACCATTTGTTGGTGGCCTCAAACCGTTATCACATGTCGTACTATCTTGAAACCCCCCCCCCCATCTCTAGATTATCTTTCACACACACTTCCTACAGATGAATATATTATGCAAGTTATGTCGTTATAGGAGTAGCCTTGGGAACATTATCATCATCGATCTTCTTTCCTTCCCCCTTGCCATATGGTAAAAGACCACTTCATCTCCAAAATTTCATCTGGTATAGTCCTCAACCCTCAGTCTCTGATCCTCACTCGTAGTGTCGATTCTGAAGGAAATTTGTGTAACATTACAAAAAATATGCCTGTAGACATATAGGTGAAACCAGTTATTTCCAAGAACAATTTTAATAGGACACAACTTTTCACCTGAAGAAGTCCAAACATATATGGCCCTTTTCAAGGAGTTTAGAGATGTCTTCGCATGGACATATGAATAAATTCTAGGGATTGATCCCTCTATCATTGTTCATGAGATCAAAACTTACCTCGATGCCAATCCAGTCCATCAAAAAATACGACAGGTCCATCCAAGAAAAGCAGCCACTATTAAAGAAGAAGTTGAGAAACCTCTGAATGATGGTTTCATTTACCCCATACCATTAACTGAATGGGTGTCCAACATAGTCCCTATGAACAAAAAACATGACACTATTAGGTTTTGTATCAATTTTAGGGATTTGAATCGAGCTTGTCTAAAAGACAACTTTCCCACTCCCTATATCGATCAGATAATCAACAATTGTGCCGGAAGCATTATTTTTCCCTTTATGGATGGTTTCTTCAGCTATAATCAGATCGAGATTCTCCCATCAGACCAACACAAGATGGAATTTATTTTCCCTTGGGGTACTTTTGTTTATCGCAAGATGACTTTTAGTTTAAAGAACATTGGTGCGACATTCCAACGTGCCATGTCCTATGCTTTTCATTACATTAAACATGTTGTGGAACCTTATCTTGATGACCTGCCTTCTCATTCCAAGTAGTGAGATATTCATGTCGATCATCTGAGAGCAGTGTTTCTTCAATGTAGTCATTTTAATATTAGTCTAAATCCCCATAAATTTATTTTTTGTGTAGAAGCTGGTTGAATTCTTGGCTTTATTGTTTCTAAAGATGGCATCCGTATAGATCCCTTGAAAATTGAATCTATCTTATCCCTACCTACTCCCATGAACATAACTAAACTCCAAAGTTTGCAAGGGAAGGAAAACTTTCTACGCCGTTTCGTCTACAATTATGCAAAAAGGACACATGGTTTCATGAGGTTGCTCAAGAAAGATACCCCTTTCGTCTGGGATAATTTCATGCAACGTGTATTTGATAATCTCAAACATGCACTTACCCATGCACCAATGTTGCAACCACCTAATTATGCTAAGGATTATTCCTTGTATGTGGATGCATCCTTGTCTACCATAAGCATGGTCCTTGTTCAAATAGATGAACACGACCAGAAGTATGTGATTTATTATGCAAGTAAGAGTCTTCTAGAATCTGAAACTTGATACTCACATGTGGAGAAACTCACTCTTGCCACGGTCATCATGGTCCAAAAATTTCATCATTATATCTTGCTCTGCACCACCACTGTTTACGCGGATTCCAACCCCATGTACAACGTTCTTACACAGCAACTGCTTGGGGGAAAATACTCACGTTGGATTGTGTTTCTCTAGTATTTTGAGTTAGAATTCACTAAAATCATGTCTAATAATTCTCTTGTTTTTGTAGAGCTTATATGTGACCTTCCCCGTACTACAGAGAATACAGATCCCTTTGATTCATTGCCCAACGAGTCATTGTTTCTCATTAGTATGACTGATCCATGGTATGGAGATATCATTTTGTATCTCCAGACCTTACGATACTAGCTTACTGCTTCTCAAGATGAACGTCATCACGTTTGCCACCAGGAAAAAATTTATCTTATCTTGAATGATACCCTATACCGCCGTGGTGTCAAATCCATATTACGCCGTTTCCTTTTACATGTGGAGGTTGAGATCGTTTTATATGATTTCCATACTGGAGCCTGTGGTGGTTATCTCTCTAGTTTGGCTAATGCCCAGAAAATCTTGCATGCAAGGTATTTCTGGCCCTCTATTTTCAAATATTGCATTGAAACAGTCAAGAACTTCCCACCATGTCAAATGTTCACTTCAAAGAAACACACACATCCATCTCTGCTCCATCCTGTTGTAGAAGTTGGCCCTTTTGCAAAATGGGGCATAGATTTCATGCACTGTAAACCTACCTCAGTCAGGGGGCATAGCTACATTATTGTGGCTGTGGACTATTTTACAAAATGGACTGAGGCAATGCCCACATATGTCTAAGACGGTAAAACTGTTGCACTATTTTTATTCAACCATATCATTGCAAGATTCGAAATTCCTAGGGCCATCGTGACAGATCATGGATCACATTTTCAAAACAAAATGATGGCAGAGCTCAGTGGAAAAATTAGGGTTTCATCAAGATAACTCTACACCGTACTATCTTCAGTCCAATGGCTAGGTTGAGGCTATAAAAAAAGTATTAAAAACAATGCTTCAGCGGATGGTAGGGAAATCCAAGTCAAACTGGCATTTATATCTTTTCTCTGCACTCTCGGCCTTTAGGACTACTATTAAAACTTCCACTAGTTTTACAACTTTCCAATTAGTATACGGGCTAGAAGCTACTCTCTCGATAGAGTGTGAAATCCCTTCTTTAAAGCTTGTTGTGGAACTATAGCCCACCACCACTATAGACGAAGAAATATTCCTGTATCTAAACAAACTTGATGAAAGTCGACGTGATGTTGTAGTAGCTAATGAGGCACATAAATGAAGAATGAAAGTTCAATATGATAGGACTGTTCAGCCTCGTTCCTTCAATGAAGGAGAGCTGGTTGTGACCTATGACCAGAAGCATGACAAGCTGGGGGCAGGAAAATTTGAGTATATTTGGCATGGGCCCTATATTGTCACTCATATTTTATATAAAGGAGCATATGAATTGGTTGATTATGACGGGATACCTTTGGGAGAGCCCCGAACGGGCTCTACCTCAAAAAATACTATGCCTAGGTCATCTAACATAGGGTTTTTGTAAATATTGTTTATCGTTTGTTGTGTGTCTTAGCTTTGAGAAGTGTGTCTTTTGTGTGATTCGAAATGTTTTTTTTCATAAAACCCTACTTATGCATGTATTTTGTCTGATGGACATATGACTTCCTTCATTGGTTTTGTTGATCGTGCTCATCGATATACACTTAACCTTACATCAGCATCTTGGGTATTGTACTCTCCTACAAGTGAGATGGTGAGTTCAGGGGGTATTCTTCTAGGTCCCTCCACCAACAATCTAGCGGAATATTAATCCGTCATTGGATTGTTGATGGAAGCCCTAGCTAATGATATAAGGGAAATTAGGGTTTACCTAGACTCTAAACTAGTTGTCCAACAGCTTAATTGAGTCTACACCATCTAAAATCCCATGCTTCTTCATACTTTCAAAAGAGTTAGGTTGTTAGAGACGTCTTTTGAGCAAGTTACATATCAACACATTCCAAGACATTTAAAGGCTGTGGCAGATTCCATAGCTAACTATGTCTTAGATTGGCATATTGCTCATATTTAAAATTCCATTTGAAACATAAACAATACATGTAAATTCATAAGTAGATGATCATTTCACACATCACATTTGTCACGCATAGAATTGTAAATATAAAATTTTTCCATATATAAAAATTGTAGCACTGAGATACAAAATTTGGGATGAAGCATCCCTAGCTTTTAGTGCCCTCAAAAGTTTAGGACCATAAAAATTTCACAATACACATATACATAGGGAAAAATCTAAAGATTCGAAGCTTTCAGTAATACATATACAAAAAGTGAAAATCAAGATAGACTAATCCTTGTGATGCTCATGGTAGCATGAAATATCTTGGGCCACTCTACAGAGTAGCCTAGAGAACCGTCCGGAGACACATGCAGTATGGCGCTGATAACACCTAGGTACCTCATCAGTAGTCATGTCAGGGATTCCCACAGTCAAGTGTCGTAGGTTCTCCTCAAGATCTCTGAGCTCTTCATTAGCTTCAGAGCGATATAGCGTCATGTCTCTGGTACATGCTCGCCTAGCAATAAGCGACATCCCTATTGGACAGATAGATCCAATATCTGCATGAAAACAATTTTATCTTAGTACTACAAAATAAAAATGAAATAAAATACAAAAAATCAAAAACACAAGTGGATAATGTCTTTTCTTACCTCGGTCATCCCATCCTTCTCCCTCAGGTAGAACCAGCTCTGGAACATCATGAAAGTCTTCCCCTTAGGCATAATCCTCCACCATAAGTAACTGGTTTCTCAACCAGCGAAAGAAGCCTGATCCATAGCTAAATTTGGGCCCTCCACCTCCAAGGCGAGGCATGGTTGTAACGTGTGCAATCATCCTCGGAGCCTCAGGCTCAAGTTTGGTAATGGTCACCTGTAGTCTCATGTGAGGTACCCGCTGTAAGGTAAAGGAAACTACCACTACTCCATATACAAATTGCTTCAGCGTTGCTCTTTTTCACTTGTTTAAATGGTTCTTTAGACACACTAGCATGCCTTCACACCAATTAAAGACAGTGGGCTCCATGCACTACAAATCATATAGCATATGTGATATGTCGATAAGGTGGGCAGCCCTTGTTCCTGCCACCTTGCCAATAGTATACACCATTGTCCTCAAGGGAAGATCTACTAGATAATTGATATGTAGCTTCCCATATTGCGACTCTGTACCTAGTGAGAAATGTTGATCAATAATATCATCCAAGGAGGTCTCCCCTCCTCATGCTCCAGATAGATTTATAGGGATTCCCCTCATAGAAAAACTAGTCAGAAAATAGATATCCTCAACCTCTATAGGAAGGATATGGACTCCCACTACAAAATGATCCTAGTCGGGATCCCACATATCTATGATATACCCTAGCAATCGAATATGTGCTTCCATTCCAAGTACCCAAAAATACTTTAGAAGCACGTAGTTCTGTACAGCCTCAATAGTGTCTGGATCATTAGTAGCCTAGTTGTCTAGAACTTCATGTTCCATTTCCTTCCAAATCACCATGATGTACCTCTAACACGAAAAATTTGTAATTAGAAAACATATCATGGCTAAAAGGAGGAAAAGTATATAAAATGGAAAATTGTAAAGCAAGAAGAAAACATGGAAAACTTGTCTTTTTTGATGAATTAGGGTTTTTGGTTTTTTCTCTGTCCATGCAGCAACACTGCTACTTTTCACCCACATAGCACTGCGGCACCACTACCTATGCCTCGCAGAGCGTCAACCGCCATTAGCTGTGGAAAGAGTGCCTAGGACGCCTCTGTCCCAGCTTGACAGAGCACCAGCTTGGAAGGTTTTTTGGTGCTCTGGCGCCGCTACCTATGCCTCGCTAAGAGTGTCAGCCGCCATTAGCTTGAAAACGAGAAAACCTTCCAAAAACCCTACGGGGAGAAACATTTTCCCCTCTACCATAATTAAAAACACAAAAATATTTCCAAGCAAACTTCTTACGTTCACTCTTGTAAAATAATAGGAACAGTCGACAAGTCGGGGGTAGGTTATCTCTTTTCCGGACCGACTGGCCTTATTTATGAAAAAGGACCTTTTGGAGTCTTACTCATTTCAGACTCTCTAAATATGAAATGAAAAATGATTTTAATTTCATTGGATTCATAAAACTAAACGATGAAATATCCTATTTGGGAACGAACCCCTCCTTTCTGAGGTTCATGAAAAATATCAGAATGGACTTGTCATTTGATGAGCTTTAACGAGTGTTTGTTACCCTCTTTAGACTCGTAAAGATGAAAAGAGGCACTCACCTTTCGAGGTGGGGAAATTAAAGGAAAGTGGAATTGTTTTCATCTGTTTTATGGCAATAATATACAGTCCACCTTTGAACATGGTACTCGTCTGCATTTTCATATCTGAACAGTTGGGTTTTCAGCTTGTCTCTGAGTCAATCCACTTTTGTGAGTCACCTGACTCCTTTGAGTCAATTCAAAGAATGTTTTTTCGTATTCCTTACATTACACCTGGTTCTATTATCGATAAGTCAATGCTTCCAATTCATGTGTCATGCCATCAAATTGTTCAAAGGATGTCTCTCCCAGAAAAATAATTCATCAGTAACTTCACTTGTCCTTAAGAGTCAGTCATGTATGAGTCAGTCCTGTTACTTCAAATCAATGTTTTTTCCTAGTTTCATGTCACTGATGTCGAAATCATCATGGCCCTCCTGTGACAAGTCTATTCCTGTCGACATCAAATCATTATCCAAGAATTAGACCTAGAAACATAGAAAGTACCTTGAAGCCTGCATGCCTCAATGGAAGGTTTTCTCGTTTTCAATAGTAGGTTTTCATCACTGACCTCTGATTGGAAAATTATGTCAAGTGTTCGACATCAAAACATCCATTCACACTTGAGGGAGTGTACTAGGATACCTTGGGGATCATTGACATCAATCGTGATTTTCCTCGCACTTGTTAATAGTTGACATCATTGACTGGTAATCAAGTGGTTTCTACCATGTTTGATGTCAAGACATTGTATTCACACGGTAAGATTCATATCGTTTGGGGATTGGAATGAAGACCCTGAGTGGTTAGGATTTCCCATCATCATTTCCTATGCTTAGGTTGCATTTTGAGATCATTTAGAGTAATGACACGGATCCACATTGTATGTTCGGTGGCTATGTTATGTATTTGAGGTTAAAATACATAGATCTACTTTGTGTTCTACGTAGCTATGTATTACTTCCTGTGGTAGTTTTTCATGGATCTACGGTGTATTATTAGTAGCCATGACATGGTCATCATCATATATCTATAGTGTATTGGTCTGTAGATATGATTGGTTTGGATAAGGTCAGTTACTGGTCCTGTATGAATTTTTCTCTCTTTGCCTCTATATCAGATGGAAAACTTTGCAAACTATTTCACCTATCACTTCCTTCTAGCTTCATACTTTCGGGGGAACTCTGTTGCACCTAGAAATTTCACATTACTTATAAGCTTTCATGAGAATTTGACATTGCCTTTCAACCATCCAGAAATCCGCTATCTTGAGTCACCTTGGTCACTTTTTTCCCAGACCTAGAAAGGACGGCACCTTCATGTTTTTTGCAGAGAGCATTGACGGCGCCTGTCATAGTGGACCCATAAGCGTCGTTGTCTCCTTTCTTTGGAAAAAACCCTAGATCGACGCCTTTGTCAGTTTTTCTAAGAGCGTTGGTGGTGAGAAAATGAGAAAAAAGAATCTACTAGAAGCTTCCATGTGGAATCCTCCATGGGGTTAGTTCCTATATGCTTGGGACAGGTGGCATTCTCGTTCCTCACCTATAGGGATCTCACCTTATCCTTTTTCCAAGTCATCTCTTGAGTTCTATACCTTCATGAGGAGAGTGGGGGAGACCAGAAAAATCACCCTTATGCTATTAGTTTGAAGTCTGAATTAGAGGCAAAGTATATTTAGCTTATGGTTGGAGAGGTTTTCATAGTCATAGGATATTGTAGACATTCTTGTTGAGATCGAAGCCATCGACATCAAGGATTTTTTGTTGTACTTATTTCTCATCCATATATTAATACAAAGACATTTCTCTTTCCTATATTTGATTGTATTGTTTGTAATTAGATATTATTGGATTCCTTGATCACCAATATGAATAGTCAATTTATCATGATTCTCTCATCCCTTTTGTTTGTCTTGTGATCTATTTTGCAGGTACTGAACCATTCCAAGGACTTTTGGAAAGAAGACATGCAAATCCAAGTTTGAGGTATATTGTATTCCATGTTAGTTGATTTGATTATTCAAGGAAAGGATATGTTGCTATGTCTTTTTTTTCTGTAGTTGTGAGTTACATTGCACAGGAACAAGTAGTGTCCGCACTGATTGAGAATTCCTAACAACAACTCTCCCTCTGGTTCCACCTGAATCACATACCAATTTATCACATGGTTAGGGTCATGTATATATTTCTTAAGAAAATAAAGATGAAAAACATTATGATCCCTAGTGCTAGCAGGAAACGCAAGTCTATATGCATCTGGCCCTATTCTTTCGAGCACTTCGAACGACCCACAGTATCTAGGTGACAACTTGGCACAAATCCCAAGGGAACGCTTCTTTTCCCTCACTCTGATGTAAACATGATCCCCAATAATGAACTCTGTATTCATTCTATTCTTATCAGCATAGGTTTTCTATCTGTCATGGGCTGCCTTCAGATTCTACCTGATCTTTACAACCTCCTACTCCATCTCCTTGAGAAATTCGTGACCAATCACAACTCCGTTCACTGGATGATCCCAACTCATTGGTGTCCTACACCTCCTAACATACAAAGCCTCATATGGACTCATCCCCAACGATGCTTTCTGTCCATTGTTATAAGAAAACTCTACCAGGTGTAGATAACCTTCCCACTTGGTTGGTTTGTCCATCACGTACATGCAAACAATGTCTTCAAGAACTTGATTTACCCTCTATGTCTGCCCATCAGTCTAAGGATGTAAGCAGTGCTGAAGTTTCGCTGTAATGTCTCCGACCCTCCGACCGACGAAGATGACATTACCCAACCATCAAACAGACCGGGAAAATAGCCCCATGAACATGAATAGGCATAGAATGCTGAAATCTAAAGATTAAAACATAAAACATACTAATATGCAAAATCCTTCATATACATAGTGAAAGAAACATATGTTCATTCAAGCATACCACATGTTCATCATATTCATTAATCAGTAAATATAAATGCAGAGACGGAATAGTCAAGAATACTCATCTTAAAAACGATTCATCCCACAACCAGCTACGTCGCTGCAACGTTCCACCCAGCCATAGACCATCATGCTCATCAATCTCTCAGCAAGACTACCACCCTCGAGTTGGGCATGATTCCTCAAGGAATAAGGGTAAAATAAGGCTTAAACATAGCCAGGGTACACAAATCAGCCAAACCCACACAATAAGGTTTATCGAGCCATTAAGGAGCTAGGAAAGGCTAAATTCTAAGCTGGTGGCCCCAATGGAGAGGTAAGGACGCCTACACTAGAGTTAACCTAACTTCTAACACACCCACACACCCAACACCAGGAATCAATGCTTTCTCTACTTCACAGTCCCTCAGGCCCTGACTTCCCTTTCCAATACTCTTCAAGGGTTGTGGATAAGAAAGCCAGTAGTCTAACTCTGTCTAAGTGGCTCCAAACACTAGTTTTCTCAAGCATACCCAGCCTCTAATCCCACTCTCAATAGTTCGAAGACCAACCACTGCATACCGCAATAAAACAAACAGTTCATAGCTCTGTGAAGAAGATGAAGACAACAAGGTGACAAACCCAAACAAAAAGGTGAACACACCTCCCGTCAACAAGACGACTCGGAGTTGTTCTTGGCCCTAGCGTGGCCAAAAAAAGTTAGCGGAAACCCAAAAAGGTACTTTCATACATAGCAACTCACAACCAGGGGAAGACAACAACCCCAATCTCACAATGAAAGGATGGCAACAATACACAGTCCGCAAATGGGAAAGATTCCAAACTCCCAGCATGGAAAGGGGAAAACGTAGACGTAGACCACAAAACCGGGAGGGTAACACACATACACACAGTTCGACACTGCAAAAGGGAAATCGATTATCTTCCCAAGTCAGGGAAAGAACATAGCTGATATCACCATGAAATCCCCTGGATACCTTTCATAGTCCGATAAATAAAACCAGCTTAGACTCTCTGTGTGAATGGAGGAAGAACATAACAACTCACTATGGGAGGAAAGCAGATCCATCGATCAATGATTGGCGAGAGAAGAGAGAACTGAATAGACCCCCTCCTATGTGAGATGGTCAGGACAAAAACCACATTGGAGAACCCAAAATCGTGAGTGGAAGAGTGGGAGAGTGGTGACCGTTCCCCTGCCCTCTACATGAGGAAGATCGATCTTGCTAGTCGACTGTATGTGGGGCAAATACTGGCAGTCCTACCACCCACCACTCCCCAACCATAACTGCTTCCAACTAATTGAACAACAGAAGTTTAGTGGGTGGTCGACACATGGAAACTCCCAATGGCTCCCACGGTTTAGACAACCCCCCCTTAACCTTAGGAATCATGCCCTTTTCATTCAACGGTGCACCATCATAGCTGGATGCAGGTTTATTTTAATTGATCTACATATTTACATGATGCCAAAACTATAGTATGTTGGATAGCATGATATACCATTGGAAATGATCCCTATTTCCAAAACATACATGACCAAATCGATGGTGGGGATTTTTCCTTTAGCTCCACACCATGATTAATTACAATATATACATCATGTACCTTTTTAATGTAACCGGGGTCAAAACCAGGGCATTACAATCCCCTCCCCCTTGGAATAACACCATCCTCGGTTTTCCAATACATAAAAACACATATACAATTTTCACATCCAAAATTTCAAAATTTTATAGATCTGTCCCACATTCAATTATTTACTTGAACTTTTAGGACCAAGCCCCTCAGCTTCCATGATCTTTTACTGCTGGTTCTTAGCTTTCGTCTCATTCCCAATTCGAGGAAATTTCTAGCTACTTCCCTCTTTATGTTCCCTCGTTGGGCAGTACCAGCGTAAATGATGTCCTCCGCATTTCCAACATTTCACTGGCTGCTTCATCTTTACTTGCTCAATTTCCTTTGATTCTTCATGCCTAGAACGTTTCTTGACGGATTTCTTGGACGAATGTCCCATCATTGATCCACTTTCCTTGCCTTTACAGATTTCTCCCAGAAGGATTTTCACCTCCTTTTGCAAACCAATAGAGTCTTGCAAAATCTAGTGGTTCATCTCATTCTTCCTTTTCTATATCTTGAGCATCTCTCCAAGATTCTCTTGGGTCCTGGAAATCATTTGAAGGATACTTCTAGATAAGTCCAGTAGATTTTGTTCTACTTCCATGGTCAATGTGCACCACTGGATTTCACTTTTCTCACCTATGAAATGCATCATTGAAATTCTGTTAGACCAAGCATAATGTAGGCATTAAAATCAGTCAATTAATTGCTAAACTGGCATGACAGTCCAAGTCTCATCAAGGAGACTTTCATATTTTTCATGCCTTCCCAATAGGCACATAAGCTCATTCATGTCCATTCTTGGGTAGGGAATTTGTTGAAATATTGTAACTTCGAAGAATATTCTATATGTATCTTTTTGTGGTCTCCGATGGTCCTACCGGGAGAACCACTTGTATTACATTGTACCCCAATGATCCTAATCGGAAGAACTAATAAGAGTCATGAGGCAGTCCCCTCTAATTGTAAAGGTGGGTCATTAGCACCCCAGTGTGGTTACTTGAGGCTACATGTGTAACTCAAGCCTACATGATTTAACTCGAGCCTACATGTCAAATGAGTTAACTTAAGTGAACGGATGAATATAAATAGAGCTGTAGTGCTCCTCATTTGTGACACACACACACTCACTTGTGTAGCACATTAGTGGAGAAGAGAAGTAGCTAGAGAAGGAGGAGGATTAGGATTTGATCTCCTTGCTGGTTTTATCTTTTATCTTTTTGGGGAATCTATATTGAGGAAGCTTTTGCTGGGTTTTTCCCTTTAGGGTTTTCCCAGGATAAATCTTTGTGTTCCTTTATTTATGGTTGTCCTTGTCTATCTTTCAGTGATCATGTTTATATGCTTTTGTCATGAAAATGAAATGAACTACTGATGTCTTATCTAAGCATATGAAAATTTAACATGGTATCAAAGCCACCCTGAAAAGAAGACATTGTGCAGCTACAGAATCTAGGGCTTCTTACTTTTTGGTTCTCTCTCCACAATTGATCAGCAAAAGAAGGCTAGGCTGACTCTCCATTGAAGGGATTATTGTAGAAGAAGAATTTTTGAGTGATCCCAGAATAGGATTTCTCTCCTCATCAAAATCGAAGTCTAGATACATGGATCAAGTTTTTTGGTTGGGTTAAACTCCGGGAAAGTCAAACCCTAGTTTGACCCCGAGCTAGAAAAACCCTAAATACTAAAACTGCTAAGTTTTGGTAAATTTTCTATATCCTAATATTGGCGAAGGGTTAGGATCTAAAAATATGAGAGGCCAAATATAACATCCTGATGTACACTGTGTCCAAAATCCAGCCTCTGATTCGCTATATTTGGCGAGATATGATCCCTCCAAGTTAGGGTTCCAACCTCTTCCATAATTCATCCCTAAACAAGACACCTGGGGAAAATTGCTATATATTTGGCTACAGAGGTCCAAATTGAATTCCTGAAAATGTTCCAGAAATATCACGGATTTTACATTCTTTGGTCCAAATTTCAGAACAAGAAGATGAAACAGTGACACGTGGAAGTCTGTACAACTTCATTGTTCTGAACAGTCCTGTAACAGGTCACCCTGGGAAAAGGATCATAAATACCAATTGGTGAAACAAATTCTGATGAAACCTATGTTTTTGGATCAGGAACATGCTATTTTACCTCAGTGATAAATTTCAGACACATAGGAGCAGTAATTTCAGAGATATCATAGAAACAGTGACAGACATTTCTGCAGAAGAAATTGGAAAACTAGGGCTTCCTGTTCCGAGAGCTTCCCTCCACTGTTTTCAGAAAAGGAGTACATTAGACAGATCCATTTGAAGAGATATATATTTCTATCCAATCAGATCTTAAATATTCCAAGTTTTGAAAATTAGGGTTTCTCTAACAAACCCTATATCAGCTAGCTCTGGAAGCAGGACGGACACCTCAAATCGGTAAGATCTAATCTTTTGCTATTTTCATTTGAGGTTCTCATTTCAAAGTGATCTATCACATTAGCTTGATGATAATCTTGGTAAATTTGACAAATTCCAAGCATGGAAGTATTTGATCTCTTTGAAGAAAATGAATTGGATACCTACATGAGTAGAGAGGTTCCAGTTCCATATGGAGATGAGGCTCAAATCCTTACACAAGAAGAACTTGATCAAGGCCAAGAAGATCATTGTTGATTCAATCACAGATCAACTTGTACCACAAGTGTCTTCCCTAAAGACACTGAAGATTTTTGATTCCTTCATCAAGCTATTAGAATATGGATTTGAAAAAACAGTTAAAGAAGGTGAAGATCCAGAATGTAAAACAACTTGAAGCGGTAGAAGAAGAAGTGGAGAATGTAGAAGTGGTGATAGCCACCTTGAATGGCCTCCTAGGATCATGGGATTCATTCATGCAAAGAATGTATGCTAGAAGGAAGTAATTGCTTTCAGCTTAAGAGAAGAATAAGATGGGAGCAATTGAAGATCAATCTCTCACCATTCAAAGAAGATCCCTCAAGCGATGAGGAATATGAAGAACTCAATTCTTGAAGAACCTCTTATTCATCTTATCACTTGGATAAGAAATGATGATTTCATGAATGAAGAAGATGATAAAGCAGAATGATCAAGATGAAGTCTACCCACGAAACAAATAAAAGATAAGTATTCAATTGTCATTTCATGATATTGTTTTGTTATACATTTGAATATATTCAGTTGATGTGTTATGCATGATAGATTGTTTGAATTAATGACTGTATACTACTAATATGCATGTGATGGGTAAGTAGCTCATGGTGCTATACAACTCTCCATTTCTACTTATCAAACCTCTTTGCTGACATATTGGATTAGTGCACAATCTCAATGATGTCATGGTAGAGATGGAAGGCATATAGAAAGTTTATGTGAGATATGGATGAATGTTGTATTGACTAAATAGTTGCATGATGCATAATAATTTGTTGTTATGCATATGTTTTATGAAATAGTTCTAACCATATAACTGGTGCATTTGAATTGTAGGAAAGGTCCTGTACAACCTCCTACAAGAAAAGAAGGATGAGACTTGTTCCAAAGAACAAGTGATGACAATTCAAGATTCACTCCAATAAACATGAATCTGAAGCTCCCAGGGTCAGAGACACCATGAAGAAAGAAAGAGCTTCAGAGAGTGGTAGATCCACCTTGAAGGATGAAGACCACCATGGGTACAAGAGATAACTCAAGATGAAGAAAAGAATGCTATGAAGAATCTATGATCAAAGAATAATAGTTGATCATGGGGAATGATGTATACGATATGATTTCGAGACATAAAGGAAAGTATGTAGTATCTTCCATATGGATCTACAAGAACAAGTGTACAAAGCAAGTTTCGTGATTTTCCTCAGAAAGAATAGACTATGACATGACATACTCTATTGACCAGTATATATCAAGCATAGAACCACTTGTATAGAATGAAGAGGGAAGATGATACTCCACTTCAGGGGGAGTGATTACAGAAAATTATATCTAAGTTCGACATGGTACAACATGATGGATAGCTTCGTGATGGATCGATACTTTACCAAGAGTAAAGTGGGTTCCAACCTTCAAGGTTGAATGTAGAAGACTAGGATATGTTGATGACCTGAGAACACAAACTCATAGAAGATGTTATGATACTAGAATGATGTTTGGGATATAGTACTCAAACCAGAAAGCAAGAATGTGGTATCTTCCAAATGGATTTGCAAGATAAGATATGTTTCTGATAGAAGTAAGGTAAGACTTGTGCCTAGAGGTTTCTATCAGAAAGAGGGAATTAATTCTGAAGAGAAACTTACTCCAGGAAGAAAGCTACACTTCCTTCAAAAATATCATGGTAGTTTCTTCCATGATGAAGTAAAGACAAGAATTCCTTAATGGTATGATTGAGGAAGAGTTTTACATCGAATAGTCACAAGGATTTGAAGTTGAAGATAGATGGAATCAAGTATGCAAGATGAAGAAGGCCCTCTATGGCCTGAAGCAAGCTCCCAGAGCTTGGTATGGAAGAATAGATAGTTTCTTGATGAGCATGGGCTTTGCCAAGAGTAAATTCAATCCTAAACTTTCCTACAAGGTTGTAGAAGATGAACCTGTCATTCTATTACTATATGTGGATGACTTATTCTTGACAAGGAATGAGAAATGGATCATGGAAAGCAAGAAGAAACTAGCAGAAGAATTTGAGATGAAGGACCTTGGGTTAATGCATTATTTCCTAGGTCTAGAAGTATGGAAAAGTTCAGAAGGAATATTTCTCAACCAGGGAAAGTATTCAGTAGAGATATTGAAGAGATTCAATATGTTGGAATGCAAAGTCATGGCCACACCCATGGACTCCAACCTGAAGCTGTTAGTTGATGACTCATTAGAGTTAGTGGATGTGAATCACTACAGACAGATCATTGGGTCATTGATGTACTTAACAAATACCAGACCAGACATTTGTTTTGCTGTGAACACCTTAAGTCAATATCTTGTTCAACCAAGACGGGTTCACCTAGTAGCTGCAAAACATGTGATGAGATATCTGAAAGGGACTATAGAATTTGGTCTATACTATGATGGTAGCCATGAGTATATATTGTATGGATACACAGATGCAGATTGGGCTGGAAGTATCTCGGACAGGAAAATCACATCAGGTAGATGCTTTTGTTTGAGGTCTGCTATGAGTTCATGGTTTAGTAGGAAATAGTCTAGTGTTTCTCTTAGCACGGTTGAAGTAGAATACATAGCAAATTGCTCTACTAAGTTGTCAAGCCATATGGATTTAGAAGCTGATATCAGGTCTCTTTGACCTAAAGATGGATACTACAATGATTCTATGTGATAACCGAAGTTGTGATGACAAAGAGCCCTATGTTCCAATGTAACACATAGAAATACGGTATTTCTACATACAAGATAAGATGCAGATGATGATACTGTAGATGCAGATGATGGTGATTCAGTATTTCTATACTGAATATAGAGATGATGATGTTTTAGTATTGTTATAGTGGATTTCACCACTCTAGGTGAATCACACTTTATATGGCCTTCCCCTGTCCCACTGCAAACTCCTTAGACCCTATGGACCACTTTTTGTCCTTTGATGTTTCCTTGATCATCCCTAAAAACAAATGAAAAATGTTGTACGCGACTTTTAACCTTATAAGCGCGTATATACGCGGGTTTGACCACTAAAACCATGTACATTAGGATGTACGCATAATCCAAATCCTTTTGGAGTTTTTCTTGACATGGATCCGACTCATTTGACTCCTGTCCTTCCCTATGCCTTGAGATTGCTCGGATTCAACCTTTCATTACCCCTTTGAAAAGCTATATAAGGAACCCCTTGGTACATTGAAGGCATAAGAGAGAATTGAGAGCAACGAAACTATAGTCCATTGTTACCGGAACTTATGCTTGATTTTGCATCACTTTGTCCCTTGGAGCACTTTTGTGTTCGTCTAAAGCTTGTCTTTTGCTTGTGAGCTTGCTATAGAGAGATGGAGGATTGAAGTGGTGGAGGCCCAAGTGGGGGATTCAGTTTCTCTGGTTCGCAGACATGCCGTCAGAGGTTGTATCTTGTAATCTATGATTTATATTAATAGAAATATCTTTTCCTGTCCAATGATGTGTATTTGAATGAGTATTTTATCCATGGGATTATGTCAAATGCTTTTACATTATTGATTATCTATGCTAGAATAGATCTAACACCATGATATATAGAATTCTTGTATTGTTTACTTGTTGTTGAGGAAGTAATATAGCAATTAAAGCTGAAGATTGGAAAGCTCAACGGGGATCTACTTCAATCATCCAGAATAAGGTATGAGGTCTGATCCTTTAGTGTTAGACATTTTATTTCTATTTCATATTGGGAAAGATTGATTTCTGGGTCCAAGTTGTCTGTTGTGGTACCCCAAGCCATAGGAATTTCTCTCCGTAACAGAATTGGCGACTCTGCTGGGGATGTTCCTTGTTTTTCTTTGGGGTTGGGGGCATAATGGGCTTGATATTATTGACTTGCTCTCTATTTCTCCCTATTTTTGTGTTGCATGTTATAGTATGTTCATCCATTGACACTCCCCTTTATTGGTTTGACCCTTGGCCTGCTTTTTACCACTGCCTTCTCTGTATACACAGGTTTTTGGCCAAAAGTCGCGTACATACGCATATTTTTCGCCAAAAGTCGTGTATACATGCAGGTTTTTGGCCAAAATCTGCGTATACACTCAGGTTTTTGGCCAAAATTCACGTCTATACACAACTGTTCTTTAAACAGTCATGTACATCCTACCTTTTGGTGAGTTTGATATTGTGGGAAGTTGTTGGGTGGGTTGTGAGTGTGGTTGGGTCTTCCTTGGGTCTGATGTTGTCTGTTGGATGCTTCTTTTGTGACCAGAGACTGATGTTTCATTGATTTTTCTTTGAAAGCAGTTTTATTCATTTTCCCTTTTTGTTTTGCCATTAGTGCATTACTCTTTTTGTCTTGGTGTCTTGCTGGGCTTGTGTTTTATACTTGCTGCAAAGACTAAGAGTTTTAGATGAATTTTATTGCATTTTTTCTTTTATATTGAAAAATACAAAGTAGTTGCATCTTAGATATGGATTTGAGGGGGTACTTGCATTGGATTGCTTGGATGAGAGTTGTTTTTAGGCTTTCATATAGGAAGGATTGCATTGACATTCAGAAAGGAATATATATTTATGCATCTCATGTAGTGGCATACCCTATTTTTCATTTGACAAAGATTGCACTTAGCATTGTTTGTTATGGTGTGCATATTTACTTCACTGCTGAGTCATAATTTCACTAGTTGCACGGCCATTTCCCTTTGAGTAATTACAACAAATTAAAATCAACGCTAAATTAAAATGAATTACACTCTTTTCTTTTTTAAAGTGCACCAACAAGCTTAGGTTTTAGGATCTTGGAATAGTTCATTGTAAGTCAATTCTCCAAGATCACTAAACAACAACATGTATGTGTCTGTCCAAGTGAGTGTGTGAAATCCTTGGTATAACCAGTGTTCTTAGGATCCTCCTCTCAAAAGAGAGTTAAGCACGAGGCAATGTGAGCAGTTATTGATTGGGATGACCCCTAGTCATAACTGAGTAGCACCGAAGATATTTCCAAGATTGTATTCGTATCTGGGGGCTCTTTTGAGAGTTTCAGGCTTTGCTACCCTACCCATATGGTCAATCCTGCCTGCGACTATCTTCCTGAGCATTGAGTATATTGAGGTGACCTTAGTGGACTTACCTAGGATATCGAGGGGGTACTTGTAGAGGTTATTCTGTAGGTGTCCCAGCCAGGTTGGGGTCAGACAACACAGTCGCTTTACGTGTTGAAGTTGAGGGCCACTATAATTGGTTACGCACCTCTGCTTGTAGTGTATGAGAGTTTCAAGCCTCTCCTAGGCGAGACATACCTGCTACATTTGGGAGCTCACATATCCTCCCCTTGGTTTGGTTGTGTTTTGGCTGTAGATTTTCTTAGGAGTGTTCTCTTTGTGTGCTAGTTGGCCTTTGGGATCATGGTTACTTAAGTATATTTATGCTCTGTTGAGTTCAGGTCCTTTTATTTTCGGCATGTCTGGTATCCTATCACCTGTCTTGGTCCTAGTACGGACCCTGGTGTCAGACTTGGGGGAATCATAGCCCCTTACCGTGCTCATAGATTTGGGAATGGTCACCTTCCATCCTCTACTCCATTTGTGGAGGATTTTTTCCCTTCGATCGATCTTTACACCAGTGGTCACCCTCACTGGGGTGGTAGTGTATGCGTGAACATTGGGTCTACACCTTAGTTTCCTTTTTATGTCTCATCGTTCACCGCATTGTTTCCTTTCGGTGCTGTTGTCATGATCATTCCTCCCTATATCCTATAGTTTGGATTCTTTATTGACTATTTTGGGTTGTTTTGGACTAATATGGTTGTCATGTAGGGTCCGCTTTTTGTACACTCTCTCCAAGGTTTCGACCCGTTCATGCCTATTACAGGTATTATGTCTGAACTGGCATATAGGTTAGGATTTCACATCCGTTTGAATTTTGCATGACCTTGTGAACATATCACCATGACCTTAGGTATGAACCCACTCTATTATGTCATAGAACCTTCTTGCTGCTTTAGAAGTGGCATGATATGAGTGGTAGAGCTTCACCTTACATGAGTACCCTAGTTAGCTCCTTATTTGCATTTGGTTCCCATGCCGATTGTTTCTCCTTTAGGGTGTGGGAGTCCATTGTATAGTACTGCCATGACATTTCGTAAGAGCCTCATACTCCTCTTTATCTTCTGCTGGCCTATTTCCCTCAGGACTCCCTCATGTCAAGTTGTGAATGCATTATCATGAGCTTTGCCTGCCTTATTGAGCTTTATGCCGGCTCCCCTGACATTGCGTTTTCGCCATATAGCCCGAGTTTGTCTCATGTCTAGCCATGAAGAGCCATTTTTTTATATCCTTCGCAGCTTGATTCCCTTTTTACCGGGAGGGGATTTTCCCCCGAGTGTCGATATCCTACACATGTATCCTTGCATTGAGAATAGGTATGTTCCGCTACTTGGAACTAGTTTGTTTTCCCTTATGACACTCGTCTCCTCCTAGTTTGTAACTATAAAGCTAGTTTATTCTTTTTTCAAGCTTTTCAAATAACTGAAAAAGTCCAAAAAGAAAATCAAAAAACCCAAAATTCGGACAAGGAAAGATGTTATCTTTGGCAGCTGTCAAGTCGTGTCACCTTCGAACAGAGCACTGTATATCACATCCATTGGTTGGGTTATATTTTGACTTTAGGAGCTGCACTCGTTTATCCGAGTTTATTTCCACCGACTGGTTAAGCTTCCAATCCTTATAGAGCCTTTGTTGATGCCTCCTGTGTCACAGAGATGTCCCAGTTTGTATATCAAGTCTATGCTGCCTCTATCCAGTCACCATACATCATTATGCTCTTGTTCGAAGGAAGTTGAAACCTGAGTCGGCCATTACTCAGTTATCTTGACTTTGCATGTCAGCCATTCCCAGTACAGTTACTAGTTCGTGCACCTATGATCGAGTCCTTCCACAATATACAGCTTTGCTGAGTACCTCGTGTTGGATGATGGGGGATGCCTTAATTCCCTCCTTCCAGCGGATTTCATCCCATCGACTTCAGATCATTTATTCTGGGATTGGAGTCTAGAGTCTTTTTTTAGTGCCTTGAGACTTGCAGTAATCAGTGGCAAGTTCTCTCGCCATCGACAGTTTCTTGGGAATACATCAATGTCCCCTTATCGATGGATCCTTTCAAGTGTTTGAACTCAACACATTTATTCACACTTGTTAGTTTTCACTCGAGTACCTTGATTCCCAATTTCATTATCGGTGGGTGATCTCGCGTCTGTTAACAGTATACATTAATGACCGGTAATCAGATGATGGACTACTATGTTCGACCTCAACACCTCTATTCGCATAGTAGGACATGTACTCGTAGCGATTTGTGTAGAAGAATTTCCAGATTGGTGGCATCTCTTATATGCTACCTCCTTAATCGTGCCAGTGTTCATGAGATTTCAGCTCTCGTGACTTGATTCCAGTATATGTCAAACATTTCCAGCCACTATGGAGATCTTGATATATTATATATCTTCAGCCATTTTGGAGATCATGGTCCTTTGTATATCTTCATCATGGAGATTCTGATCTATGTATATTGTACATGGTGATGACCACATATGTGATATCATGTATCATGCCTATTCATGGCCATTGTACTATTATGTATCTAGGACTGCTATATGTATTTGCAGTTATATGCAGATTTGTATTATTGTACTATGCTGATTGGGTGGCTGGTATTCCATTTGGGATCCTTCATCAGTCCACTTCTGGGATGGAATTATAATGTATTTTGGCCATCGTATGACCCCTCTGACCTCACACATTAGGGGGCATCTGTTATAGCGTATTTCACCACTCTAGGTGAATCACACTTTGTATGGCCTTCCCCTGTCCCGCTGCAGACTCCTTAGACCCTATGGACCACTTTTTGTCCTTTGATGTTTCCTTGATCATCCCTAAAAACACATGAAAAATATTGTACACGACTTTTAACCTTATAAGCGCGTACATACGCGGGTTTGACCACTAAAACCGCGTACATCGGGATGTGTGCATAATCCAAATTATTTTGGAGTTTTCCTTGACATGGATCCGACTCATTTGACTCCTTGCCTTCCCTATGCCTTGAGATTGCTCGAATTCGACCTTTCATTACCCCTTTGAAAAGCTATATAAGGAACCCCTTGGTGCATTGAAGGCATAAGAGAGAATTGAGAGCAACGAAACTATAGTCCATTGTTGCTGAAACTTATGCTTGAGTCTGCATCCCTTTGTCCCTTGGAGCACTTTTGTGTTCTTCCCAAGCTTGCCTTTTGCTTGTGAGCTTGCTATCGAGAGATGTAGTATTGAAGTGGTGGAGGCCCAAGTGGGGGATTCAGTTTCTCCGGTTCGTAGACGTGCCGTCAGAGGTTGTATTTTGTAATCTCTAATTTATATTAATAGAAATATATTTTCCTATCCAATGATGTGTATTTGAATGAATATTTTATCCATGGGATTATGTCAAATGCTTTTACATTATTGATTATATATGCTAGAATAGATATAACACCATGATATATAGAATTCTTGTATTATTTACTTGTTGTTGAGGAAGTAATATAGCAATTCAAGCTGAAGATTGGAAATCTCAACGGGGATCTACTTCAACCATCCAGAATAAGGTATGAGGTCTGATCCTTTAGTGTTAGACATTTTATTTCTATTGCATATTGGGAAAGATTGATTTATGGAGTCAAGCTGTCTATTGTGGTACCCCAAGCCATAGGAATTTCTCTCTGTAACAAGTATTCCCATACTAAAGATATAGATGATGATGATTTCAGTATTCCCATACTAAATATATAGATGATATTTCAGTATTTACATACTGTAGATACAGATGATGGTGATTCAGTATTTCTATATTGAATATAGAGATGATGATGTTTCAGTATTCCCATACTAAAGATATAGATGATGATGATTTCAGTATTCCCATACTAAAGATATAGATGATGATGATTTCAGTATTCCCATACTGAAGATATAGATGATATTTCAGTATTTACATATTGTAGATACAGATGATGGTGATTTTGTATTTCTATATTGAATATAGAGATGATGATGCTTTCAGTATTTCTATACTGAAGATATAGATGATGATGCTTTCAGTATTCACATACTGGAGATATAGCTGGTGATAGTTCAGTATTCACATACTAAAGATGTAGATGATGATGGTTTGGATGATGATGTACTAATGAAGGCTCTGCCTCAAGTATAGTTCGAACACTTTCGAGACAAGCTTGGTGTTGTTCAAGAAGACCTTCCTAGAAAGGGGGTGTAGTGATGTTGCAGTGGGATTGTATCATCCCTAGGAATTTTCCCTAAAGTGATCCAGAGACCTCGGTCCTCAAGAATGAAGAGGGATTGTATCATCCCGGGACATCTGTCCACAATAGATCTTATGACCTAGGTCCTCGAGAACGTGGTGGGATTGTATCATCCCTAGGAACTTACCCTAAAGTGATCTGGAGACCTTGGTCTTCGAGAATGAAGAGGGATTGTATCATCCCGGGACATCTATCCATAATAGATCTGGTGGCTTTGGTCCTCAAGAATTTGGTAGGATTGCATCATCCTTGGACATAGTCCTAAAGTGATAGGGACTGATTCTCCCGTAATCAATCCGGTGGCTTCGGTCCTCGAGAATGTGGTAGGATTGCATCATCCTTGAACATAGTCCTAAAGTGATAGGGACTGATTCTCCTATAATCAATCCGGTGGCTTCGGTCCTTGAGAATGTGGTAGGATTACATCATCCTTGGACATAGTCCTAAAGTGATAGGGACTAATTCTCCCGTAATTAATCCGGTGGCTTCGATCTCGAGAATGTGGTAGGATTGCATCATCCTTGGACATAGTCCTAAAGTGATAGGCACTGATTCTCCCGTAATCAATCCGGTGGCTTCGGTCCTCGAGAATGTGGTAGGATTGCATCGTCCTTGGACTTGGTCCTAAAGTGATAGGGACTGATTCTCCCGTAATCAATACGGTAACCTCCATTGTCGAGAATGTGGTGGGATTGTATCATCCCTAGACTTTAAGTCCAAAAGTGATCCAAAGACTTTTTGTCTTTCAGTTGTGGATTGCAGGTTGTTGCTGATGATGATGATGTCATACTAATCGAAAGATCAGAGTATGATGATGATGACATACTGATCTAAAGATAAGAATATGTTGATGATGTTTCTGATCGAAAGATCAGAATATGATGATGATGTTTCTGATCGAAAGATTAGAGTATGTTGATGATGTTTCTGATCGAAAGATCAGAGAATGATGATGATGTTTTTGATCGAAAGATCAGAATGTGATGATGATTATGATCGAGAGATCAGAATATGATGATGATGATGTTGCTACTGATCGAAAGGTCAAAGTGTTGATGATGATCTTGCTGATCGAGAGGTCAAAGTGCTGAAGATGTTGCTGCTGATCGAAAGGTCAAGGTGCTGAAGATGTTGTTGCTGATCGAAAAGTCAAAGTGTTGAAGATGTTGCTGATCGAAAGGTCAAAAATGTTGAAGATGTTGTTGATGATCGAACAATCAAAGTGCTGAAGATGTTGCTGATCGAAAGGTTAAAATGCTGAAGATGTTGTTGCTGATCGAACAGTCAAAGTGCTGAAGATGTTGATGATCAAAAGGTCCAAGTGTTGAAGATGTCATTGCTGATTGAAAGATCAAAATGCTGAAAATGTTGCTGATCAAAGCAATCAAAGAATTAATGATGATGAAGACTGAAGATTGAAGATGAAGACTACATGATGTTTAAAATCTTCCAATGATTTATAGATGTGTTACCCTGCTGATTTTGATGATGTACCCTATCTCTACTCTTGTTGTTGTTGATGTCGCTATAGAATACCCTTCTTGTTAAGGGGGAGTGTTGAAATACTGTAACTTCGAAGAATATTCTATATGTATCTTTTTGTGGTCCCCGATGGTCCTACCAGGAGAACCACTTGTATTACATTGTACCCCGATGATCCTAATCGAAAGAAATAATAAGATTCATGAGGTAGTCCTCTATAATTGTAAAGGTGGGTCATTAGCACCCCAGTGTGGTTACTTGAGTCTACATGTGTAACTTGAGCCTACATGATTTAACTCGAGGCTACATGTCAAATGAGTTAACTTAAGTGAACAGATGAATATAAATAGAGGTGTAGTGCTCTTCATTTGTGACACAC
>LPNX010037588.1:0-105521 GCA_001517045.1 Pseudotsuga menziesii | reverse complement strand
TATTTGCATTTCAGATTTCACCAGGCATGCCAAGAGCCAAGCAGATTAGATTGTTGGGCAAGTAGGTCTCCCTGTTTTCATGGGAGCATTTACACTTTTGGGTCTGGCTGTAACTTCCTCTACTGAAGTAATTTTTGGGTTTGTAATCTCAAATCCCATTGAAGTTCTTGCACAAATTGGTGGTATTGTGCCCATTTCACTATCCATTTTTGGGGTTTCCCGGTTTTGTCCAAAGCTTCATTTGGGATCAGAGGGGCTCATATACCAACAATTATGAGAGCGTTGGTAGCTTGTGGGTGGTTTGGCATTGAGACATGGATTGGTGGGCAGGCCATATTTGTGCTCCTCAATGCCCTGCTGAAGGGGAAGATGACAGGCCTATTCATTCCATGGCTTGGAACCAGTGTTCCTGAATTTGCATGCTTCTTGGCTTTCTGGATTTTGCAGCTAGTAATTATGTGGAATGGGATGGAGAGCATCAGGAAGCTGGAGAAGTACTCTGCTCCAATCTTGATTGCACTTTCTGGGGCTCTGTTGTTATGGGCCTATGTGAATGCAGGTGGGTTTGGCCCTATGCTTTCCATGGCATCACAATTAAGTAAGGGAGGTGCTCGGCAAGGCATGTTCTAGTCTGTCTTCTTTCCTTCACTTACTGCCAATATTGGCTTCTAGGCTACTTTGGCTCTCAACATACCTGGTAAGTCTTTTTCTCACCCTATCTTGTGACCCATGTAATGTGATGCGTGATTGCACTTACTGATTTGAATCTGTCCAAAGGTATACAGAGAGAACAGATTTGAATGGGCAGGTCACAGATTGGAAATTTCGATGTTGCATTCATCGTTCACTGGCTGCAGTTCCTTGGTGTTAATGTGGAATGGTGGATTTTGTATAGTTGGGTGGTCCAATTTTTTTTGCATGGCAACCTTGGTAATTTCGGCATGTTGAATGGTTCAGGGATGTGTTTTAAGCTATCTTGCTTCCACAATTACAGTTGGCTCAAGTAAGCTGTTTACTTTTCCTCGAGAACTATAAATTGTAACGTGTAACCCTCTAACCATGAAATATTTTCTTTGGCTTTAAGAATTTATGAATTTATCTATAAAATTTAACTAAGATAAAATCTTGATGACTAGATAAGTTTGATTTTTTTTTTAAATTACAACTTTAATAACATTTAATAAAAATCCATTAAAAACAATAATGACCCATGGATTTAATATTACATTTTCAAATGAAAAGAATGATTTATTTTTGCATATCAGCATTGAAGGGCTCACTATCTACTAACCCTTCAAAGCGAAATGGGACCCTGCACTTCAAATTTGATCCCTGGTAGGGTTGTATACACAATCCATCATCCATTTTACCGAATTGATGAAGGGCATAATGGTTGGTCATGCAACAATGGCATCCCAACCCACGCATAAAACCTTGGGATAACAAAGGAGATGTATCACTGTAACCTCAACACGATTATCCTCTCACTTTAGGCCCAACTCTCGAAGGCCAAGGAGGTCCCCCAATACTTTATAAAACCACTTAAGTATAAACAAAAGATAAAGTAATGAAAGCTTTAATACTTACAACTTGTAGTAGATCAAAAGATGCTACAAGTTATAATTAGGGTTACCACATTCATTCCATGAGAGACTTGAAATGAAATATACTTTAGCAAAATGACAAGTAAATAATGCATTCAATAACATAAACAATGCTTCCAACTTGTTGATATTCTGGCAGGTTGGGGGCTTATGGATATTTAATATTTTTTATTTTTTTTAAATTCACTGCCGTCGCTTAAGCGACAGCTCTATCTGTCGCAATTGCGACGCTTCTTGTTAATATGCGTCGCTTAAGCGATGGTTCCTGGCTAGATATGCAAGGTTTTTTTTTTAAATCAGAATGAGTTGTCGCAAATGCGACGCTTCTTGTTAACACGTGTCGCTTAAGCGACAGATTCTAGCCGGATATTAAAGGTTTTTTTTTTTTAAATCAGATCTAGCTGTCGGAAATGCGACGATTCGTTTTCATATCCGTCGCTTAAGAGACAGCTATATCTGTCGTTTTTGCGATGCCTTGTCCTGATATCCGTCGCTTAAGCGACAGCTATATCTGTCGTTTTTGCGACGCCTTGTCCTGATATCCGTCGCTTAAGCGACAGCTATATCTGTCATTTAAGCGACGCTTACTCTTTAAAGCCATGGTTTAAGCGACGGTTATACCTGTCGCTTATCCGACGGTTGACATTTAACCGACGGTTAGTTAAGTGTCGCTTAACCGATGGGTACTTACGTGTCGGATAACCGACGCCAAGTTTCCGACGCTTAAGAAAAAATCAAAGTGTCGTACATGCGACAGGAAAGTGTCGTACATGCGACAGGAAAGTGTCGAAAATCCGACATGACGGCCGTCGGATTTTGGGTCGAAATGTAGTAGTGGTTGATAGGAGTAGGGTCAACCAAGGAAGGATCGGTGAGGCTGGGATCAACAACGGTGAACTCTATGGAAGTGAATTCATCAGATTCAAAATAGGCATAGTTATTATAGGTGGTGTCGATGGACAAGTTTTCAACACCAGGTTCGAAGATACAAAGGGTAGCAGAGAATTTATGGTTATAGTGGAAGTTGAAGGAGACGAAAGAGCAGGCGACAAGGTGAGGGAGTTGAGATTTGATGAAGGTAAAGGTTTAGAAGTGGTTGGTGCTTCAAAAGGAAAAATTCATGCCTAGGTTGCATGAGTAGTCGCTTGATGAAGACTTTGTGAAAGGAATTCAAGAACTACATACAGAGAAGGGAGTTTAAAGCATGTGTTTATGGTTTTTCTAACTAATAAAGGAGGTGATGTTAGTGAGGCTAACTCTTCAAGAGGGATTGCAGATAACTTGGTTGGGGTAAATCGCTCAAATACAAGACAATAATTTCACTGAATTTAAGAGATAGTATTGGTAAGGTGTCAGTGCTTGTGGTCAATACCTAAGGATTCTCTTCTTCAAGGTGATATTGTGAGGGTGGTGCATATTCATTTGACACCATGATTGTGTCTTTTGAATGCTAAGTATGAGCTATCTACAATGGTAACATTGCAGTTGAAGTATTGGGAATAGTCAACTGCAATGGTTGTTCTTGGAAGTAATCCTTCTAAATCTGTATTTCTATTGTCACTTTATTCTTTGAGGATTTTGAGATAACCCACTTAGATTTTTCTCTAAATTCTTTGATTTCATTAAGTCTATTGTTTATAGCATTAATTCCTTTATTTTATTTGGTTGTTATCTTGTATATTCCTTTAATATTGTACTAAAACATACGAATCTGTTCAACCTCTTAGTCAATTTTTCCCTTGAGTCAAGGTTCATTGATGTTTATCTTGACTACTTGCTTAAACAGGAATGTTTCTTCTTCTTCATCATCCTCAATCATCTCTCATGATTTTTCGATGACTAGTGATTTTCTTTGAATGGAAGTGGGTACTATAGTAGGTGTATTTTTTGGCTCATCATCGGGGTCGAATGTGGTGATGTATAGTGTTTTTTTCCTCTAGTCTTCAATTTATCCATCTATTAAGGGCTCAATAAGTTTTTTCTACTTGTCATAATCCATGGCTGGTATAGGAAATATAGTGTTTGACTATATGGAAAAATCAATGAATAGTTCAGGAATATTGGAGTTGTAGTCGATTTCAAGTGTAGATCCCCTTGCACCTTGTAAGAACCATACCTTGGTATGGTCGAGGAAAATATCAATATGGGTCAAGTCAAGTAAGTTATACCAAATGATTTGGGGCTCTCTCCAATGGTTGCACTTGGTTTTTACTGCTTGCAACCAATATTCCAAGTAAGTTTTTTCTTGTGCCAGTTGATATGAATTTCAATTTAGAGTGAATGCTTGAAAATCATACATCAAATCAGTTTTTGTATTGGTGAAGTATGGTTGAACGACTGGAGTGACTTTTTCCATTACTATCCAAATGAGTAATGATGAAAACCTAATGGCTTGACTGGATTTATGGGGTTTTTCATAGTTCACTTTGACCAACTGCACTAAATGTTCAACCAAGTTGAATACTTTTTCCTCAGAGGAAACCTGCTTCATAGCTTTTGGAATATCAAGTCTTAGGTTGGATTGTTTACCATAACTTGTTAAGAAAAGGGATATTATTAATAAAACCCACTTAATTGTTTCATATTGTATTTTGCTAATAATAAGTCCTTTGGAGGTTTTACCTTGTCGAAACTCTATGAATTCCTCAACGAGAGCCACTAGCTTAGAGTTGATGGGTACTAGTGGACCTATGTTTGGAAGTGAAAGTATATAGGTAATCAACAAATCTGTTATCAGAATAGGCTCGTTGATCTAGATTTCTCCATCGTCGTATTGGATGACAATGAACTTAGCGATGATGTACTTTAGATTGTCAAAGGAAGTTATTAATGGCGCATTCAAGTAGCTACGTATTTTGGTGGATGTGAGTTTGTCAACTTTAGTTGTGCATTTCTGGTCTCTGACCCCCATGTTCTTATCACTGTGTACTTCTTACCCCAATTTTTCTCTTCCATTTTCGCTTTCCTAATCTTATGGAGTCTAACTTCTAAGGGGGTCATTGTGGCTTTTTCTTGATGCATTTTTTATTTTTCTTCTGTTGCTTTAATCTTTGTTGTTGCAATATTCTTTCATGACAAATTATTCTTAATGCAGTCAAGATGTTGGACATGAAATACGTGTTTTTAGGGATGGAATGTGCTCTCTCAAGTTTAAGTGAAGTTACTTGCTACCCATAATTTTTTACTTGCATTTATTTTTCAAGTGTTTAGTGCTTTCTTTTAGGCAACTATAAGTTGTCAGTGGTGCTTTATAGGTGGATTTTTCAGCAAGGAAGTAGGTGATAGCATTAAACATGATCTTTGTGGCATAAATACTACTCAAAAACTTGGAGAAACTATCAAGAGAACTTTTAATGGAATTAAATTTGAATTTATTCGCACCCTGGTTGCCAGGGTTGTTCATTAAATGTTTACTGCTTGCATTTAGGTTGATTTAAGTTGTTAGTGGTGCTTTATAGGAAAAATTGTCTATGTGAGAGATGGTGATAGAACAAATTTTTCAATAAATTTGGAATTAAATAGTATATCAAACTCAATTATGGGGTTGTTTTTGTAAAAAACATTTCTAGTTTTAATTAAATATGTGTTATAGAATTAAACACAATCTTTGTGGTGAACAGATTGCTCGCATGCTTGGTAAGGGGATTCATCCTAGTTGATATTATATGTGGAGAACCAACTGTATTTTTCCAATTGGGACTTGGTATGCATCTGCTACTTTCAATTTGTTGCTTCTTTTTGTTCACTCTCTCTACCTATTTTTCCCAATCAACTATCATGTGCATTGAATCGCTCTAGTCCTTCCATCATCCATGTCTTAGTTCCCTCTTTGTACATATTCTTTGAGTTAGTTTTATAACAATTTTCTAAATCAATTAGTTATCTTTCCCAATTCAATTCCATCCTGGGGGCGCGACATTTGACTAGTGATGATACATCCAGCAGTCAGCGTCGTTCATGTTTTATGGTCTATATCATTTCAATCAAGCTCAATTCACGACCTTTTTAAAGAATCAATATTTAAGTGCTTGTAACCTTACTAATCCATTGTAATTAATTTCTTCAATGATATATGGTCCTAACCAAGTAGTCTTGAGCTTTTAGAGTTTGACTTTTATTTCGCTATCGTATAAAACTACCAAATTTATGATTGGTATATCATTTTTCCAATATTCCTTTCATGCCATGTTTTGTGTTGTTGCTTTTGGTCTTCTTGATGATGGATGGAAAACACTGATGGAATTTGATGGGAAAATGCTCGTCATAGAGCATTTTGACTGTAAAATACGGTTAAATTTTTTTAACTGAATTTTGTGAAGGGTAGATGTATCATTTAAACGTATTTTCTTAGGAAAAAGCAATTTTTACAATGTCAATATATTACTAATATTAGTAGTAATAACTTTATCTTTTATAAACTATAATATCTAATGTTTTGGACTTCCAAATGAGTCCAATTTTAGGGGCCAGAATATGTTTCTTGAGAAATTTAGATTGGTGAGAGAGAATATATAAATAGCCATTAATCTTGCAAGTAATGGGATTGTCGACTTAATGTATAAATTAATTTTTAGTAATTTTTAATTATTATTTTAATTTTTAGCTATTATTTTAATTTAATGGTGCTTCAGTTGGTTATGACAGATTTCCAAGAGCTACCTAATCTCAGGCCATCGTTTATGTTTAGGGTGTTTTCCCTTTTATCTATATCTATTGCTTCTTTCACCCTTATTTCTAAATAATTTTCTTCTTTAGTGATTATTTTTTCCTCTTCTATGCATATATGATGAGATGAGTTGTGTGAATTTTCTGCAAGGTATTATTTGAAAACCCTGTCATTTATTATGTCTGAGGCATGCACTTTAAGACAAATATGTATTGACCTACCAATCTCCCCGATGTAACTTGCTTCCCACATGAACAAGGTATTAAGTAAACTATTTTCTATCGTTTAAGATCAGTGGAGTTTTTTTTCAAGTCAAACATCCTTCTAATAGAGCTAGGGGGTGAAAGCTACTTGTATATTCTATTTTTTAAGGATCTTTGCAATGCAGTCAGTGATTCCCTTAATGTATGGTAGGGAAATATTTGGGATGTGTGGCTTCGAATGGGTTTTACTTTTGGTCTGGCTATGATGGATATTTCTATTGATGAGATTCTCATTATAGTAATTCTTCAAAAATGTCTTCCTGGGGTGGTATATTTCTTGGTTCAAATGATTGGAATCTGACATTTTGGTTTGTATTGCAGCAAGGGTACTTTTGATGACACCTATTTTATGAGTTGGAAGGTGGTGAGATTCTACATGAAGGTATCTATCAGTGTGGGTCTTTTTCCTATATACTTGAAACCCCAACTTCCCATTTTTGTTTTTTGAGAGTAAAACTTCCAAAAAGGGTAGTTGGTTTTCCTTCTCCATTTCTAAGGTGAACTTGATCTGGTATGAAAGGCTCTTAAGATGTGTCAAAAAAACATTTAGTTTCTCCTTGTCCTACCTCCATTTAGAAAATATGTCATATACATATGTGAAATAAGCAATAGAAGGGTATAAGAAGGGAAACGCCCTAAATAGAGACAATGGCCTAAGATTAAGTAGCTCTTGGAAAATCGTAATTAACCAATTGAAGCACCATTAAATTAAAATAATATTTAAAATTTAATAATAGTGAAATTAGACATTAAGCCAACACTCCCATTACTTGCAAGATTAATTGATATTTATATTCTCTCACCATTCTAAATTTCTCAAGATACGCATTGTGGCTCCTAAAGACGGACTTACTTAGAAGTTTGAAACATTGGGTATGAAATATTTCAACATTTTTTTCTAGCTTCATCATTTTAAACAACCTATAACATAACCTCTTTTCTCTATAATATCCAAATTCCAACTTCCAACCATAGTAACTTTCACTAAATAAATTGAAAAAACTATTAACTTAGTATTATTTCCATGCCTTTCCATTTTTCAATTTGAGTTGTTTCTTCCTAAAAACTAAAAAAAAACATTTAACTCAATCAAGTTTCCATTATTTTTTGAGTTTTTACTATTACAATAAGCATCTACGAAACTCACTGCTCCATTCTCATTGATTACATTAGCATGTTGCAACAACTAAATGACACTGAAGTTGAGAGTTGAAAGTTGAAATCTCTTCCACATTCCAACTTTCAACTTCCAACTTCATAGTCATTTAGGTTTTTTAGCATGCTAATGTAATCAATGAGCATGGAGCAATGAATTTCATATATGCCCATTGCAATAGTACTAGCATATATCCATTTTAACCCTTATTATACCAAGGACCGAGAGGGATCCAATTTCTTGAGGTGTAAATTTTTTATCTTAAATTTTTTACATGTTGGGAAAAATTTACCCCTCAACAATATTCACCCCCTTTGGTTCTTAGTAAATGCAGGTTAAATATGGATCTATGATGGTTTTAATTTGTTTATTTTATAATCTAACATGGACCTTTTAATTACTTTTTCTTACGAGAGGAATCAGCAACTAGGGACGATGTCGATACTCTCATAACACAGGGTCTAGGGATCCAATCCCTCTACCACTATACCCCTAGGTGCATCCATATGACCCGAACCATGGTGCAAGGATAAGTTTGGGGTGATTTGAACATGATACCTTCCATTTACAACCATTTACAACTTTTCAACTTTACAAGTTTCTATGCTCCCCCACAGGCGCTTATTTTAATTACTTTTCACTTGGTTCTAATTTTTTATTTTATGAGCCAACATGGATTTTTTAATTACTTTTTATTTTTTGTAATGTAACATAATGTTACGTTACCTTACATTATGCGACAAAATCTCCCCCATTTTGGGTTGTAGAGAACCTCGCTACTCTTTATACAGAAAACTCAAAACATAATGCAAAAATCATTGAGTAAATGAATTTTTCAATTTTTAGGAAGAAACAACTTAACTTGCAAAATGGTAAGGCGTGTAAATGATACTAATTTAATGTATTTTTTATTTGTTTCATGAAATTTATGATGGTTGGAAGTTTGACTTTGGATATTATAGTTTTATAAAAGATAAAGGTATTAATACTACTACTAGTAATATATTAATGTTTTAGAATTTGTGTTTCCCTAGAAAAATAAATTAAAATGATAAATATACCCTTCACAAAAGACGGTTAACAAACAAAAATTGTATTTTACGGTCAAAATTCCCCATAACAGGCATTTTCCTATCAAATTACATTAGTAAATTATTTTAAATGCAATATTCAAGAGAGGTGAGTTTGAAATTCTGCACATAAGGGAGGTGATTCTGAAATATCGCTCCTCCAAAAAGCCCCTTTATAACATATTTGAAATTAGAGTGAAGGACCATGGGCCCTTTCTGACACTAGCCCCTGATATTTTAGTTAGAACCTAGCCCATTCTATCACTATGGTAATTTTTGGGAGGAAGAATCAAGGAGCACTAGCCCTATCCCAGACTTGTTCCATTCGAATGAGTAGCATGGGAACCCCCTTAAAATTATGGGAGTCAGGAGTGGCATCATTGGACTTTTCTCACCCTATTATAATTATGTTGGCCCTTACTCCCACTTCTGTAATTTGAGTAAGGAGGAGAACGAGCACTAGCCATTTCTCACCATTTTATGGATAGAGTGATGAAGAGTGAGGAGGTGCAGAAGGATCATGGGCCCATTCTCAAACTCTTAGTCTTTGAGTGAGGACTTGGACTTTTTTCTCACACCAGTAAATTTTGGAAGTGTTAAGGAGCACTAGCCCTTTCCCACACTTGTTCCATTCAAGTGAGTAGCATGGAAACTCCCTTAGACGTTTGGTAGGAGAATGAACATGGGCCCTTTCTAAAACTATTGTAGTTTGATTGATAAATTCGCTTGTTTTCTCACTTTGGTAATTTTTGAGAGGAAGACTCAAGGAGCAATGACCACTTCGCACACTTATTCCATATGAATGAGTAGCATGGAAACTCCCTTAGAATTTTGGGAGAAGTATTAGTGGCATTGACCCTTTCTCACCCTATTCTAATAACATTATCCCTCCCTCACGCTTCTAAAATTTAAGTAAGGAGGATAAGGAGCAATGGCCCTTTCTCACCCTTATATGCTTAGAGTGATGAGGAGGAGGTGGAGTGGCCTCAATTTCCTATGAGAAAATTTAGGACATAGGTGGAGAAGGAGCATGCGCCTATTCTCAAACTATTGTGATTGAAGTGAGAAACTAGTCCATTCACTAGCTCTGGGAGGAAAATTCAAGGATAGCTAGCCCTTTCCCACTATCCATTCGAATGAGTAGCATGGGTAATCCCTTAGACCGCTGGGAGAGTGATGGGAAACATTCTCCCTTTTACACCATAATCTAATTGCATTGTCCCTTCATCGCACTTCTGAAATTTGAGTAACAAGGAGAAGGAGCATTGGTCCTTTCTCACTCGTTTATGGTAAGAGTGATGAGGAAGAGTGTTTAGGACATAGGAGGAGAAAGCGCATGGACCCTTTATCAAACTCTTATAATTTGATTGAGCAGCTACCGTTTCCTCTCGCTCTAGTAATCTTTGAGAGGAAGAGTCAAGGAGCACTAGCCATTTCCCACACTTCTTCCATTCAAATGAGTAGTATGTGAACTCCCTTAGACTTTCGAGAGGAGAAATAGCATGGTCCCTTTCTCAAACTCTTGTAATTTAAGCGAACAACAAACCCTTTCACACACTTGTTCCATTCAAATGAGTAGCATTGGAACTCCCATAGACAAAATTTAAGGTGCAACAAGTGAAGATATAGGTTGATGGGTTCTTAGACCAACATTTTATTTCAGCTTAGCTTTAGAATGAGTTGGAGAACTACTATCAAAATGTTACTCATTGTGTAGTATTATTCAAAATTTTAGGAAGATAAAAGCTTGAAGTAGGTTTTTAAAACCATCATGTAAGTTGTATTTTGGATAATGTGTTGTATCTTATTTATGTTTTGAACTACACCTTGGAAGTGATGTCTTGTACTTTAAGTTGTACAGTTATGGTAGTAGCCTTAATTTTTATTTAAAATAAAATATTTGTAGAAAGACATCTATGATCTTATGAACTGCAAATACTTTCTTATTACTGTATAAGTAAACTTATTTTAAATTATGTGTGGATTAATAACAATCAATGATTCCATGGATGGAAAATTTGGTGTGAATGAGGCTCGTGTGGAGAGGCCAATGAAATCCTAGGTGGACAGAATACAGGAAGCTCATGTGTTAGAAGTAATGGAGGCTCATCGGTCCATATAAAAGTTGGTGGGTAGACAAGCGATGGAGGATCATCAATATAGAGAAAAGGTGGCAGTTGGAAAAGTAATGTAGGCTTGTCAGTATGCCTTGAACATTAAATGGAAAATATCATCCATCAAAATCAATCAATGCCTCTAGTAACATTCTATAGTGGGGGAATATTGTAACACAATGTTTGAGGGAGGGGAGCCTGAAATATTGCACGTAAGAGAGGTGATTCTGAAATATCACACACGAGGGAGGTCAAGAAAACTAATGAAAATGATTGCCATATTCATTACTAGAGCCTGCAATGAAGGATCAATATGCAAGAAGGAATCAGAATAAAGGCACATGAGAGTTCCATGAAACTCACTAGTTCTGGATTCACTCTCACTGGATTAAAAACTCTAATTTTTATTTTTTTGTGTTTCGGTGTTTGACTCGCCTCACTCTTTGTTTTATGGAACCATATGGTGGAAATTTTTGCCCTTCTTTGGATGGTTCAACTCGCATGGCCAAGGATACAAGCAACAAAGTTTTACCACATGGAAGTCTCGAGGGAGGAACAGGTGACGATGGATGTGGTGGAAGAGGAGGTTAAGATGGTTAGGGCATAATATGAATATGATGGGATTGAAAGGTAGGTTCAAGGGATAGTTCTAGAATTGGGTTGCACTAGATACCAAACTTCTTATTGTATAGGACTTTGGAGCTTTATTGGAACACTAAATCTATGATAGCCCTGGGTATGGGATCGAAGGACAAATACTTTCACCACCTTAAGCAACAAAAAAGGACCTTAGAACATCAAAATTCTTACCTCATGGATGTCATCACCTGGATGGTTGAGAAAATGGGGTGGTCCTTTGAACAACCTTCTAATAGGCCCCCTTAGATGTAGAAGGTTGGAAACCCGCCTCTTGCCCAATTTCCACAAGCCCAAGACTAGCATACTTTTAATGGTATTTAGAATCGTTCTAGTGGATATTTGATATGGCTTCCCAACTAGACAAGCATAGCTTTTTATTCTCAAAAATCTGGATGACCGGTTAAATTGTTTTGATATGCATACCTGCTATGTTACCTTTATACATATTGCCATAATATATTAATATAGTTTCACTTACTTCATTCAAAATTATATGTGGACTAAATGAAGTGTTGATGTTGTTTACCCTCATAACTCTAGATGATCTATTAAATTGTTTTGATATTTAGACCTACTCTGCCACCTTTATACATTTTTTCATAATATATTAATATAACTATTTTTGTGAGAAATATATGATTAAACTTCTATTACTTTACAAAAAGGAAATATGTACATACTATTACAAAAGCTTTTCTTATCATAATAGGGTGGCAGAAAAAGAAAAAACCATTTCCTATCCAAAGCTGAGAGTAGTATACCCCTTTATAAAAAATATCCATCAATAAAACATGGTTAATAAGATTCAAAACCCATATCCCTTCCCAAAATATCCCCATTCCTCCTAAAGGGGATAAGGTCCAAGAACATTAGAATAACTGATTTAGAGTTCATGATTTCCATACGAGCAAAGAATTTAAAAAAACAAATATAACCGGGTTCTTCTCGAGGGGGGTGCGGCATCCTCTTCTTGTTGATAAGCACTCACCATGGTTTCATCTTTCGTTGCATTAGCTAGGGACCATAATTCTCATGGTTGGCCATGGAAAGGAGTCTTAGCTTCCTCCATAACCTCATTTATATCTGGCACGTCCCTCATCATGTCCATCTTAATGTTGTTAAGTGCATGTATCACCATATTATTGAATTTTTCCTGTTCCATAATGAATTTGGATTGCAAGGTTAGGAGAATACAAAAATGACTTAGTTTCACCTATAGTCCATCCTCCACCCCTTTCAACTACACTTCCTCTTCCTCCATTTCAATGATAGCTTCATAGACATCAGGAGGATTCATATCAATGTATACTTGCACCCAATTGATCACCTCCATATCTCTTTCACTCCTCCTGCCTCCCCCACACTGAGTCCTCATTCTCTGGCAAGGATCCATATTAACTCTTATGCTCCTTTGTTCATCATTTCCTAAAATTTTCAAAGGAAATACCACTCTCTTATTTTTTGTAGAAGATACATCCCTTGATCCTTGGTCCTCCATCTATACATGATTTTCCACCAAGGGGAGTAGAACCACAGACACCATATTCATTTTCCCACAGACACCTTTAATGTTCAATTTAACATTCACGACAAGAATCTAACCTGAGAAATAAATTACATCTATGGTTTCCTTTATGCTACTATACATGATATAATCTACATAAAAAATGAAGGCATCATTCATATATTCTTGCCATAAATAAGATGTACTTACCCATTTCCATCTCTTGTCCTTATCTTGTCCCTTTAAGAGCTCAAATATCTTCCCCTAAAACTTGAAAGTTCAATCCCTTCCATCGCATAACCTTGGCATTAATTCCTCCCTCATGTGCTTGTTAACAAGGTGTTTCCTCACACGTGCACCCGTCATTATTCTGTGCCATGCCATTTTTTCCTTGTGGCCACCTCTCCATTTGATCACCCACATCCAATATCCCAAAATCTAGGGTAGAAATCTCTTGGCATTTAAGTTTGAGTGCCTCATCTTGTATATATTCCCATAATCCTTCTCTCATGGAATTATTTTCTTGGATTCTAGGGTTAGCTATATAATTGGCCAGCTTGCTGGATTTTCTCTTCACATGACTAAAAGAAATAGCTAGAGATTCTTGTAAAAGGATTTCCAGCTTCCATAGACAAGTTTGCAGCCTCCAGTTGCATGCCAATTTTTCCACACTTGATCCTATTTGGATTTTTTTTCATGCTTAATATTAATTTCAAGTATCCTTTAATGATGGCTCAGGTCCGCCTCCTTTGCACAACATATCAGATTCCAATTGTTAGACCATGTAATTCTGCCACATTATTTGTGTCCTCGCAAATGTATCCCCAAAAGAGTCCCACCATATTTCCATGATGATCTGAATATCCCCCTCGAACCCTGTTGGTCATGTGTTTCCTTTAGATGCAACATCAAAATTATGCTTGAAATTTCCTTCTGGAGGTCTCTGCTAGTTTTTCGGACTACTACCCCTTACTGTTTTTTTCTTTAAAAGACCAATATAAGACAAGATAGTCATGATTTCCCAATCCTATAGGATTCTTCCCTTCGATATACCTTACTATAAATCTCTTTCACTCCACTGATATAATTTCAGGTTCTCTTTGAGATGGAATTTCAAAAGACTCCAAACCTCTTCCTCGCTCCTAATTAATTTCCCTTCAATAATTCGTCACTTTTGTTCCTTCCAAACATCCCAAACTAAGAATCTTGGGAAAAGGTCCCAAATGTGGTTAAGTAGGGGAATCTTGAAAGGGTTATCTTTCCACTCCACAATTGTGATATATGGGTTCCCTCCAGTTGTTTGACAAAATATCTCTTCTCCTTTGTTTCATAGAGATGAAGCAAATTCACAGTCATCCAATAAATGTTCCAGAGGTTATCCTTCCCTATTACACATACAACACCATCTTGTCCCCACGAAGCCTCTCTTCAATAAATTCTCCCACATAAGGATTATGTGCCTAATTAGAATCCAGAGGAAAGAGGAAAATTTTGGCCACAATTTATCCTTCCATGGTCTCCTCCATTTCAGTTCTTTAGGCAAGTTATTGTACCCTTCAAGCAGCAGATTCCTTCAAATTAAAAGATACCATGGGGGAATATCCCTACCTAATTTTATATTGGTCATGCTAAAATAAAAATTCTTTGTTCTTGCAAGATGTCCCACTGATCTTTAAATTTTTCTTCCAGGCTCATATTTTTCCACCACTTGATAGTTTTCCATCACCAAAAGTGTCCATAAGGATTCTCTGTTTCCCACATATATCTAACTTTCTCCAAATTTATCTCTTTGATATTATCTTGTAATACTAGAAGATTAATATAATCTAATATATTGGGTAGTTGATTCCAGGAATATTGGAGAATATAAGCAAAGTATCCATTTTGAATCTCCAAAGAACTATACTTATGCACCAAAGACTTCTTTCTCTACACTATTATCCAAATGTGTGACACTGGGATTTCCTCAGCAAATCTAATTATTTTTTGTTTATTCCACCCTATTCCATATTTCAGTTCCACATTTGTGCCCACGATTCATTACCATGAGTGACCCATCATCACCAAATTTTTGCACCCATCACCTCATTTCTTAAAAACAGATCTCTTAGAACTAATCCTCTTGCTAATTTCAGAGTGTATACCATGTTCCAATCCACTAGGGCCCATTTATGTCAGTCCTCTATGCCTCCCCACAAAAAATTGCACTACAAGTTTCGTATTTTATTCAAATCATATTTAGGCTTCACCAAGTTCGAGAACATAGATAAGGGCATGGTTTGGAGGACCAACTCAACTAAGTTTAATCTGATAGGGAAATTCATATTTCTGAAAATCTGATTTGATAGTTTCATTTTCATCCTATCCAGGAGTTATGCCACGATGTATTCTTTATGACCGAGCCTGATAAAGGAGATTCCAAGTATTTAGGTGGTAAATAACCCTCCTAATATCCCATTCATTTCAATTTGCTAATAAAAAATTTTCCCTTATTTGTTGGTTATATAATTTTTAAGTCCTATTAATATATTTATTTTTAGATCATCCTCCCCCTTGATTCCATTTTCAATCCTATCTTAATAATTAAATAAAATTTTCAAAATATATTATTTACAACTTAATTTTCCTTGTAATTTATATCTTTCAATTTAATTTAGACCCTTGTGTGTGTGTGTGTTATTCTCTATTTACTTCTCAACATTGTAGTTTTATTCCTCCCTTTATCCCTTGATTTTTCATTTAATTATTATCTGTTGGTTCTACTATATTATCAATATTCTAATTTAAACGTTAAAAAAATGATACCATCACTCTCAATTGTCTTTATTAAATTGAAGTGAATTAAATTAATTTAATTTCTTTAATTATTATTTTAATTAAAACAAAAATCATTATTTTAATTTATTTTCCTCATTGTCTCTCTTATTTTAACCCTAAGCCTAATGGTCGTTTTTCGTTATTCGCCTTTATATACTGCCAATTTCTTTTCTTTTCTTTTCTTGGGATCTTGAAGATGGATGGAGTGTCCACCCAAAATGTGTTGATCTATCTTAATTTTTACATAGTAATATTCTAGAATTATTGACACAATGGTTGAATACTCTAAAAGCATACATACAAAGATTCCTTAGAATATTCTTATGAGTTACTTGGGGGTTGATGAAGAAATAAAACTATGACTTTTCATTGTTGATAAAGAGACCACTTGCGTGCGGAAATTGATCAAGGCCTTTCTTTAAAGCTTGGGCTTCCTGAATAAAGTATTTTCCCATTAGCCTTTTTTGTCAACAAACTATTGATGTGTTTCTATAGGTGCACCCATGTGTAGTCGTAGGTCTTTGATCTCATTGTTGTTCACCATAGATTTTAAGGTACACCCTAGACCTTCCATAATTAGCACAAAGAGAAAAGGAGAGAGTGGGTCTCCTTGTTAGACTACCCTTGGGGATCTAAACGATGTTAAGGGTATTACATTGACCAGGATTGAGAGAAAGGTCAAAGAGGAAATATGCATTACCCACCTGATCCATTGTTCCTAAAATCCATAAGCGTACAACATCTTCTCCATGAATTGCCAACTTACGCCTTGGATAGGTCAAGGTTAATCAACATACCAGCTATTTTTGTCGTCTTTAAAGAATGAATAACTTCATGTGTGTGAAGAATGACGTCCAAGATCTACCTTCCTTCAACAAAACCAACCTATTTAGGAGAGATCAGAAGTGGCAGTAGAAAATTTAATCTATTTTCAATGACCTTTCTGATTATTTTATAAATTACATTACACAACACTATCAGTATGAACTTTATTGGAATATCTTCTCCTCTCTCTTTGGAGATTAATGTGAGAAAGCTTGAATTGAAATATGCTAATAATCCTCCTATTTTCCAATAATCTTCCACGATCTCCAGCACTTCTTCTTTTAACGTATCCCATCATCAATGGAAAAAGTTGGTAGTAAACCCATCACGCCCATGATCCTTTCCTCCCTCCATTTGGTTAATTTCTTCCTCTAACTATTGCATATTAATTGGTCTCATTAGAAGTTCATTTTTCTCCTATTTCACAAATGATGGGATGTGCTTGATCACTTGCTCTATGTGTATATTTATATTAGGAATCTATTCTTCCAGCAAATCATTAGAAAAGGAGTTGAGTTCCCTTTCAATGCCCACCTGTGTTTCCACATACTAACCATATGTAGTTTTGATTCATATGATCCTATTCATTTGTATATGATTGATTATCAATCTATGGAAAAACTTTGTGTTTTTGTCTCACTCCTTTAGCCATTTATTCCTTGATTTCTGTTTCCATAGTATCTCTTTTTTACTTTCCCTTTTATCTGGATGAACTTGTAGGTATACCACCTCTATATTCAACTCATATAAATATCCATTTACCGTTATAGTATGTTGTAGCTTTTCCAGTTGATTCTCCAACCATCTATTTTCCTAGAAAATGTTTCTGAAAGAGTTCCTATTCCATTTCTTCACTTTCTCCTTTATGAATTTAATATTTTGTTGGAATTTGTACATCAAGGTTCCCTTTGTTGGTTCAAAATCCATCCACCATTGCTTAACCAATCCTTGAAAATCTGGATATGACAACAAAAATTGTTCAAAATGAAAGGGTCTTTGTAGATTCTCTCCTATCCTTCCCCACATTAAACTAATTGGCCAATGGTCTAAGCCCACAGAAGGAAAAACCATATCAGAAATTTGTCCTCCACCCATAATAGCTTTCAACACCCAAAAAAGATCAAGCCTGGAAGTTATTTGTCTATCCCTTATTCGCTTGTTATTCTAGTTGAATAAGTTGTTAGTTGTTTTAACATCCACCATCTTCAAGTTACCAAGCAACTCTCCAAATTTGTGTTTGGTTTTATTAATATGTCGATGTCCTCCCCTTTTCTCATCAAGATGAAATCGCCTTCTATGATCCAATGTCTTAGCCCCACCCAAATACCTATCCACTTCACATAATTGAGAAATTATAGCTTCTAGGAAACATGATAGGGACCATATACATTTGAAATGACCCCTCACACATTTGTACCTACTATATGAAATTCTACATAAAGAATATGTTTTGAGACAACAAAATTTGACAAACTTACGTCTTGAGGATTCCAAATAATTGCTACACCTTCTGCTCCAATATTTGCATCTATAGCAATCATTTCATTTCCTTTCCAAATTTTTGATCCCATTGCTCTAAGATCCCCTTATGAACATTTGGTGTCATGAATCATCATCATTGAGGGTTTCTCCTTCACAACATTTCTTTCAAAATTATTCTCTTTTGAGGGCTACTAGAACCTGTGATATTCCAAGAAATAAGTTTCATTGGAAATATTTGGATAATGCTTGAATGCCTCCTTAATGGTGGGGTATTATCCAAAGGCTGTTGATTCCCCCCCACCTACTTTATCCTTTTCCTATTGATTATCCTCCCATTTTTTCCCCTAGAGTGTTCATGTTTCCTTCACTATCCTTGAGATTTTCTGAGACCATCTCGAGAATCCTTGGTGTTTTTGAATTAAGGATTGCCTCCCCTGGGAGGAGAACTTGTTGAGATGGTACATATAACCTTATTTTGTATTAGACAAAGTTTTATTGATCCCATACAAACCCAATTCCCAAATTTCCATGTCCTCCACTTCTTCATCTTACATGTTGATATCTTCGTTCTCTCTTTTGTTTCTAGTTGCCCAGGTGTTTCTTCCTTTATTCTATCCTTTTCACCCCCTTTTGGGTTAAGATCACTATCCCTTGAAACCGAGAAACTATTGGGGTCCAAATTGAGAGCCTTAAAACTATTCGTCGTCAATATCCATTCATGAATCTTCGATCTTGGTCCTCTCCTTGCATGCCTCTTCCTATTGTTTACTTTTGTGAATCCCTCTACATCCTTCTCTTCTTTGGATTTTGGGAAAGTCATAGGAGTGTTCAAAGGTAAATATCTAAATAAATGACCATGTTCTTGGAATTGACTTCACCTAAGAGGCACATGCTCATAATCCAATGGTTGTGACCATTATTTACCCTCCGAGGATAGACTAATTGCTTCTCAAAGTTCTTTCGATATGTCAATGTGCACACATATCCAGGAATATGATGTGTACCTCATCATCTTTGTCTGCTCTGACGCTTTCACAAAATATCCTAGGTTATTGGCTATATCCTTAATAATATCTTCCTTCCAATACTCAGTTGGAAAGGAGTAAAAATGAATCCAAATGGTGCTATCGTTAGATCTTCCTTGTCAGAATTGAAGCGCTCCTTCCAAACCCTCAAAAATAATCTTGTCGAATTGAATAAATAAGGACTTCCCTCAATAACTCTATTCTAGTCCTTTAGGTTAAATAAAAATACTATAAAGAAGCCTTCCACTCCCAACTGCAGATCATAGTTCCCTTTTGGTTTCCAAGTGATATTGATCCACCAGGTTAGTGCTTTCTCTAAAAGCCAAATACCTACAATGTTTTCGATTAAGGCATAGTGTTTCATGTATTGTATATGGGTGTGCAACCCTTCCAAATTTCTCTGCAAGGATGGGATCATGTTTTCCTTGGGCATGTATTTATTGAGCTTCCTTCCCTCTCTTCCATTCTACTGCAAATATTTAGCGTCATTTGATCTATCTCATATTGTTCCCCAACAGGTTTCCATCTTTGGGTTGGAATGAAACCCTTTAATTTTTCCTTGTTGGATGGGGTTAGGATACTCCCCATAGTTTCCCACTCACTGTCCTTCGAGAGCCTCCTTTCCTGGGATGCTCCTACTTGACTCGCCTGAAACCCTTGATCTAAAATTCGTCTAAACCCTCGTCATTAACTTCCCCATCATCATCTCCATTATTTTAGTTATTAATATATTAATATAGTTTCTCTTACTTCAAAACAAATTATGTGTGGACTAAATGAAGTGTTGATGTTCATTGTATACATTGTTTCTTCTTCCTCCATCTACTTCAAACTACATATTTGATCGGTTATATTTACTATATATTATTGATGCAATCTTTAGCAGTACAAACTGCATATTTTATCATTTAAATTTCCTATATATTATTAATGTAAGTTTTTTCAGTATAGGTTCTTTTATTTATCAATGGGGACATGATAAAAAAAATGTTCCAGGAGGCACACTATTAATAGACATTGTTAATTATCAATCAAAGATTAAAATTCATAGTTTTATAATATTTGCAATAAAAAAGTGCACTTTATAGTTTTAGAAATAAGAAAACACGCTATTATAATAAAAAACACATTTCAAATCCAATATTGCCACTTGTTATAAACCAATTTTGCACTTTATAAATGTTGATATTAACGCTTTTTCTCACTCACTCGCAATTGGCCCTTTCTCTCACTCTAGTAATTTTTGGAAGGATGAGAAAAAAGCACTATCCTTTTTGCACTTCCACTCAAATGAGTAAGCACGAGCATTTGAATGACAGGTGTGCGGCACAGTGTTGTGCTTACAATGTGAGGACAAAAATAAAAGTGATTATCATGCCTTTGCACCCAAAAGGTTATGTGTTTTGGGGAATTTATGAGGCACGATTTATAATGGTCCGCATGGATATGGTCGTGGCACATTTCATGGCATTATTTTTTGTCCACGAATAAGCGTTCTACATCTGAGGCTTTTCTAAACTCCTCTCCTTTGAAATCGAAAGCCCAGGTATGTTCGTCTCCAATTCATAACGTCTCCTCTATTGGACATTTAAAAAATGCTTGTTCTTTATTTGAGGATGTGTCAGACCTCAATCTAGCTCTGATGGATTATGTGGATAATAGAAGAGGTGCTTCTAAGATTTCGGTCGCCTCTCTTCCCCTGGTTAGCTCACCTTCTCGCTCCTGTGACCCTCCGAGTAAGCCTGACTCCTGTGACAATCCGACAGAGCCTGAGATCTCGCCTTTGGCGCTTTCCCCTTCGACCTTTGATCATTTCCCACAATCCATTTCGGTTTCTCCCTCTCGGGTTTCTGATGTTGTTCAGTTAGAGGTTTCTCCTCATTCTTCTCCCTTGATTTCTCGTCCCCTAGAAGGTGCCTCCCCCACTCCTCTGTTCTCTGAAGCAGATTTCCCTCCACTAGTCAATTCTGGACCCTCGCCATTAGGCTCACCTCCTCTTAGCCCTGTTTCTTCCCCTTCCTTTTTCGACCCCTCTTTACAAAAATATCTGAGTATTTTTTCGGATAAGACGCCTCTCTCCCCCTCGGTTCTCCCTCTCTACTCAATCCGATTTGAGAATGTTACTATAAGGGAAGAAAAAATTAAATAAGCTCCATCTTGACTCGGTTGACCTTGTCCCGGCCCCATATACTCCCTTATCCATGAGACTTAAAGTAGCAGCACGTAATCACTCCTCTCCATCTCAAAGGGTCCTTAGAGCTTCAACCCCTCAGAGGTTGGATTCCTAATGCGCATTCTTACCTTGAATGTCTGTGGTTTGGGGGGTTTCACCAAGCAAAAAGGCCTCCGACATTTGTTGTTTACTCTCTCACCTGATGTCGTTCTTCTTCAGGAAACCATGACAAGTGCTTACCCTGCCTTATTTTCCTTTTCTAAGCTATGTCTGGGTTGGGAGTTTTGTGCCCTTAGCTCTAATGGCCTCTCCGGAGGAATCCTCTCTGGCTGGAACCTGAAACTCATTAAATGTAAATCCTTTCATACTGCTGCTAGTATTTTGCTTAAAGCTTCGATCCAGGGCTCTTCTATCGAGCTCTCTATTCTAAACTGCTACAGCCCTTACCTCAATCGTGACTCTTTCTGGAATGCAGTGGCCTCCGGTGGTCTCCTCTCATTGCCTAATCTTATCTTGGCCGGTGATCTGAATCTAACTCTAAATGCCTCAGAGATTTGGGGCTCCAAAGCGCAACCTGATCCCTTGGGACCTTTTTTCTCAAATCTTTTCTCTGATCATCATTTAGTGGATGTGGCCCCATCCTGTGCTAGCCCTACTTGGAGGAATGGAAGGATAGGGAAAGATGGTATTTCAAAAAGGCTTGATTGTTTTTTGTTATCGGATCAGCTTCTTAGCTCTCTTCCCAGGTATCGGGTTTGGGCTCACAGATGTGGGATTTCTGATCACTTTCCTGTTTTATTTGATTGGATGGATCATCTGAGCCCTTGCGCCTATCCTTTTAAGTTTAATCAATCATGGTTAGACAATGAGGATTTTATTCAGATGGTACGAGCTGAATGGCCTCTTATTCACTCGAATTCCTCTTTGGATACTGTGCATGATCTCTCTTTTAGACTTCGAGCTCTCAAAGAAAAGGTTAAATATTGGACTAAAGTAGAAGCTTTAAAGATGAAGGATAAGTCTGCTGCTTTGGAAGATGAAATAAGTTCTCTTCTTTTTTCTTCACAATCTGCTATATTAAATCAAGATCAGCAACTGAAATTAAATTCTCTCAAAGTTGCTCTTCAAAAGCTGCTAGATCATGAACTTTATTCTGCAAGACTTCAAAGTAGGATTACCTAGGCTCAAAAAGGGGATGCAAATACTAAGTATTTTCATGCGGTGGCTTCAGCTCAGAAAAATCATAATGCTATTTGGAGTTTACAAGATGATTTGGGCAATTGGGTTTCAGATGATCAAAGTCTTAAAGCCCTTGGGATTCGATACTACAAGACTATGTTTGAAGATGATCGTTTGACAAACCTGGAGTCCCAGCTTAAGGTTATTCGTCTTTTTCCTTCTTATATCAATGTGGAGGAGAAAGAAGCTTTCATTATCCCTGTCACTATCATGGAAGTAGAAAAGGCTCTAAAACTATTTAAAAGAGATAAGGCGCCATGCCCGTATGGCTGGCCTGTAGAGTTCTATTTGACTTTCTTTGATCTCTTGGGACCTCTCCTTGTCAATTTGGTGGAAACTTCTAGAATCTCGGGCAGAGTGACTCCAACCCTTAATTCTACTTTTTTAGCTCTCATCCCTAAGGTTGATCTGCCTGTATCCTTTGCTGATTTTTGCCCCATCTCTCTCTGTAATCTCTGCTATAAGCCAATTTCCAAAGTTGCGGCTATGAGGATTAAGCCCTTCCTAGATGCTTCCATTTCTCCTCAACAGTTTGGATTTCTAAAAAACCGCCAGATCCTCGAGCCCATAGCCATTACTCAAGAAGTTTTACATACCGTCAATACCAAAAAGAGATGTGCTCTCATCCTAAAATTGGATTTAACAAAAGATTTTGACAGAGTTAATTGGACCTTTATCCGTCTCATCCTTATTCAAATCGGGGTTCCCCTTGTTGGGGTTAACTAGATCTTGGGTTGCATCTCTTCAGCCAACTTTACTGTCCTCGTAAATGGTTCTCCTTCTTCCTTTTTTCCAGCCTCTCGTGGAATCAAGCAGGGCTTCCCTTTGTCCCCCCTCTTGTTCATCCTGGTTATAGAAGGGCTTAGTCTTTTGATCGAGGAAGCCAAGCGAAATGGAAAAATTAAAGGGATCAGAATTTCTTCTCAGCTTTCCCTCACTCATTTACTATTTGTTGATGATGTGATTTTATTTGGTCTGGGTACTTTTGAGGAGTGGGTGGCTTTCAAAGTCATTATTGATACTTTTTGTGAGGCCTCAGGCATGAGTATAAATTTGAACGAATCTTGTTTTCTTCATAATGATCTGGATGAGGCACTTCTCCAAAGAATTACTAGTCTCCTCCCTTATAGATTTGATTATCTTCATAAAGGATTCGGTTATCTTGGTTACTTCCTTAAACCGTCGAGTTATTTGGTAAAGGATTGGCTCTGGTTGGTTTCTAAATTTGAGAAGAGAATATCTCATTAGACAAATAGGTTCCTTTCTATGGGGGGTCGTCTAGTCCTTATTCGATACGTTCTATCGAGCATGCCAGTTTACTGGATGGCATTGGTTCTGATTCCATCCTCAATCTTAGATAAGCTCATAAAGATGATTTTTTCCTTTCTATGGGGCTCTTCATCAAAGACTAAAAAATTCCATCTAGCTGACTGGCATCTTTTGGCTCATCCTACTTCTCATGGTGGCTGGGGAATTAAACATATGCCTAGCTTTAGTCTTTCCCTGAGGATGAAATTTTTTTGGCTAGCATTAAATAGCAAGGGCATTTGGCATCTTCTTATTTCTGTTAAGTATCTGAAAAACAAGCCTCTGCATTTATGTTTTAGGGAAAAAAGCTTCAATTATAGAAATGCCTCAATTATATGGAGAGGTTTCATCTCTACCATACCGTGGATTGGCAAAGGCGTTATCTGGAATGTTGGTAATGGTACCTCTATTTGCCTGGGTGGAGACCCATTCGTTGGTATGGGATCCTCCTTTACTCTACCAAGAGACTTGAGAGATTACTTCGAAGATTTTGGAATTTGCACCCTAGCCCAAGCTAGGAATCAAACTCCCTTTGCATCAGGTTACTGGTTCTCGGTTGAAGATCTCGATCGTGTTGGTGAATGGAAAGTTGTTTTGGATAATTATATCAGAGGTCTGGATTATGGCCGAATTCATCTCTCTGATCAGAATGATACTCTTATTTGGTCTCATAAAAATTATATTGGCCCTTTAATTGCTGCTGAAGGCTATGATTGTGTATTCTCTGGCAGCTGTTCAGAGATAAGTGATCCAGTTCTGGAAATTATTTGGACTCTGAATATACCTTTGAAAATAGCATGTTTTACATGGCTACTGACCAGAGGCAAGATTTTAACTTGGGATCAACTCCAGAATAGAGGTTTTAATGGTCCGAGCCGCTGTGTTCTATGCGAAGGAAATTTGGAGGATATACATCATCTCTTTTTTTTCTGTCCATTCACTGTGCATATCCTCTCTCATTTCATGGTTAAGTTTATGTGCTCATTTCCCATTTTTAATAATGTCTAGACCTTTTTGGATCAGTGGTTTAATACCTCTGTGCGAACAGCTCCATTTAGATACTTGCCTCTGTTTATTTTCTAGGGTATTTGGATCCTCCGGAATCACTGTTTATTTGAAAATAGGAGAACGTCGTTCTCAGCTCTGATCTCCAGGATTGAGGTTTTTTTAAATTCATACCCTGCCCCTATAAAAATTCATAAAATTCAGAACATTGGCTCTAAACCCTTAAAGGCCTTTCCCTGTGGATTCTTCGATGGAGCTGCTACGGAGAAAATAGGTGGCTCAAGGTTTGTGATATATATCAATGATTCTCACTTCTTCAGTTTCTCTTTGGGTTGTGGTAGTAGCACGAACACTAGAGTGGAATTATTGGCTCTTTGGGCAATTCTTAGAGTAATTTTGTTGATGGGTTTACCCATGCAGTTGATTTATGGTGATTCTATGGTTATCGTATCTTGGCTTAATAGAATTTCTGCACTTGATGTTCCTTCACTGATGCATTGGTGTAAGTACATAAGAAATATGCTTCAAATGGCCCCTACGGTGATCTTCAAACACACATTTCGTGAGCATAAGAAGCTGGCAGATGAACTCTCGAAATAGGCCCTAAATTTGGATATGGGATATGGATCTTTCTCAGAAACCTTGGATGGTTTGGTTATAAATCATGGTCATTTTGATCTTTTTGAGAGTAGTTGATTCTCATATTTATTCAGCTTATGTTGTACAGCATTTGATGGATTATCTTTATATGTTCTGTTTGAGTCCTTTCAGCCAGCATGTCTTGCTCATAAATGTCTTGTTTGACGTTCATCTTCAATATCTCTCAGCATTTTCTGACCTGATTTATCAGGGATGATGAGGAAAGTCTGCTATGATCAGATTGTTTCTTCTGGTAGATAGTATTCTGTAGTTGTCATTTTTTGTGCATGTGATGGTTCTGTAATTTATCAGTCATCATGTTGGTATGTAAATGATGTCTTTTGATTCATATGAATAACAAAGACTAGTATTTTTTCCTCTGAAAAAAAAAAGTTATTTTCACTACAATGCGCATGGGAATTCTGCAGTGCTATAAAATGGTTCTCCATTTGTGAACCCAAGGTCCACTATCTGTGGCACGATGCAGGTAGGGCGTTGTGTCATATGTCAAGGGAATTTTATATTAAACAAAAATTTTCTATGCCACAAAAATTATCTTAACATGGGGATGTTGTGATTTTCATATGTTAATGAGGTAAAATCGGATGTGAGGTCATTGTAGGGAGGATAAGGATCACTAGACCTTTCCCACCATTCTATGGTTAGAGTGATGAGGAGGATATGGAGTGGCCTCATTTCCCATGAGTAAGTATTTTATGAGAGGGGAGGAGAAGGACCATGGTTCGATTCTCAAACTCTTGTAATTTGAGTGAGCAATTGTCCCTTTCTCTTGTTGTGGTTATTTTGGAGGAAGAGTCAAGGAGAAATTTCCCCTTCCATTCTTGTTCCATTGGAATGCATAACATGAGAACTCCCTCAGAAGGCAAGTGACAACATTAGCTCTTTCTCGCCCTAGTATTATGATTGTGTTATCCCTTCCTCACACTTCTGAATTTTGAGTAACAAGAAGAGGCTTTTCTAGGTGGAATTTGTTTTGCTAATATGATAGTAATGGCCCTAGTGTTGCATGAGGACATGTGAACAAATTGCCTCTTTGAGTTTTCTGATGAAACATTTCTAAAAAGAAAGAATTAAAGAAGCCTTAAGTGAAAATAGTCAACTAATCAAACGTCGTCATGTAGCCAATTGATCAAATGTCATGTAGTACAAAATAGTGGTAGATTGACATAATTTAGTTAACCCCAACTTAATTTGGGTGTCACAATTAAATATCTCAAGAAGGTAATAGCAATAGAAAAGATGGAAGGGACCAATTCAGACACTGTTAACAATTGAGTAGCCATAGGAAGGGTCGATCAACCCTCATAAAAAAAAATAGACTTTCCGATTAATTCTTACTAAATAAATATCCATTCGCACCTATGATATAGTTCCATTAAAGATCATTATTCCAAGTACATATAAAGTGTCATTGTAAATTCCTCCAATCCAATAAAACCAAACACTGCCAAATCGTAGTCACCTAGAGAAAACCTTAATTCCCTTCCCAAAGTCTATGTGCTACAAGGAGGGGAATTTATGTGTTGTTTTTATGTAGCACAGTTTATAATGGGTCGAATTGATATGGTCATTGCGTGGTTCAAAGCATTATCCATGGTGATTTATGATAAGTTCATTTCCATTGTTGTGTACTTAGGAGTTCATGGTGCGATGCGCTATTTTCCTATGGTAATGCATAATGCATTACCACTTGTTTTGTAATAGTTTGAGGTTGTGTGGAGTCATTGGGTTCATGGACCCATCATGGAATTATAAAATAAACCTTATAATACGACAAAGTGTCACAATTCAAATGTGATTTTCCAATTGGTTTATCATGCGATGATTGCCGAGCTGGCAGAATAATCCATGTATAAATTGTTTTTATTTAATGAAATTAAGTTAGGTTCTTAGGCCATTTCCCCTCTATGATCCAAAACTTTTAAGACATAATTTAACAAAGAATAGTTTCCACCAATGCCCAAATAAGTTTTGGGGCTTCAATTTTCAATGAGTATGTAATTTATGTGTGTATTTAGAGACTTCCATGTAAATTTATTGTATTTATTTGTTGTTGTACCATTGTATATTTATCATTTTATATTTTTACTAAGTAGTCTTAAAATCAAATTTCCTTCAAGAGTTTCAATGGAACACCTGGGATCCTATTATATAATTGTACCTAGGCTTTAACTATGTTTGAAAATCCTTTATGAAGGTTCATATTTGAGCTGGTTCGTAGAGGTTGTAGAGCCATAGAATGGCTACCCAAACCTGTACATTCACATTGAGATGGGAGATATAGTGACACCCATAGGAATTGTTTTGAATTCGATAGTTGTGAATGAATATGAACTTCTTATTCAATTTGAATCAATTGTAGATGTTAAATAAAATTAGTCTGGTGTTAAAGATTGCATTGTACAACAATGCACCTTTAAGGAAATATTATATCAATAACGCATTATAAAAGCCTCTATGGAAAGGAAAGATGTGTCGGCATACAGGTTTGGTTAGAATTTGGGTAACTACAATGAGGATCGAGACATATTAATACATGATATTCCAATACATAATGGGATTCAAACTATTTTGAAATGTGTATACCTTAAAAACAAACATCATTTGTTGTGCACTGCATGAATATTAGAAAGAATATCAATCAAAATTTTGATGTGAACCTTACATACTCGAGGCGCAAGTATGCACATAGTTTGGAAAAGGATATGAAAATGCCCCTTTTAAAATTGTTGTGATAGAATCTGGTTGAGGCTAATGCGAAAATAGTAGAAAACATATTTTAAAAAACAAGGGGGTGAAAACAAAACGAGTGCCTCCACTTTCTTATTTGATGGAAAAGTTTTCAAATCGGTATCCATTAGTGTCATGTGGCACCTAAAGAGTACCAGTATAGATCAATCAATGATAATTGGGTGCCTAAATTGATGCAATTGATGGTATAAAATCCAAATACCTTGAAAAGATATTGACTATTGATTCCTTTTACAAAAAGGGTACCAAGACATCATGCATCTTTGCAGAATTGGTAACAAAGGAATATGTTTCAAGGGAAGATGTGTACTTTTTTATTATTGATGGGAAACACATAATAGAATATTCTAAGCAAATATTGGAAAAATAAAGTATATTGTAGTCTGCATGATCAATTCAGCAAGAAAATGGCTCGAATTGTATACTGTGTCACATATGTGACTACAGTCCTAAATCTTTGCAAGCAACAAAATGAGGAAAACAAAACATGGTTTTAGACAAAGTATATTGCACAAATTTTTAATACTTAGTGCCACTAGGAGAATTTCAGTGAGCAAACACATCCTGGGAGGGGTAAAAAACCTTCTTCTAAATGGATGGTAAGGTTTTTTACTTGAATTGCATTGATTATAATATACTAGAAAAAAAAATCTCATATTTATTATTTACCTTGCAGGTGTTTGAAAAAAATGTTAGAGCTATTCGAAAGAGAGAAGGCTAATAGTCTCAATCATAAGTTGAGCTTAATGTGTATCCCTCATCAAATATGGAATAAATGGGTCCACATTGTTTACCTTTATAGAAATGGTGGTATGGAATGTTCTCCTAATAAGGCATCAGAAGTCGATTTCACTCCCAACAATACATCTAAATATGCAGTAAGTTTTTTTAGGTGTAAAAGGGAGATGGAGGCTAAAGAGATAGATGACTTAGTAGTTGCAATAGAAGAATCCAGTGTATGGCTAAGTAATTTAGTTAAAGAAGGATTGGCATCAGAGGGATTAAGTGGATACTACAAGAGGATAAAATCATAGAGACTTGTTTATAAAGTTGCATCAAGATACATGGCAAATAATGATGTTAACAAATATAGATCTTTCAAATTACATGTGAGAAATGTACTAAAAGTGTATAGCATGAAATGGCGCCACATAATACAACTTAGTGATATCCTTTGTGAAATCCAAGAAATAGATGATCATGATGAACCTGAAAAATCAAGTAAAAAGCAAAAAAAGAAAGGTTTTATCATAGTGTTCCAGAACCAGCTAAGGACATATTGGATATGTATATAGCGTAAAGGAATGGTGTGGAAAGGGGATCCCTTCCAAAATCCTATCATTTTTTCTATGTTTCACCTTATCCAAGTTCATTGATTCATTCACAAGAAATCTTACGACCAGATATGGTGACATTGGAAATTGCTTTATTGGTGGTAAATTTATGCAATTTGGTCATTGATTGGAATGGTGAGGATTTGATAGAGTTTTTCGTTGCACTAGGTAGAAGACAAGGTAGATGTGTTAGTGTATTTCTGGTTGATCCAGTGAAATTCCATCTGGTTATTTTTGTGGTCAAGATGTATTTCAAAAATCCAATCAAAGAATATTATTTTAAAGTTGGCAATTTTAGACAATTCAAAATAAAAAGACATGTGATAGATCACATACCATCATTGTGTTGTATGGTCTATATCAACAATGAAAATGTGATAAAATCAAAATAGTTCAATCAATGGATATGTGTTATGTTCATAATTAAGATGATGAGGAAATGGATCCCTTTCTTTCATTCAAGGAAGTTGGTGTTCGGAGGAGGATTAAACATCCATTCACAAATGAAAAATATATTTTGTTTTGGGACAATGTTACTAAAAAAATTGTAGAGAAAGGTGGAATATTTCTCTACGTTTATGGAAGAGGTGGAATTCTTCAATTTATAATGCGGTAATGAAAGTGTATATTTGTGTGCGTTGTTGAGAGCGTACATCGGGAAGAATGTTTGAAGAGGTATTATCAAAGATTTGTAAAATTTGTCATGTTTATAAAACTATACATTAAATACATTGATTTTCTCCATTGTTCTGGTTTGCTAATAATTCAACTTAAAAATGCTTTTTTATGATGTTTCCCTTTATCACAAAGATGCTCAACCTATGAATGTTGAAAAACCTCATTAACTTATAGATGAAGGTCCTATGGATGTTGTTGATGAATGTCATAATACACTATCCGAATTTGTAAGTTCATATTCTGATAGGGAAAATTTATATGAAGACAATGTTTGTTGTAAACAAAATTACACTAATTGATTTATTTTCTAAGTATGAAATTAGAGTCAAACACATCTCAACCAACAAAAGTAGATGATATGGTGGATCGATCACACATACTAGCTACATTCTATATTCTACTCTTGTTATCATATTATACAATGACTTCAAATAATAATATCCTAAATTAAAGAGGAATGTGTGTCACAATACATTATCAACTAGTAAGTTCATATTCACCTGGAAAATATATATGGACACAATGTTTATTATAAAACAAATTACAGTATGAGGAATGTGTGTCACAATACATTATCAACTAGTAAGTTCATATTCACCTGGAAAATATATATGGACACAATGTTTATTATAAAACAAATTACAGTAATTAATTTATTTTTTGGTATGAATTTAGAGTCAAATAGATCTCAAACAATAGTCTCAACAGAAGCAGATGCTAGTATAGTGGTTTGATCACACACAAGTAGATTATATATTCTATATTATAATTTTCTTCGATATTGTTGAATTCAAATAATCATATTATCCTAAATATCGAATATTCTAGTACATGCATCTATAAAATACTGTGGTATTGCAGAACCATCGCAATAGATACATTTTTGTCATTCTTATAGAACCATCACAACCAGAGACGAATTTTGGTACATTCACATAATGGATTGAGTTTTCACACTACATTTAGATGATGTGGTTTATAAACATGAAGGGACAGTCCTCATTTTTATATTGAAAAAAATATCTAAATGTGTGTATTTCTTATCAAACTATTGTAGATCGATCTGTCTTTTGGAACCTTGTATTTTTTCTTCGATGTTTGTTCTCAATACATTTAACAAGTGACTGTAATTAGGTCATGTTGAAATGTTGTGGTTGCTTGGTCTTTAAAAAAAATTATCCTACAAAGTTGTGTTGTAGATTGATCTTTCCTCTGGGGAAATGATCTTGTCGATATTATTTTCTTTGGGTTGGTGGATCCGGTGTCCTTTTTGCACTATCATGCAATGCTCTATGTATTGTATTTGGACTAGTATTATCTTGTTGTTGCTATCAATGTATGAATTTGTTATTTAAGTTATGTATACCAGATATTTTTTAATACTAAGTATAACAAACAAAATACATTCTTATAAAAAAACATAGACAAAAAATTAAGTTATGCTTCTCTTTTTTGGACAGAAGAATCAAACATGGAAGTGATCAAGGAATCAAATGGAATTGGTGAAGGCTCATTCTATACTCTATTGATACCATAGTTTGCTACAAAATACTCAAAATCAATTATCATTATTGCTTCTCATGTTGAAAATGATGAACCATTGTTAGTGCATCTATATAACAATGTGTTGGTGTGGTGTCATTTCCATTAGTCGCATACATTATTAATAGAATGAAAAATACAAACTTAGGTTTTTTGTCTTTTAAGAAAAAAATTATAATTTTCTTTCTCAAACAGAAGAGGAAACTGTTGAAATGATACAAGACACTGGAACAAAAATTCAATGCACAATTTTTTCAGGCATTTATAATAGAACACTAATCATTTTTCAATATATATTATATGATATTTTTTTAATATATAGTATATGATATTCATATAAAGTTAGTTTTTTTTGTAGTGGAAAGAGAAAATTTCTTGTTGATTTTAGACTTGGAAGATTAATTGTACTATGAATCCACAGAAAAATCCAAATGAGATCTAAGAGTGAAGAGAAAGTACTACATACCTTTGCACAAAATATAAAAAATTATCTTATTTGTCACAAGTGTATTTGAGGTTGCATTATGGGCTGACAAGGAGAAGAAAGAAGTAATACAAAGAGCTAAGCAAGTATTCAAAAAAATTCCACTTCCATCAAGTGGGTTTTTTTTTTTTGGTAATGAAGATTTCGAAAAGGATTCCATGGGCCAATTAACCAAGCCACTTGAGGTAGTATGGAGTCACTATAATAAAAAATATAATGATACAAAGACAATACATGTTTATAAAAATGTTGTTGGAGAGCCGAGAGATAATTGTATAGCAATTGCAACCATTGGTTCGGAGCACAATTGGCTAATGGAATTTTGGCAGAGTATTTCAATTGTGGGCCCATAAGACAATAATGATGTTAATGTTGTAAAACTTTTGAAATCTATAAGATAAATTTTTACAAGAAGAAATAGTGTCTTCAATCCACTTTACCAATTGATGATGATGTTTCTTCAAGTTTGATTTTTAGATGCTTCATATAATATGTTAAAAATATATTGTTGATATTTTCTCGCATAATTCATAAAGCTTTGACTTCACTTGTTTCCATTTACTTTTCACTTTTAGTTAATTTAATTTTAGTGGTATATCATTAGATTATGACTATAGTCTTTCAATTAGCATATTGTAACCCCTTAACCAATCAGACTAGTACATAAGGGGATATGTTGTTTCCCACATAATTAAAACCTAAAATATGAATAATTCCAATTATGAATGCATTACAATTTTTTTTGTCATAGTTCTCTATTAATAGTTTAAATTAAAATTTATCTTGTTACTTGAATTTTCTTTAAGGTCCTCCATTTACAAATTCTAAATTAATTTGTATATTATTGATTTCAAGTCAAAAGAAACTCTTGATATTGGGAGTAGAAGAATTGAATTTTGGAGTACCAAGGTTTGTCGGTACAAAACCACAATACTCAAAGCTTGATTTCAAATATACTCCTTACAATTATTATCAAAAGTTTAGTCCTCGGTTATTATAAGTTGCAAAGGAAAGTTTTGGCATTGTTTTCTGGTTTACTTACTTGGAAAGAAAAAAACAAATTACATTTTTTTCTTTAGAAGTTCGATTGAATGAAGGTTGTCAAATTTGTATTTGTTTGGGGTCAATCTCAATGTAAAATGAACAATTGAAAAAGAATTCAATCTAGAAATTTGTCACCTACCTACCAAAAGAACATATCTAAAGTGTTTGATATTTATGAGGAAATATATGATAAATTGAACATCTTGTTTATAGATGAAACTAGGTATCATAGTGGGCATAATAGAGAGGAAAATTGTTTTAAAATCCATCCCAATTGGGAATATGGTGGATATTTGGAAAGAGATGGACTTATATGATCCAATATTTGTAATTATCTAAGCCATTGACCAAAAATATGCATGAAGAAATACTTGAAAATGCTTACAAAAATTGTTCATGGCTATTCATTTTAGAGACTTGGAAAATTATTTCATGGTTAATGTTATGGTTATGTCATACAATATTTTATTTATATTGTTACTTATTATAAGTAATTATATAAGCATATGTGCATCATATGAAACCAATATTGGTTTATTATCTCTAATATGAATGGTGTTCACTGAGCAATAATATCTATCAAGCAAACAAATTAATGATATTTATCAACCCACAATCAAAAGTTTAGATCATGCATAGAGCTCAATTTGATTGAAAGAGTATGATTCTTGTGGATAAATGAAAATACAGATGATGACAATTATATGTTGGAATATAGTCGAAAGTGAGACTAATTTTAGAAACATGTAAAATATTGATTTGTATTAAATGGCTTAGGAAATCCCTAACAAACCAAGAATTGCAATGATTTCAATAACAAACAAAATTGATTTATTATCTCTGAGTTGAATGTGTTCACTGCGTCATTTCTCAAATGAACAAAATTATAAATGACATTTATCAACCCTCAATCAAAAGTTTGGATCATGCATAGAGATCATTATGATTGAAAGTGTACGGTCCTTGTGGATGAATGGAAATTTAGATGATGATAATTGTAATTTGTTGGAATATAGCCAAAAATGAGAATTTTTTTAGAAACATGTAATAGCGATTTGTATTGAAAGGATGAGGAAATCCTTAATAGCCCAAGATTTTCAATGAATTCAATAACAAACTTTCTGCCCAAAGTTTGACAGAATCTTTCAAAAATCCTTCAGCCTTGAAGGACCATAGTGCATACAAAATAATATCCAGAAACTTCGTACATATATATTTCCTAATAAATTGTCCTAGTAATACTATCAAAACCATTTAAACAATACATATTTATGAAAATACATGGTTACTGTGGCCTTCATTCATGAATTGTTCGTTATTATCCTAAGCCTTAACTTGAGAACTTGGACATTACATTAAAATTTCCTGATAGCAATCTATTGGACAATCTTTTCAGAGTAAACTTTCTACCCAACCATTTGCACCGATCGGACGACCAGCAATGCGTGGTGTGAAAGCTCACGCGAGCCAGGTCGTCCGATCGGTGCAAATGGTCGGGTAGAAAGTTTACTCCAATCTTTTCTTCTATTTATTTTGATCCCATACAAAACCCAACATGAGATTGGCTTCCTAGAGACAATACAACTATCTTATTGAAATGTGTTTATGTTTCATTGAAAAGGTGAAGTTGCTCTATCTATTGGCCTTGTTCCTTGACTTTGGCTTCAATTCGATTATGTTTCTAGTCCCATTCATCCATTCAGCTGTTGATATGGACAATTAACTCCTTCATTCCCTCTAGTTGAAAACTTTGTATCTTTAACATTCTCTCAATGTTCTTAATCTTTCCCAACTCAAAACAAGTAAATCAGCCTCCAGGGTGGAGTAGGGAGACTGATCAGCATAGACATATCCCCTCCAAATTTCATTGGACTAGAGATCGAAGACATTGAACAAGAATTTTCCATGGGTTTAGAAATAGAGGATCGGGAAAAGGAAATGTGGATGAACATCTAGATTGGGGACTACAAAGTTGATTCAATTATTCTGGATCTTGGGTTAGATGTGAATATCCTGACAAAACAGACGTGGCAGAAGATGGGGGAGCCAAAGCTTTGTTGGTCCCCAGTACAACTGAGATTGGATAATTAGTCCAAAGTTCAACCGATAGGTCGTGTGTCGAATTTGGTTGTAGATGTCGAAGGTATGAGGACTCGTGTTGATTTTGATGTAATCGAATTCATTGAAAGAGGGGGCTCCTATCCTGCACTGTTAGGGATTGGATGGGCCAACGACGGCATGGCTGTGAAAAATTTTAAGAAGCGGTTGATGACATTTGAGAACTAGGACATCCGAGTCATTGCCTCGATGGATCCAACTGAAGGAAGGAGATATATTGAACCAGTCAAAGATGAAGTCATGGGAGGATGGGATCATGTTTACAATATCTCTGAGGAATACATCCATCCTACTGCAGAAACAGAACTGGGTTTGTGTAGCGCTAGCTCTGTGTCCTCTGATTCTGATGACGCACTGGAAAATTGGCAAAACTGGCTGCATGAGGTATCACTCTGAAAATGTGGGCTGAACACACAGTCATTGCGCCGTGTCATGACTAAGATCATTGAGTTACCGATATACAAAGGACTACCAAAAATCTCTCGTTTCCTCGAGGAGTTTGAAGTAAAGGTATCTGAGCCTCGACGCTTGTTAGCATTAGGAGAAGCATTGAAGGCCACTCCATCACGCTGGTGGGAAGTTCATAAGGAGACCATTCATGAATGGTCACAGTGTTGATGGTTGATGACTATGCATTTCAGTTATATGGAGGTATATCACACTAGGAGGTATGATGGATAGCATAGCCCTTGTAGTCATCTGAGGGAATGCTAGACGTTGTGGGAATAGTGACCTAAGGATGAGTGGGTCCATGCTTTTATTCACACATTGGATGAAATTCCAAGGTCTTGGTATATATCAGCTGAGCTGCGTAGAGAAATTACCAACTGGGAGGTGTTGACTATTTTCTTTGCGCATACCTTTGGCTTTGCAGATGCTAATGCAGAAGTTAAGAACGTGCTACAAATCATTCGAGACATAGTCTTGAAAGTGGTCCCAGCCACATATCATGTGGAGCTACATGCACATTGCCACATGCAATCTATGATGGAATACTACAACCTCTCTGTCAAGCCAAAAGATGATGATGAGTTGTGCAACATTAATATTCCAGAAACTGAAGGAAGTCAGGATGTCGCAGCACCGGATGTGCCGACAGATCCCATGACTCAACCACTGAAGATTAAGAAAGTTAACATTGGGACGAAGGAGAATCCGAAATTTGTGAATATTGGGGACTACTGGGACGGGTAGACTATGGCAAAGATCATAGATATCCTACATGAGTTTCAAGATTTGTTCCCGACAAAATTCTCAGAAATGAAGGGGATATTGGGTGACCAAGGGGAAATGAAGATCCCATTAAAACTAGATACAAAACCTATGCAACAAAGGCCATATCGTCTAAATCCATGATATAAAGAAAGGGTCAAGGCTTAACTTGATCGGATGCTAGATGCAGGGATTATCGAGTTGGTTGAAGAATCAGAATGGATAAGTCTTAGGGTGGTTCAAGACAAAAAGACTAGGGAAATCCAAATCTGTGTCGATCTAAGGAAGTTGAATGATTCTTGCATGCATGATCCCTTTTCGACACCTTTCATGGATGAGGTTCTTGAGGGAGTAGGTGGCCAATAAATGTCTTCCTTCATAGATGGATTTTCTAGGTATCACCAGATCAAAATTGCAAAGGAAGACCGCCACAAAACCACATTTGTCAGTAAATGGGGTTGCTTTCAGTACACAGTAATGCCCTTTGGGCTGAAGAATGCACCTACGGTATTCTCTCAAGTTGTCATCACTGCATTTAAATATTTTATTTAAAAGTTTCTGCAAGTATATATGCACGACTGGACAGTTTATGGATTGATCAAGGATCACTTGGCAAACCTGCGCTTGATGATGGAGAGGTGTCGACAGCATCAGATCGCCTTGAATTCAAAGAATTGCATATTATGTGCGCCATTTGGGATACTATTGGGTCACATCGTATGTAAACAGGGGATTTTGATTGATCCAGTGAAGATTGCACTCATTTTGAGCCTGCGGGTGGGAATTATGGAAGAAGCGCATACAAGAGTTGCGGGTGGGAATTATGGAGGAACGGATACCATGCGTAAGGTACTACCCACTGGTCTATGGTCGCCTACATTGCATAATGATGCCACAGATCATGCTCAGAGCTGCGATGTCTGTCAACGTATTGAGAAACCATCATGGCGAGATGAGATGCCGCTTGTACCACAAGTAACATTACAACCTTTTGACAAATGGGCTATGGAATTTGTGGGTCCAATCAACCCACCAAGGAAGCAAACCAATGTGCGCTACATTATCACATCGACTAACTACCTGACAAGGTGGGTGGAGGCTGCACCAGTTGTGGATTGCACTGCTGCAACAGCAGCAAAGTTCATCTTCAAAAATATCATGACACGGTTCGGATGCCCTAGGGTATTGATGAGCGGCCAGGGTATCCACTTTATCAACCGCACAGTAAAAGCACTAACAAAGGAGTTGTAGGTGTAGTATAAGAAAAGAACCCCATATCATCTACAGGCAAATGGAACTGTAGAAGCATTCAACAAAATCTTGGAAACCACGCTGACAAAAGGTATGTATTGCTAAACGGGATGACTGGGATTTAAATATCCCTACGGTATTGTGGGTGTATTGCACCACTTACAAGCGACTAACAGGGCAGACGCTGTTCAAACTGGTATATAGGCAAGAGGTGTTTATTCCTATGGAGTACATTGTTCCTAGTCCGCGCATCGCCGCAGCAACCAGTATGGGTGATGAAGAGGCACTTGAGGAACAAGAAATGAAACTACTTCAGCTAGAAGAGGACCGCTTCATCATGGGATTCCAGCACCATGTCGAGAAGGATTGACAGAAGGCATGGCATGATCGCCACATTAAAAGAAAACCATTTTCTCAAGGAGATTATGTGTTGTTATACAACAGCAAGTTCATAAAGCACCCCGGTAAGTTACAAATGCACTGGTTAGGCCCATATCTTGTTCATTAAATTACTTTTGGAGGTGCAGTTTAGTTGTAGCAGTTAGATGGAGCGGTGTTGCCGAAGCTTGTAAATGGTAGCCACTTGAAGCCCTATAAGACAGGGGCGGAAGGATGCACTACCTGAAGCACTGCGCAATGAAAAAAAATGATGGGTCCATGAGTGGGGGTAGTGTTAGGTTAGAAGGTAGGTGGATAGCCAGTTAGCCATACGGTTGTGCTAAAACAAGGAGGTGCGATAGACAAAAGGTTGCGCGTCAGCAGGAGGCTGCGCTGAGGGAAGAGGGATGTGACAGGGTGGTCTACCGGAATGAGGGGTGTGACAGACAAAAGGTTGCGCGTCAGCAGGAGTTTGCACCGAGGGAAGAAGGTTGTGATAGGGTGGTCTGCTGGAACGAGGGGGTGTCACAAACGAAAGGTTGCATGTCAGCAGGAGGCTGCGCCGAGGGATGAGAGCTTCAACAAGGTGGTCCACAGGAACAAGGAGGTGTGCTAGAAAAAAGGTTACGCTTCAGCAGGAGGCTACGCTAAGGGAAGAGGGATGCGACAAGGTGGTTTGCTCGACCAAAGTTGTGAGACAGGTAAAGATGGCACATCCACGAGAGGCTATGCTAAGAAGATAGCACCACGACATGAAAAAGGGACAAGGTTACCTAGGATAGACAAAGTGACTCGTAGTGTACGGGAGACTTCGTGACGGTGATCGGATGTCACATCAATACTCAATAACGACTTTCAAAGAAGGGAACGACGGCATGGCTGACCTCAGAAGTTAATGATAGCAGATCCAAATGGTAGGGTGGCAAACATGACGGTATGGTTGACATCATAATTTAATGATAGCATATCTGAATATCAGGATGGCTGAATCAATGGTATATTTAGCACACGCATGAAGGATCCAGTCATAATGATGCACCTAAGTGAGTCATGATGGAATCTTAGTCGAAGTTGGTGTTATAAGCTGAGAACCAGTAGTTGTATGAACCCCATTAGGAAGTGTTGCACTGAGTGAAGTTGAGTTGGGTTGGGTTGTTGAAGGAATCTCCACTGCGTAAGGAAGTGGTGGGCGAAGGGGCAATGCATACCTCCTTGGATACAAGGAAACCTATGGGTGAGAATGATGTTTTAGTAGAAATTGAGGAAAAATTTGTGAGTACACGGGTTAGTTTGGCGGAGATAGAAGTCTCTAGAGAAGTCATCCTTGGCTATGTTTCTCCCATTCGATTTGAGGTACCAACTCAGATGCCCATGAGGAATCCGAAGGGGACCAGAATTCCTGTTGCATTTTACTAAGTCTGCAGGAATAGGGAACCGAGTCCTTCAGGCAGCGCCGGATGAGCCCGGAAGGACCAAGTGGATAGATGCGGGCTAGGCCTAAATGTAAGGAAGGACCAAGTGGGCAGATGTAGGCTGTGCTTGACTACAAGGAAGGACTAAGTGGCTAGATGTTGGGCTCCAGACTGGGCCAACAGACAATTTTTTGAAGGACAACAGCAAATGGAGGATGACATGGTATTCATAGAAGCTGGAGCATAATAGCATTGATGGTTACATAAGTCTAGAAGTTTGTTTAAATCTGCTACAGTTGACGTTAAAGGAAGCAGTTACGGAAAAACTGCGAGTTGGAAAATCTGAAACAATCGCACACTAATCCATATGTGGCAGTTTCTGCTCTTCAGGATTGCGGAAGACACCATGGCTAGCTAACGTGGCTCGAGGACAAGCCACAAGACTGTGTTGGGGGCCTGTTGGCAGGGTTTTAGGTAAGTGAGTTGCGGAGAACCACAGAGGTTGCGCAAGCTCATGCAACACCGTGCAAGTCAAAGGGAGCACGACGGGCAGAAAATAAACCGCTTTTGAATATTTTATGCATATTTTTGTATTGATTGACCACATTTGGTGGATATAGGTCATTAATGGTTAAATTAGTTAGAAATTTAGTTATAAGTGGACCTTGAATGTAAAGGTGCAAGCCCATATATAGATTAGAATTTCAAGTGTAAAGAGACATTGAGATAGGAAGAGATGTATGAGATGTGTATGAGATGAGACTGAAGTGAGAGACTGAGTCTTTTGGTGATTTGTGAGTGACTCTGTGGATTGATCTTTCTCTTACTGTGGAGAAAGAATATTTTTGTTTTGGATCTATTGTGATGAAAGTAATATGATACGATGGATATTGAGCTCAATCATTGTTGTCCTTATTCCTCTTGCATATGTTGTGATCTCTTTTCCTGTCTTTATTTTCTGCGGTGGCTTTGTTTTATGAGGAATGCAATACTGATGCGATGTCTTTTCCTGTCTTTTCTATTTTATGAATGATGAATTCCATATTGCTGTGATGAATAGTTGAATTATGCGATTTGTTATATCTGTGATAGAAAAGATAGATCTGTGATGAATACTGCAATATCTAATAAATGGTTCTACTAGATATGATAGTTGTGCAAATAAATCTTTGATTCCCTGATCCTCCTCCTTACTACCGGAAACATGGTTCCGACAGCTCTCCCTTGAACATCTCGGGTGAGACTTCATCCACTCTACGGGTGTTGTCAGGTAGGGTAAAACCTGTCTCAGCCGGTGCTCAGGGAGATCGTGCTGGTTGGGCGTCAAAAGAGTGGGAACCCTTATCAACAAGGATTTGTTGGTGGGTTTTCGCCAACATATAGATTTTGGATTTTTTATTTTGATGGTTCTAAAACGCAAGAGGGATCAGGAGCATGTTTTGTCATGATTGATCCTGAAAAGAGCAAATATTTTCTCTCTTGTTGGCTAGAGTTTGAATGCACAAACAATACCATTGTCCAAGGCCTGAAAAAGGAAATTGAACTAAATGTAAAGAATTTAAAAGTTTTCAGTGATTCTGAAATAATTGTTAGGCAAGTTAGAGACACAATTCATTGTTTATCTCCACACCTTAAAGGATATCAAGTTGAAGCATGGAATTTGATCGCACATTTTAATGCTTTTAATATAAATTCAATTTCTAGATTAGAAAATGTTGCAACTAATTTATTAGCCACCTCTACTTCCAGGTTAGTGCCAACTAATCATAAGTGTTCAATTGAACTCATTTTCAAGCCATCGGTAGCAGACAATGTCACAATCTAAGGGTGTTTGACAACGACGAACAGATTATTAGTTACCTGACCAATGATGAAGTTTTCAAAGAATCTATAATTGATGATGAAGAGCATCATGTAGATTTAAAAAATGGAGAGATGACTAAAGGAAATTCCATGTCCAAGGGAGTAAGGACACTTAAGGGAATGTTTGATTTACAAAACAAATTCAAAAAATAACCCAACATCAAAACCAACAGTTCATCTATGCAATATGAGCTGATAAATTTAGGAATGGAAGCTGAGTCCATGTATGTAAATTTGGGAAATTGTTGCTCGCCTGGAGAAAAGAGTCGGCTCATTAAATTGTTTCAACAATATAAATATGTCTTTTCCTGGACATATGAAGATCTAAAAACGTATGATACGCGCATCAATCAGCATATAATTCCTATTAAGATAGGAATAAAACCATTTCAGCAACAACTCAATAAAATGCATCCAAAGTTAGAGCCTTTAAACCAAAACAAGGTAAAAAAATTACTAGATGCAAAGATTATCTTCAAATTTCGACATTATGAATGGGTGTCCAATTTAGTTCCAGTGAGGAATAAGTCGGGAGAGATAAGGTTGTGTGTTGAATCCTGAAATCTGAACAGAGCATCAGATAAAGATAATTATCCAGTTCCACCGATGGAACAAATTCTTCAAATGGTTTGAATATCAGAGTTGTTCTCCCTTTTAGATGGATTCTCATGTTACAATCAAGTGCTAGTGGTCGAACAGGATTGATTGAAGACTACATTTCACACAATGTGGGGAACGTTTGCTTATAGGAGAATGTTGTTTAGCCTCATAAATGTCGGAGCTACATTTCATAGGGCCATGGACATTGCATTCCGAGGATTATATAGCTACTTGGTAGTGGTATACTTAGATGATGAGACAGTTTTCTTTAAGAAAAGAGAAGACCATGCTTTTCACTTGAACTAGATTTTCGACCGTTGTAGAAAATATGGCATACCTTTAAATCCAAAGAAGAGAATTTTCGCGGTTCTGGAAGGAAAATTGTTGGGTCACATCATTTCAAAGAAGGGAATCTCAATAGACCCAGAGAGAGTTGAGGTTATATCTCATATTCCCTTTCCCCATAACAAGAAAGCTATGCAGTAATTCATGGGCACAATAAATTTTGTTCGAAGGTTTGTACCATATTTTGCACAGATTGTAAAACCTTTGTAGAAAATGGTGAGGCAAAGTGTATAGTTCAAGTGGACCAATATCGAGAAGGTCGCTTTTAAAGACATCAAAATAGCAATAGCTCATGCACCTTCTTTAAGGACTTCAGAATTTGAAAAGGATTTCATTCTATACACCTTTGCTTTAGACAACTCTCTCGCAGCGATGCTCACTCAGAAAGGAAAATTGGGAGATGAATACCCAATATCATTTATGAGCACTAGATTAAAAGGGGATGAATTAAATTACCCTCCTCTAGATAAACAAATATACGCATTTTTCAAGGCAGTAAAACAATTCAGACCTTGTATTTTTTAAAATAGAACCAAAATTATTATTCCTCATCTGGCTGTCAGGTCCCTCTTTGAACAGAAAGAATAAGGTGAGAGAAGAGGAAGCTGGGTGACAGCACTACAATAATATGATTTGGAATTCAAGCCAGCTACTATCCTTAAAGGTCAAGGGATATGCAATTTGCTTGCGGAAATTCATGCCAATGAGGATTATGATTGGGAGAATGAATCTGAATTAAACTTTATTGATGTATGTCCCATTTTTACTACTCTTGAATCATGGTACAGAGATTTAGTGCATTATCTTCAATCAGGACATCTACCGGAACATTGGAACTCCAAGCAAAGAAGGGCACTTCGATTGAAGTCTGCCTCTTACTAGATAATTAATGGAGTACTTTTCAGGAAGAAATACGATGCAGTTTTTCTTAGATGTCTCGAGAAAGAAGATGCATCCAAAGTAGTTAAGGAATTGCACAATGGTCCTGTAGGAGGAAATTTCTCTAGAGATACAACCGCTCATCATACTCTCAGAGCTGGTTAGTATTGGCCAATGCTATTCAAAGATTCTCATGCTTATGCAAGAAAATGCGATGTGTGCCAAAGGAGTGGTGGTAGATTGTAAAAAGTAGCTGGGCCATTATAGCCCATTATTATTTCAGAACCATTTGAACAATGGGGCATAGATATTATTGGGGAAATCAATCCGAACTCTTCGCTACAACATCAGTATATCCTTATGGCTACAAATTATTTCACACAATGGGTTGAAGCGGTTCCATTGCGCAAAGTGAACAAGGATGTAGTTATCAATTTTTTGCAAGAGAACATTATGACCAGGTTTGGGGTTCCAATTTCCCTTGTTTTACATAATGCATCTTATTTCTCATATATTAAGATAACTAAATTTGCTTGTGAAAAGGAAATAAAATTACATTATTCAACAAATTATCATCCTCAAGGAAATGGGTTAGCAGAATCAACAAACAAGAATCTCATCCGAGTTTTGAAGAAAATCGTTATTGAGGATCAAAGAAATTGGCACACGGCCCTTCTAAATGCATTATGGGTAGATAGGGTCACCCCAAACAATTCCTTAGGAGTTTCTCCCTATACTCATGTATATGGGAAAGAAGTTATTTTACCCCCAAGCATTCTACTTCCATCATTGCAATTAGCTCAAGCCTCACGAGGATCCAGCACTGAGATCTTACAAGTGCACATTAACACTCTATCGAAACTTGAAGAATCCAGACAAAAGTTTAAATATACATTTAACCAACATCAGGACATTGTCAAGATATGGTTTGATAAACGAAAATCCGGGAAGGGGAAATTTGAAACAGGAGATTTAGTGTTAAAGTGGGATCACCTGCATGAGGAGAAGGGAAAACACACAAAATTTCAACATCTATGGGTTGGACCCTATCATATTGGTGAGAAACTTGGCCCCTCAACTTACAAGTTGCAAGATATACAAGGGCAGGAAGAGAACCTTCCTGTAAATGGCCTTCTTATCAAACAGTACTTCACCTAGGATTTGAGAACACTTTTGTACATAAATAAAACAGTTCTTTTATTTTCTTGTTTTCATTTAGTTTATTTCTTTTTCTGATTTACTTTGATTCATTTTTTCCTTGTTATTTGCTTACAATAAACCGGCTCAATATTTGACTCTTGGAAACATAGGAATATGAATAATCTCAAAGGTCTTTGAAAATTGAGAGCTACTTACAGGAAAACATGTGTGGTAAAATTTGATCAAAGTTGAGATTCTTTAATTATTGATACATTGTAGAAAGGGAATCTAATTTCAAGTCCACATTGAAGTCATTTTAAACCCTGTAAAATAACTAAGGTTCATGAGGTCTAGAATACTATATTGGGGCTCCATCCATTCTCACTCTAATGTCTATCTTATGAAGCCTACTATGATAGACCCATGGAAAGGAAGCAGGTCTGACGGATGTATGGCATTCAAAATAATCCCATGCTATAAATTAAAATCCAAAAGGCTTATAGTAAAGAGTCAAAATTCCAAGACAAGCAGTCTATATCAAAGAAAATATGTTGAAGGAATAAAACCAGCAGATCAAAAGGATTTCCTAGAGATTTTCTTCTTCGTCTGTGAGATTGAAAGAATATTATCACTCACACAAAAGGACATTATGGATGGAATAACCCAAACCAATTTATCAAAGTAAAAGGAGCAATCAAGGAAGACTCGGATGATAAATGTCATGAAAAGAAAGCATCAAAAGAATGCTAATAGCATGGGAATGAGGAATAAACAAATACATCTGTCTAACCTTGTTAAAATCATGTGGATTCATGTCTAGTGCCAACCAAAATATAGAGGAAAAATGAATTTCATATTCTATACCCAAGAGAGTTATTCGAAGGCCCAAGATAATGCACATCATACCTTTTGTGGATGTGAGGATAACTAGTGGAGGACCAGTGTATGGCCCCATCAATGCAGAATATTTGTAAATGCTCAGACCAATATAGATATATGGATTTTTTTACTGCAACTGCTTCCCCAATTTTTTTACATTTTAGGACCCCTCCTTACTTTTTTTTATTGAAAGATTACTTAAGACTAGTTTTCAGCCCTAGAGAATCCATCCTAAACACTAAGTGTTTCCAAAAAGTCGAGCAAAGAAGTTTTTTGGCTAAGTTAAAAATCAAGTTTTTTCATCAACATATCAAAGTAACTTGGTCAGTTTCTTTGACATGTCGGAGGAACTCAGCCAGTTACTTCGACATGTTCGGTTTGGGAAAAAGAAGTTTTTCATGAGGTGTCATTTCGGCACTACTTGTAGAAACTCAACAACACGGTCGGGAGTAACTCGTGAGTTATCTCCGAAACGATCGGAGAGATCAAAAAAAGTTGTTGATGTGTGATTGCGGCCTAGTTTTTGGAAAGATTCAATATTTCCACCGATACGGTCACGATCGATAAACTAATAAGTGAAAAAACCAATTGGACTTTTCCATCGAGTTTTCACCTACGCAGTCAAAGAAAATTCATTGTTTTTCACCGACACGGTTGGAGAAAACTTAGTGTTTGTCGTCGACAGGATCGCACAAACTCACGTTTCACCATCGATAATGTCTGAGGCTTTTGGGAATATCGACGGCATACATCGGCGTCATGTGGAAAGTGATCGATTTTAGTGCCAAACGGAATTTTCGCCCCCACCGTGTTTAATGCGACAACCATCGCATTTATGTCAACCAACAGCTGTATTTAATGACTTTTTATCATTTATATATATATATATATATATATATATATATATATATATATATATATGGGTGCGGTGTTATTTTTTTTCTACCACGAATGTTGTTTTGAAGAGAATCCAACCGCCAAGAGACATCTGGAGTTTGTACTCCTCCCAACACCATATCCATTTCTACAGTTGATAGGTAGGTACTTTGACCTTTTCCTCTTGTCATATTTTTTAAAGATTAAAACCTTTACATATGGTGGTAAGAGTCACAGTTTGGATGCTACGTAGCCATTTTTTCATCGTGGCATCAATTTTTTCCTCTTCGTTCCACAATCCCTTTCCTGGTAGAGCATTCATCTGCAGCTCCTATGGTAGTTTTGTTCCATTTTGTGTAGCTAAAATACCCTAAGGGAGTTTTTTAAAATCCTTAGGCCTCACGGCCGTCTTTGTGCATTAGCCATGGAGTTTCTCCTACAAAGTGTTCCTTTTTTGCGTGACTATCACACCGAGAAACTGGTTATGCGTTAAGTCCTCTTAGGGAAAAGCTCCTCCCCGAGCCAAACAAACTCTTTTCTTATGAATGTTTTCTTATACCTCACTTAGCATATTTTCCAGGCTAGGTTGAGGGTCCCCACACAATCCAAAGTACTTGCTCGTCTTCACTTCTCTGTTGTTGGGATTTGCGTGTTATACCTAAAAAGAGGGATTTTTCCATTGAGGTTACTGCGCATACTCCTGCTTTTACCTCGAAATGACTATCCTGGGAGAAGATTTTGGGCACCCTGTAAACACAACAAAATGAGAAGGCTATTGGGTATGTCACCTTAAATCGTTCTGTTGGGATCACGAGTTTTTCAGGATTTGAGAGTCCACCTTCCATCACTCAGAAACCAACCATTGCAATGTTTTATTTCTTTAAACTTGTTGTTATTTTACCTTTAGAAGCCTCGGTTCCTCAACAAGTTGAACTTAATAAACAAAAGGTTGGAAACTAAGTTGGTGAACTCCTGTAACTTGGATAAACTCAATAAAACTTAATGTGTAACATAGAAAACAATGAAATTCTCAACTTCCACTTTGTTTTGACAGATTACTGCTGCTCTAAAAAAAATGAGGAGATAGGATAACAGCAGTTTTTTTACCCACATAGCAGCGTATACACATGTGTTGATAATTTTTCATTTGAACTCTATAAACACACACATTTTTGTCACATCACACATAGCAGATTTTATTTTCAGTATAGAATGTTTCAGTGAAACCATGCATGATTTCGTTACTCAAAGCAGCCACAGTATTACTAAGACACTTCTTTCTATACTTATGTCACAAGTTTTATGTTCACCAATATTACCTTCCAAAAGACAGACATTAAAACAACAAGATCGCACAATTCCTAAAAGGGGTGGTAAGAATAAAGCAAAGGTAAGTGAGGTCGATTCAAATGTGGATATCATCCCCAAGATAGAGTTCAAATTCAAGAATACTAAGGCCATCATGGTAGTTTCCCTAGAATTCAAATGGCGAGAGATCTATCAGATGATTAGAGATCAGAACATCCCCGATGCTGGTCTAGAAGAAATGTCCATGTACCAAAACATAAAAAACCCCAGGCATTACTAAGTTCGCTACATTCCCGAAGTTGTTCCCGTTCTCGGAGGTTATTGGATGGATTCTGCCTCAAATGAATGCTTCTACAATAGTTATATCTAATATAAAATGGGAAGCTTTCGCTTCATTCACTCCAACTTACATATCCTTGGCCTGCAAGATACCCCCTATGCAGGTTATGATGACCGATGAATGGGTCAAAAAGATAGATATCGATGTTTTGGAGTGAGAAAATAAAAATTTTGTTCTAGGAAAACAATTGCGCCAAAGGGAAACTGGGGAATATGAGTCCCAAATCCTACGGACCCCTTTCAGGATCATAGCTTTGATGTTGAACAGGATTTTTGGTTGCACCGACGGAACCCTATACAAATTGAATTGGATTCCCCTCATTTATTATGTATCCTTTGAAGGCACTATTTTAAACTGGGAAGACATCATATCAGATAGTCTGTCATCCTGTGTAGCAGCAGCACAGGGAGGTATAACTCAAAAGAGATCAAAATTTTACATGTCATCTTACCTGATCGACTGCATTTTGTGCAAGCACCCTTTATCCAAGATTGGGTGCATTTGGATATGAACCGAGACTCCTGTGTATGTTGCTTATCAGATTCTCTAGGAACACAAGTATGCGAGATTCTACAAACTTATTTGTGAGGAGTTTATGATGCCCCTTTATGAACTAATTTTTCTCAAAGAACCAATTTTCTTGTCCAATGATGGCATGGAAGCTATCTATGAATATGGAGACTACTTTTTCTCGGAGAAAGGAACATGCCTAAGAATGTATGGAGGCTCCAGATATCCATCTGTGTTTCCCAAGTACATCACGGACTACGTAGTCCACAAAGAAGAAGTAAGGCAGTTGTTCATAAATGGAGTAGGAAATTTTCTTCATGATATGAAAAAGACAACCTTTCCACCACTACCTTTTTGCATATGAGGATACAAGTTCTCCAAGGTCAAAGGTGCCACCGATTTTGTAAAAGAATTGGAGATTTTTCATTTTGGTGAGAAAAGTTTCCAGAGGAATGATAGCCAAGGTAAGGTCGCAAAACATTGCGCGACCGTCAGAATCCATTGCGAATACTCATATCACTTTATCAAGGATGAAGAAGTGTACAGAAGGGCCAGTAAGATGACTGAGTTGAGCAAGTGGTTCAAGAAAAAAAGTGGAACCAGCGGGGGTAAAGACAGCAGTAGTGCAACAGAGAAGAAGTTGCAGAAAAAAAAGGAGGAGGCCTTAAGGTTACAACAGGCCGAGGCAGAGAATCAATTGAGACAAGAAGCTGAAAGGAGACAAGCCGAAGAAGCTCAGAAGCAGAAAGAAGAAGAAGAGAGAGATTGAATAAATCAGAATCTTTGAGGTGGCAGGAAGAGGAAATATTACTGAAAGAAGAATAAGAAAGAGTTCAAAAGGAAGTTGAGGTGGTTGATGAAGAACGAAGAAGGAAAAAAGAAGAGGACAAAATTAGGGAATATTTGGACTAGGAAACAACTCGGAATGACCCAGTAGATCCTCCCTCTTCTCAAGTGGCACAATCACAGGAAACCACATTCCTTTTGGAGAAATTGGGATTACTCAATTTACCCCTTCTAAGAAGCACACGTTGGCTCACTTAGATACCATTATTTTAAGTCAAGGAAGACTGTTACGGAGAGAAATTCCTATGGCTTGGGGTACCACAACAAATAGCTTAACTCCAGAAATCAATCATTTCCTATATGCAAGAGAAACCAAATATCTAACACTAAAGGATCTCGATTCATACCTTATTCCAAACGGTTGATGTAGATCCCCATTGAGCTTTCCAACTCCAGCTTGAATTGATAAATTGCTTCCTTGACATTCAATAAACAAGACAAGCATGCTATATATAATCATGTCAGATCTACTCTAGCATATATAATCAATAACATATAAGCATTTGAAATCATCCATGGATCAAATATTCATTCAAATACACATTATTGGATAGGAAAAGGTATTTCTATTAATATAGAATTAGAGATTACAATGAATACAACCTTTGTCGGCACGTCTGCGAATCGAAGAAACTAAGTCCCCCACTTGGGCCTCCACCACTTCAATCCTCCATCTCTCGATAGCAAGCTCACAAGCAAATGGAAATCTTGGGAAGAACACAAAAGTGCTCCAAGGGACAAAGGGATGTAGACTCAAGCACAAGTTTTGGCAACAATGCACTATAGTTCTCTTGCTCTCAATTCCTCATGCCTTCAATGTATCCAAATGGTTCCTTATATAGCTCTTCAATGGGGTAATGAAAGGTCAAATCGAAGCGATCTCAAGGCATAGGGAAGGCTAAGAGACAAGTTAGCTGGATCCATGTCAAGGAAAACTCCAAAATAATTTGTCCTTTTGCACACATCCCGATGTACGTGGTTTTAGGGGTCAAACCCGTGTATATACGCGAGAAAGGGATTAAAAGTCATGTATGCAATTTTTGCATGTTTTTAGGGATGATCTTGGAAACATCAAAGGAACAAAAATGGTCCATGGGGTCTAAGGAGTCTGCAGAGGGACAGGGAAGGCCATAAAAATGTGATTCACCATGTGTGGTAAAATCAACTATAACAGATGCCCCCTAATGTGTGAGGTCATAGGGGTAATACGATGGTTGAAATACATTATAATTCCATCCCATAAGTGAAGTGTAGAAGAACCCAGTGGAAGAACCAGCCATCCAATCAGCACTATACAATGATACAACTCTGCACATAACTGCAAATACATATAGCAGTCCTGGATACATAAGAGTACAATGGCCATGAATAGGCATGATACAATATGACATATGTGGTCATCGCCACGTACAATATAAATAGATTAGAATCTCCATGATGAAGATATACAAAGGTTCATGATCTCCATGAAGACTGAAGATATATAATGGATTAGGATCTCCATAATGGCTCTAAATGTCTGACATATACTGGAATCAAGTCACGAGAGCTTAAATCTCATGAACACTGGCACGATCAAGGAGGTAGCATATAAGAGATGCCACCAATCTGGAAGGTCTTCTACACAAACCACTATGAGTACATGTCCTACTATGTGAATAGAGGTGTCGAGGTCGAACATAGTAGTCCATAATCTGATTACCGGTCATTGATGTATACCATTAACAGACGCGAGATCATCCACCGATAATGAAAATGGGAATCAAGGTACTAGAGTGCAAAATAACAAGTGTGAATAAATGTGTTGAGGTCGAACACTTGAGAGAATCCATCGATCAGGGGACATTGATGTATTCCCAAAAAACTGTCGATGGCGAGAGAACCTGCCACTTATGACTACAAGTCTCAAGGCACTCAAAAATGACACTAGATTCCTATCCCATAATAAATTATCTGAATTCAATGGGATGAAATCCGCTGGAAGGAGGGAATTAATGCATACCCCATCATCCAACACGAGGTACTCAGCAATGATGTATAATGTGGAAGGACTCGATCATAAGGTGCATGAACCAGTAATTGTACCGAGAATGGACGACATGCAAAGTCAAGATAACTGAGGAATGGCTGACTCAGGTTTCAACTTCCTTCGAACAAGAGCATAAAGGCGAATGGTGACTGAATGTCGGCAGCATAGACTCGATATGAAAAACTGGGACATCTCTGCGACACAGGAGGCATCGACAGAGGCTCCATAGGGACTGGAATCTTAACCAGTCGATGAAGATAAACTCATATAAATGAGTACAGCTCCTAAATTCAAAATATTAACCCAACCAACGGATGTGATACACAGTGCTCTGTTTGAAGGCGACACGACTTAACTGCTGCCAAAGATAACATCTTTCCTTGTCCGGATTTTTGGTTTTTTAATTTTTTTTTTTGGACTTTTTCAAATATTTGAAAATCTTGAAAAAGAATAAAATCGCTTTAAAGTTACAGACTAGGAGGAGACGAGTTTCAAATGGGAAAACAAACTAGTTCCAAGCAGTGGAACATACCTATGCTCAATGCAAGGAAACATGTGTAGGATAGCGACACTCGGGGGAAAGTCCCCTCCCGGTAAGAATAGGGAATCAAGCTACAAAGGATATACAAAATGGCGTTGCGTGGCTAGACATGAGACAAGCTCGGGCTATATGGCTGATACTCAAAGTCAGGGAAGCCGGCATAAGGCTCAAATGAGGCAGGCAACGCTCATGATAATGAAATTACAACTTGACATAAGGGAGTCTAGGGGAAATAGGCCAGCAAAAGATTAAGAGGAGTATGAGGCTCTTACGAAATGTCATGGCAATACTATACAACGAACTCCCACACCCTAAAGGAAAAAATTGTCGGCATGGGCACCAAATGAAAATAAGGCACTAACTAGGGTACCCATGTAAGGTCAAGCTCTACCATTCAAATCATGCCACTTCTAAAATAGTAAGAAGGTTCTATGACAAGATAGAATGGGTCTGTACTTATGGTTATGATGAAACGGTCATAAGGTCATGCAAAATGCAAATGGTGGTGAAACCTAACCTATATACCAGTTTAGACATGATACCTGAAATCGGCATGAATGAGTCGAAACAATTAGTCAAAAACGGTCCAAAAGGATTAGAAACGGTCCAAAACTATAGAAAATGGGGTAAAATTTTGAAAAATTTTGAAAAAAAATTATATATAGTAAAAAATTCAAAACATTATATAACATTTAAAATTTTTACCCAATTGAGCTCAGAACTTCAAATGCGAATTTCGGGAGATCCAGCCTGTTAACACTCAGAATGTACCCAGGTTGTGAAAGGTAAATTCCAAGGTAACAGCAAAAACCACTTTAGAATGTATTTCTGACCTAATACAGTCATAGAGGGATCTCTCACTATTTACAAAGTTTTTATACTCAAGATATTCAATCAAAGACAATCAGAAGGTCAGATTTCTGATGGGACAAATAGGATAAGTTTGTTTTAAAAGACTTGGTAGGACAGTCATGGAGGAGACCATTGGGCAATGGAGTCAACAATCAGATCTAAAATAGGTTGCAGGAGGTATGGTTTTGAAATTTTATGAACAAATGTAAGGTAGGCACCATTTCCTCAGTCTTGAAGTATTAGCAGGTTGATTAGTAGACAAAGGGAGACATTCCATCAAACAGAGCACCTAACTAGGTGAATTCTGCAAGACTTTAGAAGAAAATATTTTGAAAATGTTTGAACAATGGACCTAGAGCATGCAGGATGAATTCTAGCCCATAAAAAATAATGAAAGCAAATACAAAATGGAGTGGGAAATAGGATAAACAATCACATAAAGAAATTACTTACTGAAGAAAAAGATGGCACAAGAATCTCTGACATGAAAAAGATTTTACATTCCTCCTCTGCAAATTTCATTCATTTACTGAAAATGTGAAACCATTACAATGTAGAGTCTCTTCACTTTTGAAAATCCTCCTCTCAACTATCAATTACATTTTTAATTTATATAAGAATAACCTCTGCCTAACTTTGAATTCAAAACCTAACTGAAATCTAAAAATAGAAACAGTTACAACAACGTTTCTCATGCATATCTCTGATGGTGACAACTGTGTGAAATCTAGGAAAGGTTTTTATAATTGGATGTGTGCCCAACAAAACCCATTTCTTCATTTCTCCAAAATCATCTCAATATCCTCGAAATATTCCTTTGAAGCCGATGACTCAAATAATAAAATTGTCGATTTCTGGAAAAATGACTTGTGAAGATATTTTAAATTCTCCCAACTTGTGATTACTATGTAAAAAATGAAGGCGTTTTTTGATTATAGACCTGTTAGGAATAAAAACCTCTCTCATTTTTGTCAAATTAAATTCCATTTGTCCAAAACAATTCTTTGAATTTGATGGCTGAAATAGTCCTTTGGAAAACATGCAAAATGGATTGTACAACTGATTTTGTTGCTGCTGAACCATAGCACCTGTGTGAAAACTGAAAGGGGTTATTGTGGATAGTTATGTTGTGAAGAAAATCCTCTCCTAGTTTCACAAAATTCATCTTCATTTGATGCAAACAATTATTTTAATTGGATGACTAGAACAATCATTTCAAAATATGAACATTGTCCCTCTGAAGATGACTTTGCTGCTCCCAATCTGTAGCACCTGGGTAAAACCTGAGAGATTTTATTGTAGATAATAATGTTTTGATGAAAAACCTCTTTCAATTTTTGAAAATTCTTCTTTGTTTTCTGGAAACAGGTCGTTGAATAAAATGACTAAAACAGTCATTTTCAGAAAAATATGCTAAGTTGCTTCTAAACCTTGAACTGTTTAACTATATTTTAGAGAACATATAGCATCTATCCTTGTAAGATCGTATATTTTAAGAGAAATCCCATGAATTTATTGATCAAGGTAGCCATATTTGTTAAAACACTTGAATAATCCCAAGCTTTGGCACACTCTCCACTGTAAATTTTGTTTGTAAGACTTTAAACACATACCAATACCTTCACGAATGCTCTCACTGTATATATTTCTGCAACTCTTCTGGGCTGATGTTCTTTTTGGGATTCCCTTCTGTATTGTTGAATGGTGGCTTCCCTTTTCTTGTTCTATAAAAATCAATTTCCATCTTCTTGATCAGACTCTTTATCTCCGCCATTTTCCATGTGATTGAAAACAAGTAAAAGTTGAGTTTGGAAATATGGTGGACTATCTCCTTCCTTTCGCGCGCAGCACACAAATGAAATTATTTTTTAAAAACCAAGTCAACTTTATTTTTAAATAATGGTCTATTCCGGAGCCTCCATTGAGTTGTTTTTCCCAAACCACTTTTCTCTGCGGAATTCACGAAAAGTTTTTTTTTTAACAAAAATGATTATGGTATTAATGTGGTCTTAGCAGAGAAACTGCTTATAAGGATCCTGATACTCCCATCAGCCGGAATTCCCCCCTCCCTTCAGGAGAATAGCCATTCTAGGGAGGGATATCCTTTCTTACATTCAAGTTTGCAATAAGCTCATTGAGACCTACAGCCATAGATTTATTGGCTGCCAGGTCCGCCAGCACATTGAGCTCCCTGAGAATATGATAAAATTTAATACTCCTGAACAACTTAGCCTTGGCCCTTATTCTGTTTATCAACCTTACATTTCGCTCATTCTTTCCTTTACAAACCCTATTCAGCGCTTGGATGAGTAGCCTGGAATATCCAAATACCAATACCTCGTCCACTCCATTCTTCCGTAATAGCTTAAGTCCTTGCCAGAGCCCATAGGCCTCTACCATATTATTAGAGTCGAATCCAATGTTCCAGTAGTATTCATCCTCCACTTTCCCTTCCTGGTTTATGACAACTCCTCCTCCTCCCGCTTTCCCCGGATTTCCCTTAGAAGCCCCATCAAAAAACAATTTAAAAATCTTCCTTTCACGAAGCCAATTCTCAAACTGAGATTTGTCCATCCGGACCTCCCAGTCTTCCAATTTTTTGACGTTAATGCTATTTCCAGCCAGAACATTGAGTTTTTGCATCCACTTCTTTTCTCCAACTATCAGATCTTCTTTATTATTTGGAATTTTTGCTATACTTACTACCTCGCCTAGTAATGCATTAATCTTGGCCACCACCTTCCATGATGGCTGGCTTTTATTCTGGAATACTCTTTGGTTCCTTTCTATCCAAATACACCAACATACCAGTTTTGGTATTTTTAACCAGCATGTTGTAACGCCTTTTTTGTGCTCCAGCTCTCCTTTATACATTTTCTTCCAATTTAGAAAGCATTCCTGGATACTTTCTGGCCAGTGGGTCCCATTCCTCCACACTCCATTACTTCCTCCCAAACAGCGCTGGCCAGTGGGTCCTATCCCCCCACACTCCATTACTTCCTCCAAAATAGCGCTGGTGTAAGGACACCTCACGAATAGATGCATGATTTTTTCTATTGCCTCAGCGCAGAGAGGGCATCTAAACGGCCCCATTATCCCTTTCTTCTCCAAATTCTCCCTTGTTAATACTTTCCCATGCATCAACGTCCAGTTAAACATCTCAATTTTTGGCAGAGTTTTGCATTTCCACAGGTAATTCCAGATTGCTGGGTTTATGGGCACGTTATAGTTTATTGTCAGGCTTTGGTAGCCCTCTGCTGCTGTGTAGCTACCACTAGCTCTTCCCCAGCCACACCTATCCTTCTTTGTCTTTGCTATAGGAGCTAATCCGACTAAGTGGTTGAGTAACATTTCTTTTTCTGGCATTAATTCTTCTGGGCAGTTTGGTAATGCCCATCCTGTCCACCGATTGGGGCGTTTCAGTTCCCATTCTGAGATATCCCACAACGATTTATATCCCATCGCACTCATCCAGGTGTTCAGGCGAGGGAGGTTGGGCGGTGGCTTTCCTTGGATCACGTCCTTCCAAATGCTGATCATTTTCCCATTGTCGGGAATCCAGAAAAAGTTCTCTATGAACTGAGGCAGCAATTTTTTGCAGAGCTTGTATATCGTTGTACCGTTCTTTTTCATGCTGGCCCCTTCCAGACAATGGATTCTTGGCCCAGGAAAATATTTGTTTTGGATCACACGGATGCACCAGGACTGTTTTGGAGCTATTACATTCCACAGCAGTTTGGCCCCCATGGCCTGATTTTGTATTCTAAGATCTTTGATTTCTAGCCCTCCCTGTTGTTTGGGTAATTTGATAGTTCTCCAGCTACCCAGGGCAAACTTTTTTCCTCCATTAGTATTCCCACCTTTCCAAAGGAATGATCTTATCAAACTTTCAATCTGGTTTATGACTTTTAAAGGTGCAAGAAGGAGGGAGCTTTGGTAGAGTAGGAGGCTGTTCAGGACAGCTTTTATTAATACTACCCTTCTGGCTAGATTTAACCAGGCGGTTCCCCATCCAGTGATTTTTTTTTTTATCCACTATAGGACTCTAGGATAAGCTTGTAGTTTTGAGCTTGAATATAGGGACCCCTAGGTAAGTGAAGGAATCCCAGCCAACTACTCCGACCATATTTAGGGCCCGGGAAATACTTACCATTTCCCTAGGATTTAAATTCCATCCAAATATCTGGCACTTGCTAAGGTTTAATTTACTTCTGGAGGCTTGGCAATAACGATTTAGTTCTAGCTTGAATCGGTGGGCCATAATCTGGCTAGCTCCTCCCAGCAAGATTGTGCCATTCACAAATTGTGCATGGTTGATATCCTTTGCCCCTCTAGCCATCCTTATTCTCGTTAGCTCTTGATCTTTCCTGGCCTATTCTAGCTGAAAACTTAATACCGCTGCCTAGATGGCATAGAGCAGAGGAGAGAGCGGGCATCCTTGCCTTAGACCTCTCGTAGCTTGGAAGAAAGGGGCAGCTCTTCCATTGATGGGTGAAGTTATCCATGGCTTGCTAATATAGGCCACCCGTTCCTCTTCCTTCCTTTGGTTTTAGTCAATCTTGGGGTATTGATTTCAATTTCCCCTTCCTCCTCCTCTTCTTCCTCTGTTTCAGATTCTTCTTCATTTTTCTCTCGTCTTTATTCTTCTTCTATCATTGGAGTTGCTTCTTCTTGCTCTTTAGTTTGATCTGAAGGGGCTGATTCAGACTCCTTACTATTTTCATTACTTGACTTCTCTTCCATTTGGCTGGAGTCTTCCCTTATTTCAATAGCTTCTTTGATTGGTGAAGTTGCCTGAATGCTTTCTTGAATAATTACTCTTGCTTCTTTGTTTCCTTCGCCCTTCTTTAGATCTGCTCTGGCTTGATTTTTAGATTTGGATCTATTCACTTTATGCCAACCTTCCGTATTTTTGTGCTGGATCTCGGATTTTTTAGGGCAGTTGCGCATGAAATGTCCGTATTCATGGCATTCTCTACATTTGAAGGGAAGCTGTTCATAGTCAATTTTCTGGAAATGTGCCCAATTTCCCACTGTTATTTTGATGGCTTCTGATAGACCAGCTTCTAGGTTGACCTCAACACAAATTCGGGCACAGGCGTATTGGTCCTTAGGGCTGGCCATATCAATATAGTTCCCCAAGGCATCCCCGATAGCGTGTAGAGATTTAGGATTCCAGCAATGCATGGGGAGATTTGGGAGTCTGACCCATACTAGCACAGCTTTGGGGGTGTCCACTTCAGGATCGAAGTCCGGGGTCCATCTGTTAAGGTAGAGACCTTGTGGCCCCATGAAGTAGGGTCCGTTCCTGAATATTAGTTCTTTATCTTCTTTGGATTCGAAGTCGAACAGGAAGTAAGCCCTTCCGACGGCATAGGACGCAACATTTTTGGATATCAGTGGCCTTCAATTTCTTTGAACCCTGCTATCAATGGTTTTTGGCAAGGGCCAAAGCCCAGTGAATTGACCGATCAGAGCTCTGTCTGCTAGAGAGAGGGCTACCCGGATGGTTTCTTTCGGGGGGAGGGCAACTTCTGGGACATCTTCAATACATTTTACGAATTTTGGGGTTTCACCTGGATCTCTTATTTTGAGTGGCTATTAACCGATCAAACGCGGCTGATCGGAGTCCTGGCGACAAACCATCGCCTAGCCCTGCCATCGGGCTATCCTTAGCTCTCTGATCAAACCTCTCAACTCATACGTCCAGGAAGATAAAGATTCAATTTTCAGCTCGTGCCAACCCAGGAGGACTTGGTCCAGGCACCAGATCTAGGTACTAGTGACCAGATCCAGGCATAGTCAGCTCCTTCCTCGTAAGCAGGCTGCGATCAGATAGCTTTCCAACTCAGCCTTCCTTTCAAACTATGATTCACATGAACAGGCTGCGATCAGGGCATGCAGGCTGCGAAGGGCATGCAAGCAGCGATCAGGCATGCAGGCTACGATCTAACATTTTCCACATATTAGTCTTCCAATTCAAACTATTCAATATTATTCTTGGCATCGGACTTTAGTTCAGAATTCACCAAAATTTACCACATGGAAAGTGGTTTAAATTCCGCTACCACCTTTCCAATTTAACCACCGTGCAACTCTATCCTCCGGATCTGATGATGACCGTCGATGTATTTGCACTTTATTTTCCAGTTGTCGGATAAGCCTACACATACCCATTCTGCTGAGCCCTTTTGTTTTAATTAACGCGCAACTTTACTCTCTGGAAACAATAATACCCGTTGATGAGTTTTCACTTTATTTTCCAGCCGTCGGATTATTTTATGTGCTAGTGGTTTTGATTATACCTTAAGAAAGGTAATAAAGCTTGTTTAGCGCTTAAACCTTCATTAAGACTTGGTTTGGTGAATAAAGTCCGCTTTTTGACATTGGAAAAATATTCAAAACTATATAAGTTTGAATATGAATGAAATAATAACTTTATAAAACCCATTTTTTAAATTTCATTCAAAAATTAATAAAACTTTTTGCCCCACTTGTGAAAAAATTATTTCTCTTTTTACCTAAAATTCTTTTAACTTCTCTTCGTTTCCAACTTGGAAATAGCTTAATGAGAAAACTTTGGAAACCAACTCAATCACCCATGAAAACTTAAAATTTTGAAGCCAATAAGACCAACTCCGACAAAAATAAATTTAGTGCTAACACAGCCGACAGAATCCGACACCGTTTTTTCCAGGTAAGTTCCCATGCCCTGCTCTTTCATTTTCATGTAAAATTTTCAATTTTCCATGGTCAATTTTGATTTCTAGGCCATCCTAAAGTGTGCACCTCAGCCCACGTGGAAATCAAGGATTTTTCGACGTACATGGCTGGATATATGCGAAAAAATCCCTCAAAGTCGCGTACATACGCGGTTGTTTAGCAAACAGTCGCGTATGCGGCCGCGGTCAAGTGTTTTAAGACTTATAATGACCCAAACTTGATTTGAATGTGCAGGATGGTTCTAGAATGGAGAGAACGTGAGCATGGGGATGTAGAGGAAGCAGTACATGGTGATCTAATGGCACAACAGGCTCTTTGTGCATGCGGGCTCTACAAGTTTTGGTGCCTTGGTGGCTTAAGAGCCAAACCAAGACTGCTGCAGAAGCTAGTAGACTACTGGGATCCTAACTCAGAGTCTTTCTATATCGATGGGATGTCCCTCACCATAGAAGTGGAGGACATATACTTTATTACTGGACTTTCCCGACGGGGGGAAAGTGGTGAACCTACAATCCCGTGGGCCCGGAGGTGGCCTCACCATAGATGAGTACATAGCCGTGTATTGTTATCCGGACACAGAGAAGGTCAGGAATCAGATCCCAACTAACTCCATACATGTGCTAGGCCTAAAGGCCATACTACTGACACTAGGTAGGATAGAAACGCTAGCCTCACTCCACCAAGCCTCACGACCTCTGATGTTCTATGCGGTGGAGTGCATGAGACCCATGTTGTACGATTGGAGCATTACACTACTAGGCAACATGAAACACCAACTCAGTGAGTGCAAGATGGGCAGAGTACGAAACTTCGGGTTCAGTAGCATACTGAGTACATTTTTCTTTGAGCGTGTTCTGGGATTGAGCCCTAGAGTTGACGTTCCTCTTCACGGGGTTCGAGATCTGGCCCAACGACATTGGGTAGATGCGATGTACAGACTGGGTGGAGGTAGGGTGTCGAACCCCTATCCAGCTAATTTCTTTCCATGGTGGTGATAGCAGATAGTTGCCATCGATGATTACCCCTATGCGGGGATAGATTTTCAGGGATACCCCGACATGCCTTTACCACCAGGATCGGCATATGGTGACATTGGTAACGAATCCCAACCCTCTTTTTAAGAATTTTGAGTTATTTAATTTTTTGTGTTTTTTGATATATGGAATCAAAAAGACATGTTTTTGCATGACAACACATAGTGACATCCTATCATATGTATGCAGATGTAGGACCACAGTGGCCTGAAGGCTTCCCTCGTCATAGACAGAGGGGAAGAGGAGATGATATTACAGGTGTGGATGCAGAGCAGATGCTCCAAAGCATTCATACCAACTTCGTGCGGCTAACACATAGGGTACCCATGGCACAGGTCGAGGACCTGCCTGAGGCCATGCAGCATCAAGTGGTGGGTGTGCCACGAGCATGGGTGCGGTTGTTTAGATGACTAGCTAGAGCCGTGGTGACATTCCACGATCAGAACCCCCCTCCTCCTCCCTAGGCTTAGATACCTAGGAGGGATACATTTTTTACTACCGTGTATTTATATTTTGGTGGCTCGGAAGCCCCATTTTTGTATTATGACACTATGTATTATCACATTTTGGATGTTTAATGAAAAACTTTTATGATGATCGATTTATTTATTTACATGTGTAAAAATGTATGTTTATGATGAGCTTACTATCTATGAAACAAATGCCAATCTAACACATAGTTAGCATATGAGTCAGCAACTTGATTATAAATTCTTGGAACATGTATGTATGTTATGTTGTCAAATTGTCGTTCTAACAATCTCACACGTAAGAATCTCCATAATAATGTTGGATCTCTAACATGATAAAATCCATTAAGCTGTGACACTAATATCTCCGAATCAAGACGTACCTCAAGAGATAGAACACCATGTGAAATGGCATCCCGTAGAAGCTCAATTTTGTTACGGAGAAAAATTCCTATGGCTTGGGGTACCACAATAGACAACTTGACTCCAAAAATCAATCCTTTCCTATATGCAAAAGAAACCAAATATCTAACACTAAAGGATCTCTATTCATACCTTATTCCGTATTATTAATGTAGATCCCCGTTGAGCTCTCCAACTCCAGCTTGAATTGATAAATTGCTTCCTCAACATTCAATAAACAAGATAAGCATGCTATAAATAATCGTGTTAGATCTACTCTAGCATATATAATCAATAACATATAAGCATTTGAAATCATCCATGGATCAAATATTCATTCAAATACACATTATTGGACAGGAAAAGATATTTCTATTAATATAAAATTAGAGATTACAATGAATACAACCTCTATCGGCACGTCTGTGAATCGAAGAAACTAAGTCCCCCACCTGGGCCTCCACCACTTCAATCTTCAATCTCTCAATAGCAAGCTCACAAGAAAAGGGCAAGCTTGGGAAGAACACAAAAGTGCTCCAAGGGACAAAGGGATGCAGACTCAAGCACAAGTTTTGGAAACAATGGACTATAGTTCTCTTGCTCTCAATTCCTCATGCCTTCAATGTATCCAAAGGGTTCCTTATATAGCTCTTCAATGGGGTAATGAAAGGTCGAATCCATCGATCTCAAGGTATAGGGAAGGCCAAGAGACAAGTGAGTCAGATCCATATCAATAAAAACTCCAAAAGAATTTGGCCTTTTGCACACATCTCGATGTACACAGTTTTAGGGGTCAAACCCACGTATATACGCGAGAAAGGGATTAAAAGTCGCATATGGAAATTTTTGCATGTTTTTAGGGATGATCTTGGAAACATCAAAGGAACAAAAATGGTCCATGGGGTCTAAGGAGTCTGCAGAGGGACAGGGAAGGCCATAAAAATGTGATTCACCATGTGTGGTAAAATCAGCTATAACAAAGACCATCACGAGAAGGTCTGAAAAAAGGTTAAAGATGGGATCGCAGGATGACATGGTTACAGTGACTGAAAATACAATAATGGAGGGTACTCACAAATACCCTAAGTTCATGGCCTCCATGAATATAGCAGCTGCACAAGCCAATGCTGATAACATTGACCAGTTGATGGAAAATGTAGAGCATCATAAGGAAAAATTGCTCAAATTGAAAGATACCTTGGTTAAGACAAGAGGAGAAGGCATAGAACTAAAAAGAAATCACGATGCTATCCTCGTAGAAAAATAAAGACTCTGAAGGGAAAACCGATATTTGGAGATAGAAAAGGATGTGTTAGAGGTACAGGTAATCATTATGGAAGGAGATAAAAATGATTTTAAAGCCAGGATCTCAGAACTGGAATTAAGGGAATCCACAGCAAACTAACAAGTGGGGGAATTAAAAACCCAAGTAGAAGAGTTGGTGGCACATAAGGGATCTCTAGAGGATCAGATAAATATGGCTAATGCAAGAAAGCAAGACATCAATCCATTCTGTGACCAGGCCTGCAACATCCAAAGGAAGATGCACCAATTTAAAGTTAACCACTCGGGTGAAATTTATAAAGTAAAGCTGATAGTGACTAGATTAAAGGAGATTGCAGAAGAGTCACTAAATTTTAGGAGAAAAATAATAGAAGACGAAGAAAAGGTTCAAATCCAACTGACCTAGATAGAGACCAACTCGAAGTTTCATAAACACATGCCACAGAAAACAGCATGAGGCATAAAAATAGAAATGGCACTCCTTGAGTTTTGCAGGAAAGCTTCTATATGGTTGAACAACAAAATTGACAAAACTTTGGGAAAATGTGATGAGTTCTATACAAAGATATGCTAAGTCTACGAGAAATGAAAGCTTTATTTGGCGGTAAAGATCACCAATCTTCTGGACAAAGACCATCATATGCCACATCTACAGGATAGATTATAAGAGGATGTACAACACATTCAGAAAATGGAATTTTTCAACAAGGAAGATACTGAACATAACTTAACATAACTGAATACTACTAGAGTCAACTATTGGATATTGTTGGTGGCACTTAGAGTGGGTTCCTAAATTATAGGGATTGATCCCTGGAGCTCCTAAAATCATGTAGGAAATCGCAGTGAGTGGTAGGTGGCCCCTAGGTGTGTCTCCCATGCACTAGTGAAGTGATGAAGACCTCCTAAGGTAGGAAAAAGGACAAATAGACTATGTGGGGAAAGGGAGGATTAATTAATCCTAAAAACATGTATATCTTAGTTTTGATTACTTATTTATGTTTATGAGATCAATGCTTTATGTTCTTTTGAATATCAATCTTTTATATGTAGTCAAATTGGTTTGAGGAAAGTCTTGAAGTGGTTTTGCAGGTTCCTTGATTGGAGAGAAAGAGGAGGAATTACGGAGAGGCTTGGATCAACCTTATGTTTGTAAGGTACATGCCCTCTTAAACCCTTAAAATTTTGCTTAATTATTGTATTTTCATAACCTAATATGTCTGTGTATGAACCCTAGTATGTTGGTGGACTCACCCCAACCATAGGAACAATTTCCTTAACAACAGAAATGGTGATTGTTGTAGAGGAATGTGTTCCTATGGCTAGGGTTGAAGAGGCCACTAACATACTAGGGTTTAAATACTGTTGTACAATTTTCTGCAAGTAAACATTAGCAAAGTTCAAAGGTAAGTAGGGTTCATACCTTGTTCAATTAAGGTTGATCCTAGCTTTGTTTCATTCCTCCTGCTCCATTTGCTCCAAGAGCCCTACAAAACATGTTACACCTCCCTCAAATTAAATTGACTATATGAATGGAGATCATATTCAATAAAATATGAAACCCTAATCTGATAAGCGTCATCATATAATCATAAACAAAGATTCAACATCAATCAGATAAGGATTTGGAAAGGGAATATCATCAAATATTTATCAATAATGGAAGAAGTACAAAGTTTACCTTCTCCTCAAGCTAGGCACCTCACGAAACCTTAATCTGGATCTCTTGCTTCTCTTCTCCAAGAATCTCATCCTCCAAGATCTGCAACACAGGGATATAACAACTACGAAAAATTTATGTAGGACAAGAGTCCCAATTTCTCCAACATAACAATGCAAAGGCCAAGTCCCCTTCATGGACCTCTCTCCCTCTCTTATATAATTTTATGAAGAGTTAGGGTCAAATAAGGATGAGTTACAACTGCAGGATCAATTCCAAAACCACCCAAACCACCCCTAATTCAAAAAATTTCATATTTTTATAATTTTTTGGCCACTTCAGGATAGATTTATGGGTTTTATGAAGCAGGGTCACAAGTGCCAAGGAAAATTCGTGGGTTTGCTTCAGAAAACTTGCAAATGGTTCAAAAAATATCTTTTTAGGGTATTTTCATGAATTTTAGGGGGTTGGTTTCTTCTGGAAAGTTTTTCCTTACTCAGATACCTTTCTAATGGTATAGGGAAGAGGTTAAACAGAGTTACGAAACTCTAGATATGTCTCCTCTAGTCAAGGTGTTTTTTTAGTGACAAACAATGACTTTCATGAGCTGTCGACATGCGACGAAAACATGTGAAAGTGATAATGAGCATAGATGTGTCATTTTAGGCTATAAAAGTGACTCTGTTGGGGAGAATCCTTTCTCATTTGGGGTCTCCAAGACTATTTTTCCAGTATATTTGAATATCTAAGTTTGATTTCAAGTTAGGAACAATCATTGAGTCTTATTATATACTTTTCTTGGCATTTTGGGAGTTTGATTCCCCTTTTTTTGAAACTTTCAGTACCCAAATGCTTATGCTATACTATACAGTATTTTTTATGTTAGATACACACTCGTGAATGGTCTTTCTACTTGCTTGTCACATGTTATTGTGCATGTTGTTTTTTTCACTTTCAAGGTTGTTTGGGAGGGTTTTGGTTGCTTTTTTTGGAGTCCCTGTTGTTCCCAAGTGTGTGTAAAACCCCTTGGAAGTAGTGTCTTGTATTGTGATTGATATTAATTTGATGTATAGGATATTTTTTTAAGTAATTTGGGCTCATTGAAATTTTTACTTAATCTCCATGCTTGGGATGTCTTTGGTTTGAATTATATGTTGACTAGTTTCTGTCAGTACACATAGACTATTTATGAGTCATCTGAACTCTTCAAAGGTTTTCTTTTGATCCTTTTCTTGCTCAGCCTTGTTGGACAAAGTCTTTATACCAAGGTGTTTAACTTGTTTTCTTGTTTCAAGTTTGCTTTCCAAATAGGGTGTTATCATTCCTTGAGCCAATCTAGGATCCTGAGCTTGTGGGTTTAATACAGAGTTTTAAATCACTTTACTTACATATCAAATTGATCTTACTTATTTTCAATTAGTTTATCCTTTTCATCTTAAAAGAAAACATTTAAAAACAAGTTATTTATATTGTATTCATATTAGGCTAGCTTTATAGTAATAGCTTCACATGCAGATGGACTTTTTTTTTAAGAAAAAAGCAAAACTTGCATTTGTGGCATGCATTGTCCGTTTTCGAAAAAAGAAGAAGTGAAAGCATTACACTTTGAATTTCAATTTTATGCATTTGTCATGTTTTTCACGTTCTTTGAGTCAAAACATCACTAGTTTCATGATCGTTACCTATTGAGTAATCACAGCCTCTAAAAAAGGAATGCTAATATTAAAATATATTAGTAATGTTTATTTTCTAGGGATGACCACCGACTAGCTTAGGCTAGTGATTTGGATTAGGATTTGGCTTCAAACTATCCAAAACATTTAAACTCAAACGTAGTGTCCAATCTTCAGAAAATCCAAGTTTGTAAAAGGTGAACCAGAAATATCCTCTGACACGGGATTTAAGCATGAGGTTGTGTGAGGTTCAGTAGAGGAGATATCCCTCCAACACGCAATAAAGCATACACCATATTCGGTGCACATTTGAGGATTCACTAGGTACCAACTTTTGGCCATGTGACACGGTGCTGGTGCTATTTGAGTTTCAGGATTTGCTACCCTACACATGTGTATCTATTAAACTGATGATTGTCCCGTCAAACCCTCTTTGCAAGCTTAGTATCCTTAATATATTGACTTTTAGGGATCTTACACAGGTGATGGTGGAGGGCTATTCCCACTATACCTAGGGAATACATGGGAATAAATCCCTTACATTTGATTTGGGAAAGAAGTTTGGTGATTCAAGCACTTTGACCCAAGGAGGTGTATTGTAGACTTTGGCTAATTGTCCTTCATTCCTCATTAATTTGTCTCGGGCCTTAATCATCCCATACATTCCTTTGAAAGGAATCTTTATTTTCCTAGTTTGGATACTTAGGACTCTTTCTAGTGGTTTTCTCTTTGTGATGTTTGTTTTCAGTCGGCCTCAAAGATTTCTTCCTTGTTCAGTCGAAAAATATGGCTAGTATTCCTATGGACACCAACCAAGGGACCCCTGTGTAAGGGACTTCTTGTGCTTTTCCATTCGTTGGGAATGTTAGTGTTCCCTTAATGGCCACTTTGAATCTTTTGGGATTCACCCTTGACATGTGGGTTTGGTTGTTTTCCACTCTGATTTTCCTAAATTCCCTTGATGCTTCTCAAGTATGAACCTTATATCAAGGGAATCAAAACCTTGTCCCCCCTTCACTAGTAAGATTGTCTCCTCCTCCTTCTACCTCATGAGGTGAAAATATTGATACTAGTAACCAGCAGTCTAAAAGGAATAAAAGGAGGAAGAATATAAAGAAGATGTGAAAGCAAGGCACCAATCACCCAACCTCTGGCAGTCATGCTTGGGGAATCCACCCAGCCTCTGGAGATCATGCTGGGGGCAAATAGTCAACCAATGCAAGTCATGTTGACATTGTTGAGAAATCCAAACATATAGAACGCAATCCTAAGTTCCCTTGTAAGCTTTACAAGGGAGATCACCTTACTCACCTATTCCCTTCTATTGCAGAAGTACAAATAGTGTGGTCCAAATCTGAAGGATCTTCTACCCCTAAACAACTTGTGACTTCTCAACAACCGACTTCTCAACAACCTATTCAATATTTGGTTGATCAAGTGGTTGAATCAATGCAATCTTTGATCAATCCCACTCATGTTTTCTTCACTGCCAGTTCAGAACTTTATTGACAAGGGGGCACTCACTTCACCTCGAATGAACCCCCAGCAAGTCCTTGGATTGATTCCTTTGATTGGAATAGTATAGTTGAGTTACACCTTCCTTCTTCTGCACCTTTTCAAATAAAGTTTTAATTAAAACACTTCACGGTTTCTCGTTGTATTGTATATGAAGGATCCTTTGTTAGTATTTAATCCACACATGCTTGGAGAGGCATGGGATCCCCCAATCTTGTATCGATTGTTCATTAACCGTTGGATTTTGATAAAAGACCTAGTGAAACTTTGGCTGTTATTTCTCAATCGCCTGTTAGTTTAGGTGGTATGATTGTCTTAGCCAATTTAATGTCTATGGACAACCCCTTGGACTCCAATATACTCCTTAGGAATGATTACAATTATTATATGAATGTTGTGGTGTCTACACTCTTTCATGTGATGTATTTTCCTCACAATGAAATGTTAGATTTTTAACATTAAGCTAGCATTAAATTAGGATCTTTAACTAAGAGAATAACAAGCATAGCAATCAAACAAAAGAGACAATGAACATAGTGTTTTTCCTTAGGGAAACCATAAATGGAGAAAACCTCGCAACTTCCTTAGAGATAGAATCAGCACCAAAAGTAAAACCCCAAAATAGTAAGATGATTTCCCGACAGCAATAGCCTCTTTCTTCCTAGCCCCAGAGTCTTCTTCTTCCTCAGCTATGCACTACAACTGAGTGTGAGTGAGTGTGTGATAAATAGAGAGGCTCACTCTCTATTTATACTAATTCCCAACTTGACAATAACCTACTAGGGCCGACTTCTCTAGGAGAGTCTAATAACCCTAGTGCCCCGAAACTGCGGGGACTTTAATCCTTGATCAATAGAAGGGCTACCCACAATGACTTGACATGACTTGTTTTCATTATAGAACCTCCCGATAGGAACATTGGGGCATGACATGACTAAGGTACATTACAGGCACATCCCAGAATAAACATCGGGGTACAATACATAAGATATATAGATGAATACATTCTGAATTTACAAATACATTAACATGGAAGCATCGTCACTATTGATCAGTTGGAATTTGTTGATCCCTTTCATTACCCAACTTTATACCAAGTCTATCCTTTGTCAATTCTCTATGTTTAGATAGACACTAACCTGCCATGGGTGAATTATGTAGCCTCATATACCTCGTGTCCAATTTCTACTGAGAAGAGGCCCTTTTATTCATGCTTACCATCTTAGGATTCAGTCCCTACATTTTAACAAGTGATCCTTCCAATGGGGGCATTAGAGCCTACTCTCCACCCTATTGATCCAACAGAATGTTCAGACAGGTATTCCATTTGGAATTATATTCTTCCTTCATATCAAGTTTTCCTAGAGTCTATGATACATTCTAACATTCCTTTGGATGTTGATGCATTTACGGTTAGATATAGCCCTAACTTGAATTTTGATTCCAATGTTACTGATGATCGATACTCAAACATTGGTACTTTTTAGTCTTTGAACTCTCCCATAGAACACCAAGTCAGTATTCCTGCTAAGTTTGATTTTGTTTGTAGAATTTTTAACTCCCACAATGTTAATTTTGTTCCTACATCCTCCATCACTTCTTTCAACTTTGATCTTCCTCTTGATTTGGATCTTGTTGATTGTAAACCCTCATGCCTTGGCACTATAGAGTCTTCCTCAGTTATATCTTCCATGACTATTCTTATTGTTGAAGAAGGCGAAGTTGGAAATATTTCTACCGAAGTGATTTGTATCGAATCTTTTCTTTTGAATATGATCTTGGTACTATTGTTTCTTGGGAACGGGAATCTTAGCTAGATGTATCGTTGCAACTTGACATGGAGGATACGCACCTCGAGTTTCCTTATCTTGCTCGTGTTCCTTGCATTATGCATAGGTTTGGTCCTTACACTCAGAACCAGTTTTGCATGTCCCTTACACTCATTTCCTCCCATTATGAGCATTATTCCAGCTCTCCTTCGAGCTCATTAAAAATAGAAGGAGGTCATTAGTTTACTTTTCATGGCTCGTTAAACCTTTACGGGAAAGGTATATGGAGTTGTCTTTAAGCTCTTGTTAGACTCCTTAAACTTGACCAGGTTATCAAGTCAACTTCTTCACTTCAAACTCGTTAAAGGACATTAAGGAACATCCATGTAGGTATAAGTTTAACCCTTTTTTGGACCATGTGGATTACTTACAGAAAAGGAATACTCTAGTTTACTGTGGCTAGAAGAGTTCTCCCTGGTTTTAGTTTATCTCTTTTTCAGGCCTAGGGTACTAAATTTACAAAGAAGGAATCTTGTTGATCTTACTTTCTCTTTTTTCGTGCTCTAGTTTAAAACATGAAAAATATTATGAGTGTTTTTCATGTTATTATCGTTGTTAAGCCCTTAATGAGGACACATTACACCATATGGTGGGGTGCATTACTCCCTAATTATGGTGCATTACATATTATATATGTCAGCTTGGGTCTATTAGTGGGTCTATTAGTTGCTATTGTACACCTTTATCTCCTATACATAGGAAGGAGATATTATAATTTGTCATCATAGTATATTATCTTGCTTTTGTACTCAGTACATTGTGTAAGGAGGTTCCTCCCTCGAAGAGGGTTGATATTTATCTATGTTATTCATTTTTAAGGCATAGATTACTCTCTTATTATCTATTTCTTCTCTTTTTATGCTATTTTTGGGACTTGGTTGCATAACAATTGTGCTCGCTAAACTTTAGAAAAATGGTGCCGAGTTTACTGTTTGTTGCCCCATACTCTTAAATCAATGGAACAACATGATTGACCTTACTTTCATTCACACTCGTTAAAACTAAACATTTGTGCTTGCTATTGAAGTTGTGTCCGTCTGGTGATAGTTTAACCCTTTTTCAGACATGGAAGACTAACTATGAAAAAGGAATACCTTAGTTTCTTCTGAGCTAAGAGAGTTCTCCACTGTAGTGTTTTATTTTTGAGACTTTGGAAACTAAATTTAGGAAAAATAAACCCCCTAGATTATTCTTTTCAAACTCTCAAAATGTGAAAACATCAACAAGCATTCACTAATTCGAACTTGTAAAATCCATATATCAGTGTACTATTGAGCAAGCTTTAGTTCTTTTTCAATCTCATTAAAAAATGAAGGTTCCTAAAAAGATAAAGGAAAGGGAAGGGTGTTAAATGTCTCTCAATATAATGGAAGAAACTCATGTCATCCTTGAACAAAGCACCAGTTTGAGTCTCTCTATATTTGGGTTCTAGTTTTGGGGCTTAGGATTAAGATTGATATCAGAGTTATTACTCCTCCAGTTGCCTAATCTTCCAATCATATGGAGAATCTTTCAATGTCTTCTACATTGTATATTTGTACCTTTGGTCCCTTTATGTCTAAAAGTCGTTTGAGTCACTATTTTGCCGTGCTCACTATTCAAGGATAAAAAATGTGTGAGTCATTATGTAGTTTCCTTGACCTCATATGGCAGCCACTCCCTGGTATAATTCCATTACATCATGTCTTCGGTGGTCCATTTTACAAAAATTTGTCCCAACTCCAACTCAAATCAGTCCTTGATTTTCCTCATGTTAGATGATGGAGGATTCCTTAATGTCTCGCTTTCTACGGGTATCTTCCTATAGAATTCAACTCATCTTGCTCTGGTAATAATATTTAGAGTTTTTTATAGTACCTTGGGGATTGCAGTCATCAGTGTTATTTTCCATCGCTATTGGGTAGCGAGAATACCTCAATGTCTCCTACTCAATGGATTATTCAAGTGTTCAACTTTAAGACCTATTATTCACACTTGTAGAATGTACTAAGTACCTTCAATCTCCTTTTCATTATTGGTGGGTTCCCTTGCATTTGTTTATTATCTGCATCAATGACTGGTAATCAAATGGTATCCCCCATGTTCAACTTTAGCTCCTCTACTCACATGTTTAAGTTTCATACCTTTCGGATGTTTGGATTAAAGACCTTGGGCCGAAACTAGCATCATAATATTTTGTTACTACCCAAGTTGTGCAAGACCATATCACACCTCATATGACACATGTTGCAACATAAATCCACCTTGTGTTCTTGTGGCTATGATCGTTTATTGAGCATGGCTCCACCCTGTTCATTTGTGGCCATGACTCATTTCTATTTCGCATGGTGCTACTTTGTACTTTGCGTGGACATGATAGTTGCATCAGCTATACATATGTTGGATTCACCTTGTATCATTTTGGTGATCATTTGTACATATTGTATGTCCCATAGATCATATTTTCTAACATTTTTCCTGTCTTTTAGGTACCTCGTTCAATCTTACGATCTTGGTTTTCTCCATTTTATTCAACTCCATCACCCAACTATTTATTATTTATCATGTATTTTGGCCATTGTCTTACCCTCTAACCTCATACATTAGGGGGAAATTGTTATATCCAAATTTGGTACTTCTCTATCTGTGACGACACTTACATGTTTTGGTCGCATGATGACATTTCATGAAGTTATTGTCATTCACCCAAATTATACTTTATGGATGGAAGAACCATATTTGGTACTTAACTAGGATGGCCTTACCTCATTCATGGTTCATTCAATAGTTAGGAAGCTTATGAACAAATTTGGAGACCAAAACACCTCCTGAAAACGCGTAAAAAACCCTAAAATGGTATTTTTTCCCAAAAATGCCCCTTGCTCTCCTCGGTTGTAACTACTTCCTCCTTGACCATTCGTATTCATTAGATATATAAGAGAGGGATAGTGTACCATGAAGAAAGGACTTAGCCCATAGTAATTTTATGCTAGAAAATATTTTACTCTCATCCCATGTGACTTGTGCCCTAGTTTCCATCCTTCCCTAATGCATTGCTTGGAGGTTGAGATCCTTGGAGGAGAGAAGCAGGAGATTCATAATTGAAGGTTTCATGGGGTGCCTTTATTGAAGGAAGGTATTATGTACTTTCTTCATTCTTTAATAAAATATTAGATAATCTTCCCTTTCCAAATCATTGTGTACATGTATATCTCAATTTTGATTAATTATTGATGTTTATGATATCGGTGCTTTATGTTCTTTTGAATATCAATATTTTATATGTAGTTAAATTGGTTTGAGGAAGGTATTGAAGTGGTTTTGCAGATACCTTGATAGGAGATCAAGAGGAGGATTTCAGGAGAGGCTTGGATCAACCTTCTGTTTGTAAGGTACACACCCTCTTAAACCCTTAAACATTTTCTTAATTAATTGTATTTGCATAACCTTCTATGTTTGTTGCTATCGGATAAATCTACTCAATCGGAATCAAGCTAACTCTCCCTATTCCAAGTGGACCTAGAACAAATCAAATATAGAATACAACCTACTTTCCTAGATCAAATGGAAATGCAAAATAATGGATAGATCCCCTACCTAAAATATGCATATCCTCTTCTCTCTTTGTTGATCCAAGCTCCAGAGTCTTCAAATATTCAGCTGCAAAACCCTGTCAAGCAAGTGGAAACAAGCAAACAGCATATGCGTATCCAAACATATAATTGATCTAAGCTAACAGTTAAGGAAGAAAGCTCTAAACATCATAAAAAACAACAATGTTTATGGAAAGAGATTTGTATTAATGTAATCAAGGAGATACATAGAATTACAATGAGAAGGAACATCACAACCTAGTCTTAACGATGCAATCTTCCATCCAACAATCCAAGCCAAAGCCTCCAAAGGATGATAGAGATCACCTAGAAATTCCGCCAGCATAAGAGTACCATAGACCTTCCTCTCTTCCAAATGGAGAGAGGGTTTAATTTATAAGCCTAAAGGGATAGATTAGGTTGAGGATTTGGAGGAGAAGTCTAAGGGATCTTCCCTATAGGTTAGGAAACAAAATCCCACCTCACCTAGATAATAGGGATAAACCACCACCTCATCCACCTTCGAGAAGGGTCTCGAATCTTCATTTTTTTTCCCTCAAAACGCCACTGGCACACTTAGCAGGAAGGGAAAAAGTGTCGTTGGTGCTCCTAGAAGTGGGAGACGGAGCGTCGGCATCATCATGCCTATAATGAAGGACAAGAGCATAGACCTTCCTAAAGAGGGAAAAAAGCAAGAAAAACTCAATCTCAATCAACTTTAGCATAGCAAAATTTGGGGATTAGACAAAGGGTTAACACATGGATCAAGAGTGCAAGATTTCGGTGTAACATTTGTCTGTCAACCCAGTATGTTGGTGGCCTCACCCTAGTCATAGGAACAATTTACCTAACAACACTCACCCTTATCTAGGTCGAAGGTCATGAAGCACAAATTAGAGGGGTCGACTGTGCATAATGCACTAAGTATTTCATTTTTTTGAGAAGGACAAGACTGGATAACTTCTAATGCCGGCATGGCAGCAAGAGATTGAGCCAAATCATCCACAATTTGCAATTGTGTGTAGGTTTCATGTTAGGGTTATGGGAGATTTGTATAAGTGATGTATTTGGGACCTACAAAGGCATCTACAATGCTTTAATGAGGGATCAAATCAATGCTTGGATGAGGGATCTACAAAGGCATGTTAGAGGTAGCGGGTACATCCTCCACTTGTAGTGTATCAGACATCTGATAACCTTTGGAACGAGTCTAGAGGTTGACTTTGGTCATATTCAAGTAGATTTTTTAAAAGGTTTTGTCACCTAGTGAGCGAGGATCCTATTTTTTGGTAATTACCCATTGGTTGGCAAAGGGTTGTTATCATAGATCTTATTGTGTAATACCCCCATTTTTTACCCTTAAAACACATTGGATTTATATGTAAATGTTATGTATATGTGATTTATCATTTCCGATCATGGATCTCAAGGTCAAGGCCCCACTAGTGAATGCCCAACTTGTAACAAACAAATATTTTATATTTCATGAGACATGTACTAGCAAGCCATGGAAATTGTAAAATCATGTAAATAATTATATTGCAAATAAAATACCAAGGGCTGGCTGTGGAAGCAACTAAAATGAGGGGGGATATGTGTATCCACTAGGGGGAGGTGAGGGGTTATGGTATTGAAAACATTGTTACCAAGTTTCAACTTGAGAACCCACCTTGACTTACCTTGATGGCATTTATTCCTATTGTAAGGAGGCGACTGAGAAAACCAACTCACGAATTTAATGAGCATGGGAAAACTCAAAAATCCATATGGTAGGTTATGGGCTCAAATTAATTGAACCATAAGTCATCATTCCACATGGTATTTTGTTATCCATATTCCCCATTCCATTTCTGAACAACTAGGGAGCAATTTAGAGCATGTTATGCATTCCAAACAGTGGAAAAATTAGAAATCGCAACTTTGAAAAAAGTTTTGTTTTGTAGTGCCAAAATCACCTAGAAATTCATGGAAGAAGTAAAAACCAATGGGGAATCCATAGATATAAACCACAAGGTGAATTTGAGATTTCCAAGAGCCCCAAAATTCGTGGTAATACCCAATTTTGAAAGCCCGAAAGTTGAAATCTGTGATTGAGAGTAACATGGTTAGAAATTGGGAAAAATCCAAGAGTGGATTGAAGTGGGAGAGGGATCAAAGATAGGATTTGTATGGTAGAACCAAAAAAGGCACAAATATTTGTTGGTTTAGTAGTCAGTACCAACCATACTTTCCTAAGTCAGTACCGAGGGAAGGGGCGCCTGAGGGACTGTGTAGCAGTGAAGGGGACCCTACTCAGGATGAGAGTGGAGGTGATGGGAGTGCTCAGACTATCTGAAGCCAAATTGGGATGCTTGTAGATTTGTGGTTGATATCATTGGCTTAGAAAACTCCTTCCCTTCCTCCCTACTTTTTTTATATACCCATTTGTGTGTTGGATTATCTTGAGTGATTGTGCATGTGGCTTTGAGTGATCTTGACTAGTTCCTCCTTAGTGGATACATAGCCCCAACTTGAGAGTGGTATCTAAGTATTGAAATAATATAGTATGGGCAGAGACCTATGGTTGGGTGGAACGTTGCATCCAAATAGCTATTTTCTTAGATAGCTTCAATCAAGTTAAGTGTTCAATGTTGTCTATGATTATGCTTTATTTATGTGTTATGAATGATTGTTTATTGTGTTAAGTCGAATGACATGATCTAGCTTGAATTGTTCAATTAGTTTCTTGTGCATAGCATGAGAATGAAATTAATTTTGTGCGTGCTTGTTTTATTACTATTCATGTGATAAAAATGTTGATATATGCATGTTGTGAGTGTAAAGAGAATTTATCTTCCGTTGTGTATTTTGTTGTATTTGCACACGCATTTAGATTTTAAAGAATTCCTAATATGGATTAGGGGGAGAATTTACCCCCCCCCCCTACATCTTTCATGTTCACTCTGTGGGTTGGATTGGTGGGAGGGGATGTGACATCTTGAGGTTGTGGGATGCTTAATGGTTGAGGAGGATGGGTTATGGCCTTCTTACTTGCCTAAGCAATTGTTGGCATTTAGGTATCAACAGGAAATGATGAGTGTAATGCCCATATTATCCACACACAGAGAAAGGACACTTTGTCCATAGGTTGGTGTTCCTTCTTTGTTTACTAAGGATTATTAGTCCCCTCATTTAGGTTACCCATGTTTTGGTTTTGTTGGGGAGGGGCATGGAGCCCTTGTATCAGTCGCTAGTTTTCCTTATTGTTTCATTTCTTCTTTTCTTGATTATAAGGATTCAAGGAACCAATTGCATTCAACTGCTCAAAGCGCTGACGTTTTTTTGCATGAGAATATTGTACAATATTAAACCCAAATTGAGGCATAGGGGAAGGACCAGGTGGACCAGGAAATGGGAAATATGGATTATAGATGGGTATAGGGAGGTATGAGTTAGGGGCTCCAATGATGTGGATGGAGGAGCTGGTGGTGGAACTTGATGATATAAAAATTAAAGGATATTAATTTAACCATGAATTGTATGTGCAAATCTTCCAACAATTAGCTTTTAAAGGATTTTTAAATGAAACTTTTAAAGAGAGAACACTAAAATACAAATGCAAGTAAACTAAGATGCAAACCACAAATTTGAAGACTGCATATGATAACAGAATTTGACTCTAAAGGCATACATCTTTGGGTCCACTTCCAATGAGAGAATTTTCATTATTTCATCAAATCCTACAAAATTACATCAATTCTGGAAACATCTCTACATTCTATCTATCTTTTGCATAAACATACTACTCAAATGTGATTCTACACTTTTCCAAATACCTCCTCTAGCACACAGTACGAGAAACTCTATCTCCTGCATTGTACGAATCCACCTTAGAACTGTGTTGTACCTTTAGTGCATTGGAAACTGTTCAGTCTAATTCTGTCAATTAGAACCTCTATGTCCCTCTATATGTGCCCAAACTATGTTTAAATAGAAAAACTAGATCTATTATAGATCCACACATAACGTATCCAATCAGATATAGAATCTGATTTCAAACTAAAAATATCTCTTTCAAGATAAGATCAAGCTTGAAGGCAAGAGTTGTGGATCATATTAAGGATTCTGGGATAAAGAACTCCATGGTCTTTGATCACTAGATTATTCTCTATTGAATTTATTGGACTGTTAATTTTTATTTGTCGTCAGTTTTTTATCGATCTCGGCTTGTTGATCCTGACTAGAAAATCCTGACTTTTCTTGCTGACTATCGACTAGTCCATAATGGCCTTTCTAGTTTGTCGATCTTGATGTCGGAAGTTGGCATTGTCCAAATAGAAATAACATCAACCCTTCTTACTTTCCATTATTCATGTCAAAATTCGTATGTTGGACCTGGTCTAACAATATTAACAATGGTCTTCCCAACTTTTGATCCCCGACATCGACATGTTAGAAGTCAGAAGTTAGTAATAGGCCCATGTCACTGCCAACTTATCCTCCTGATAATTGTCACATATGGATTCCATTTTTTATGAAACAAGCACCGTCCAAAACTCTTGGTGAGCTCTATGTAACGATGTGCTTCTGATCAACAATTGAAGATTTTAATTTTTTTTCATTTGAGAGATCCTCCTAGATCAAATCTCCCCACTAGAAGTTGTTGGACCACCAAAATAATAGAATTACTCAGTAAATAGGTGAAAGTACAACTCCCTCACCTTTTCGGTCTCTATCCACCATGCCTTGCTTTGATGCATTCCTTCTTAGACCTACACGAATATATTCCACATCTCCCCTTCATGAAGTTATTATCCTCCCGTCAAGAATGATGTCTTCCTGTAAATCATCAATATACTCACATGCAAAGTCATTAACAAAAGGAACATGAACATTTTTCCTCTTGATCCATGATCATCGGAGTCTCATACATTTTCAAGTTTTCTACATTCACAATGGAATATAGCTACATATATGGAGGTAAATCTAACTGGAAAGCATTATTACCAACTTTATCCAAAATTGTGAAGGGTCCATATCTAAGTGATTTAAGATTTTTACATTCATCTTTAAGTTGGGATTTGCTGATATGAAACCAAACTTGATCACCAACTTGGAAATGATGATCCACTCGATGCTTGTCATTCCTTTTTTGTATTTGGCTTGGAGTTTCTCCAATTGTTCCTATACTATATGGTGTACCTATTGGATATGTTGGATGAACTTCAAATCTTTTTCTGCATCAACTTTTCCATCTTCCATGGAATTTTTCCCATAGACAAAGTCTAAAGGAGAATTTGGCAAGTATCCAAAACATGTCTCAAATGGAGAATTTTGCGTGGAAGAGTGAATGGAACGGTTGAAGGCATGTTGTGCATAATGCAATTGCTCATCCCAAATATTGGGATGCTTAGTACAATATCCTAGGAGTATATGTACCACTGTGCAATTGGTTACTTCAGTTTTGCCATCGGTTTGTGGATGAAACACAGTGCTCTTCTTCAACTTAGTGTCCATAAGTTCCCACAAAGTTGACCAAAACTTCCCAATAAAGAGGGAATCTCGATGAGATACAATAGAAGTGTGTAACCTGAAATGAACCCAAACATTCTAGAAGAACATTTGAGTGGTCAACTCTGTCATGACTTGATTTTTGCAAGGCATTAAGATGCACATTTTAGTTAACCTATCCACAACCACATACAAGCAATCATGACCTTTCCTAGACATAGGAAACCCTCCTATAAAAACCATAGACACACTTTCCCATGGATGAGAAGGTACATGGAGTGGAGTGTACAAGCCAAATTTTCTAATACTTGGCTTACTAGTAGCAAACATTACACATCCCTTTACATATTTGGATACAGTCTCATTCATTCAAGGCTAATAAATATACCTATGAAGCTGAGCTATTGTCTTACCTAAACCAAAGTGACCAGATATAAGAGAAGTATGAACTTCTTTAATATATGAACTCTTTCATTGTGTCGAATACAAAATTTTCCAAGATGATACAATAACTTAACATGAATATGATCATCCAATTCTTTAGTGTGTGTGTCATGCATTAAGGATCCATACACATCTTTGAAGTCTTCATCCTTAGCATATTTTTCAATATAACTTTCATGGGCCAATGGACTATTTTGCAAGATAATAGATCCATTTGTTGTAGGTCTTGATAACATGTCTGCAAATTTATTCTCAATTCCATTTTTATATTTAATGACTAAGTAAAATTGTTGTAGAAATCCCATTCATCTGAAATCCCTTGATTGTTGTAGCTTAGATTGTGTTTGTAGATAGTGTAATGGTTTATGATCAATATGTATGACTGTTTCCTTACCCATGAAATAATGTTTCTACTTATTCACACTTTGTACTAATGCATACAACTCTTTATTATATGTGGTATAGTTAGATACTGCTTTAGAGAATGCTTTAGAATCATAGCATATATGTTTCTTATGTTGCATTAAGAATGCCCCTGTAGTAGGGCTTTTGCCTTGCTACAGGTAGCAACAGCTCCCTTTCGTCTATAGGACGGAAGGGTAGGGTTCCTGTGAGGATGGAATGAAAAAGAAAGAAAACCTGCAAACAGATATTAGGGCCAAGTTGTAGGAACCCTGCAAGAAACCATCAGACACAAAATATCTGCAAGAAATCAATGGAAACCTACAGCAAAACATTAAGCAATAAACCTGCAAGCAAACTATGTCAGAAAACTACAACATAAAAGAAAGAAAAACATAAATATACCTTCTCTGGATGGAAATGGGCCACCATGCCCTAGCTTTGGGAGCACCTCTCAATGGAATGGGAGCTTTGGCTCAATGGAGGAATGGAGGAGAGGGAGGGTGAATGGCTTGAGAGGAAAATGGTCTCAAGGCACTCACACGGACAGCATAATGGTAGGGAGAGGAGTGAGTTGAGAGTGACCCCCACCCCTCTATTTATACTTTTTCTTAGAGATTTAGGGTTTTAAACCCCTATTTAGGGTTTTAGCCCCTTTCACCCAATTCCTAGCTCCTTTGAGGGGTTTTAGCCCCTTTTTGGAGGTTTTGGCCCCTATAAGAGCTATTTTGGCTCTTTTTAGGGGTTTTTAAGCCCTTTTTCATATTTTTGAGCTTTTTTTAGGGTGTGGGGGTCAAATGAGGGTCATGCATGGATGTATTTAGGTGGTGTAGATCATGTAGAGCTCATTGGGGGATTTTTTGGGTTAACATATTACCCCCTGATGTGTGAGGGCAGAAGCTCATCATATGGCCAATGGACATCATAGGATTTTTTGGGGAGAGGTGGTGCTTCCTGGGCTGGCGCATGGTGGCTTTTGGTTTTTGTATTAATATGGTTCCCATCAATGGGTGAGATACAAATAATGTGTGGCATGTATATGGACGAGGCAGGCATCCCCATGCTTGTAATGATGTCAAAATAATAATGTGATCTAATCTCTATAATACAAGAGACGATCATGTACAACTGTTGTTACAATACTGGTTGCCTCAATGAGAGCCTGAATACAATATTGATCTGAAGAACTATTTCATTGGACCCATGGAATTCTCATGGAATGCTATATCTTCACGACTAATGGCCTCCTGGATCTGGAACGGTACATAGTTGTAGGGACCCACTAACAGAGAGTCAAAGTCTTTGTGGTACAAATATGCTGCATCAATCATAAATCTATATAGAAGCATTGTTGGGGCTTTTGAACACTATCTCCAACACAACCCGAAAATCACAAGGGACATGAACATGTTGGGGTCCCTTTCATAGACTCGTCAATGTGCTAGAGTCAGGTGACATCCGGGGTCTCTGACCAAATACTGCATGGACCAATACCCTGTATGAATCTCAACGATGCAATGATGTAGCTGGAGTCGAGCACGTGAGAAACAACCATCCCGAGAGGCACTAAGGACTCCTCTCAAGTGGTCTAAGGAACTCATCAATGAGGTTAATGAAACGAGGATACAAGGACCTCAGGGTCTATCCTCTGGAATACATGTGTTGTCATTGATAGAGGGAGACCTGCACCTGGTTAAGGCAATGGTGTTTCCTTGACCAGAAGCACGAGGGAGATAACCAAAAGATGTGAGACAATCTGAGGACTGACCCACTGAATGAGGGGGGGGGAGGGGAGGATTTGAACAGGGGAAGAGGGAGTGTAGTGGACTCAAACTTCCTTTGTTCAAAGTATGATGGCAAGGCGGACCAGGAAGAAAATGAAACTGACTCATGGGAAAGGGATCATAGCTGTAATACCGAGGATGTAACTGCAGATGGGAAATACTTGGGGGAGGTAGACACTTTTGGTATTGATGGGATCCAAGGAAGACACATTGTAGAGTACTCTAAACAAAGGCGGCCCAAACTGGGAATGCTTCCAAACTGTTATCTTTGGGGTGGTGTCTAGAGACATCGTTGTGGTACGATCTCGTGGATTTTTTGCGAGCCTGACAAAGTAAATGCTCGATGGTGCTTTCAATTTTAGAGAGTCTGAAAGCATGAAGAAGACTCTAGTGGGGGCTCTTTTTCGTTGGTAGTCTCTTGTGCCCGAAAAAGGATAAAAGTATACATAGGAGAGCTCGCCTATACTTTAGGGGATGGGGACTTCTTTACCGTTGGTAGTCTAGTTAGGCCGAAAAAGGTTAAACCTATACTGACTAGATGGTCATTCAGATACTTTGACGAGCATGAACTAAACCAAGTTTGCTCGGTGATCTTTTCTTGATGAGAAGGCTGGAAAAGAGCTTAACAAAAACCCATGTTGAGCTTTTTCGTAAATTTCGGCCCCTATGCCCGAGAAAGCATAAAAGGATGCAAAGGGGAACGGTATTGGCTTGAATGTGCCAAGGTGGTCCTTTTCATTTGATGGTCTACATAGTCCGCAAAAGGAGATAAACAAGACGATGTAGACGCCCTGTCCTATACTTTAACGAGTGGGAAAGGAAGCAGTTGCGCTCGACAATCTTTTCATTCTTTTAAGAGTTAGAAAAGAGCTTAAAAGAAACTCCAATATGGTCAACCGATCAAGGAGGCACTGAAGGTTCCCCCATGTCGGGACAGTGGACAGTGGTCCAAAGGTCATCCATGCAGTATGAATGGAGTATGTGGCTCTTAAACATACGAATACATTCATGAGATAGATTGCGGAAGAGGCATGCAAGTCGGTGCGGTAGAGGCACACAAACCGAGGTGGCTCTCAGACAGAGGTCAGGAGAGTCGTGTGTGAGTTGTGGTGGACGAACTTGACTACATGTGATGTGAGTGCAAGTCTGGAGGCAGTTATGTGCCAAATGCGTGCAACAAAAATGATCTGTCCTCCGGGTGATGGTACGAAAACCCACGTAAGGCGCGGTGGACGGATTAGACAGTTATATGGTGAAATAAAATGGTGTGCCTTCCGGGGAGATGTTTCAGGAACCCACATGAGTGGCGGTAAGCAAGTTTGACACAAGTACAGGTCTGGAGACACTTGTATCATAATGTGGTATGTAAACCAAGGTAACTTCCGAGAAGTGGTCCCGAAAATTACTTGTTAAACATGAGACGATGGTCTCATTAAAAGATAGAGGACAGAAATTTGAGCCCATCGGTGTGAGGGGTGTCTCAAAAATGCTTCGGGTGACGTTGAACTAGCAGCTAATGGTGCTGCCCCTAAATGGGGGTCTCTGATTTGTGGTAAAAACGTTGTAACAAAAAAAAGGACAAGACTATATTACAAGCTGAACCGTCGTCACTTAAAGAGGTGACGTTAGAGGGAAAGTGGTTTGGAATTTCAAGGGATTAGCGGTCATTCCTTTGTGTGACACGATGAACCCTAGGATACGACCCGTTGGGACACAGAAAACACACTTGAAAGGGTTCAAGCAGATTTTGTACTTGCGACATCGTAGGAAGGCTTGCCACAAGTCATCTATGTGTTGTGCTTGCTTCTGTGACCACGCAATGAGGTTGTCAAGATAGACCAACATGATGTCGACGAGGTCAGGGAAACAATGTGTCATGGCACACTGAAAGGTGGCTCCAGCATTCTTCAAACCAAAGGGCATTACTCTATAGGAAAATGTTCCCCACGAGGTTGTGAATGTAGTCTTGTAATGATCTTCTTTCCGGATTCGGATTTGGTTATATCCGAAAAATCCATCCATGAAGGAAAAGACCTCATATCTGGCACATGCATCGATAATCTGATCAATGAAGGGTGTTGGGAAGTTGTCTTTGGGACACGCCCCATTTAGATAGTGGAAGTCTGTGCAAACGTGGATGGTACCCTATTTTTTATTCACGGGAACAGAATTTTAAAACCAAGTAGTGTACGCAATGGGGTAAATGAAGTTGGTTGTGCGCAGCTTCTCTATTTTGGCTTTAATCGCGGCAGCTTTGGAGGGATGGATGGGCCGTTAATTTTGGTGCACGGGGACCAAATCAGGCCATGTGTCGATGTGGTGTTCCATAATAGATGGATCCAACCTGAGCATTTCAGTGTAGTACCAAGCAAAGATGTCGCAGAATTCTTGGAAGAGGGCTTTGTAGGCAGCAACTTCTTCTAGGGAGCAAGATGCCCCCAACATGATTTCTTCAACAACCTCAGGATTGGTTGAGATGTTGATTTTGATGGTTGGAGAGATGTTGGCCATGTTCCCTTCTTAGAAGGCATCTGGTGCTGAAATGGGATTTTTGAACCAGTCGACTTTCCCATGAATGAAATCTTTGGTTTCCACGAAAAACTGGTCAGATTGTGACACAAACTCTTCAGGGAGGAAGAACGAGTGATGGTGCATGTTGTCCCATGGGTATTCTGGGGTGGTTAAGGCTTTAAGTATCTCCTCATCATTGCGGAAGCAACGAAGAGACAGGTCTGATGGACCGTCAGTGATGGTGGAGACAAGAGGGTCTGTAGAACTGGACATCATGTAAATGGACATGGTGTCTAAAGAAGGAGGTGGGGGATGGATTTCTTCGATCAGAGTGATCTCATATTCAAGGGAATGTTGTCGAAGGTTTCCTAGAGCCATTCGAAACTCGGGCAAGTCCTGAAAATGGTGAGAATAGTGTCCATACAATCCGCAGAGGGCACAAGCATGGTTTGTTCTCAATTACTTGTTTCTCACTATTGGCCCGCTTGGGAGTTCAACCATGGGGAGGTTTTCTGTTGTATCCATGGCATCCAAATGCAAGTAGATTATGGGAATCTCAGGGCAGTTTTGGATTGGATGGCCCTGTTCTTCACAAACAATACAAGGCAGTATTTGTCGAGGTTCATCGGTATCTTTCCTGTTTTTCCCCCTGGCCTTTTTTGGGTGGGGTGGTGCGGGTGCGGTGGTTGGTTTTTGCGGGCTGGGTGGAGGATGAGATTCGACCGCAATGGGATGCATGGGGGTTAATACTACCTGGGGCATTAGAGGTTGGGCTGGTGGATCAAGATACCACAAGGGAATTCCCAATGTAAAATTGGGTAAGTTTAAGGGATCCATTACTAGCTTACTCATGACACCAGGCGGGAGAAAGAGCAAGGGAATTATGTGGACTGGAGAGGAGCCTAGATAACTCCCTGATGGTTGCATGTGGGGATGAGGTTGTAGTGGCAGTTGTGCGTAATGTTGCGGCTACAAATGATGTTGCAGTTGTTGATGATGTTGCGGTTGCTGATGGTGTTGCGGCTGTCGATGGTGTTGTGGTTTCGGTTCGGGCTGCGGCTGTGGTTGATGTTTGGGTGCAGTAGTGCTCGATGATAGCATGCACAAATCCGCAGTCTCATTTGGTGTCGACGGTGATGACACTAAGGGGAAAGAGGTCGTCATGGTGGTATCGACAAACAAACTAGGGCCCACATTCAACAATGGGGAGGCTGGTATGTTGTCAACCATGGTGTTGACCACAGGGTTAACATTGGCGGGTGAGGTTAGCCCTTACGGACCAATGGTGTTGATCGTAGGGATAACGATGGTGGGTGCCATTAGCCCTTGTGGATCGTAATAATTCAGTTGGTCAACTATCATGATTTTCCCTTCGTGAGGGAACATCATGAGATGAAAAATAGTTGATGCTACGGCTCTCATGGCGTACATATAACTTCTTCTAAGGAGAAGGTTATAGTCCAACTGATCATTGACAACCTTTATGTCAATCAGTACTGTTTTTTCGGCCAATGTGATGAGAACATGTGGGAGGATTCCTTGGGATTTAGCGGGGTGGCCATCATAAGCCCGCAGAGTAGTAGAGGATGGTTACAGAATTGGGGATCCAAGCTTCTACCAGACTAAGGTAGACATAACGCACGTGGATTCCCCCTCGTCCACTATGCACTGGTGCATGACCAGATTACGAATGGATACCAGGATTTGGAAGGCAATGGTTGATGGAATCCGTGGTTCTCCATTCTCTGTGTCGAATTTGATCAACTTGGAGTCAGAGGGGTCTACGGCACCAAGGGCGTCTAGTAAGGATTTCCGCTCTGTTGGGCAAGTTTTGAGTACCTCAAGAGCGGACATGGCCATAGGTGTTTGGGCCAAATCATCCACGATGTTGTAGCTTATAGCATCTCTAGCCGTGATGTTGTTGGCAACCCATCGTATGGGGGGGCGCGGAGGAAAAGGGGGTAAATGAAGAGGTGCATTGGTTGTTTTGGATGTAGATGTTGCTAATGTGTTAGCGAGTTCGATGTTAGTTCCGTATTGATTTTGTCTAGTCTGTAAATTGACCTCTTCAGTTGTCATGGCTAGCAGGTGGTGAACACCTATTTCTGCTATTGGAGGTGCCCCCAGGGTGTTGGGATTGGGTTGGGAGCAGGTGCAGTTGCTACCAATCCTTGGACTGGAAATGGGTTTTGGAGGACCATATGTGGAGGCCCTGGTGGTGTCGGGTTGGGTTGAGTTGGGGCTGTCGTATTGGTAGCATACTAAACTTTGTTGTGAATGGCTTGCTTGGCGCGATCCATGAAGGGGCATTCGTGTGTATAGTGCTCGTAGACCTCACACAACTTGCATGGTTGATTTGTGCGCAATGAAGCGTTGTGTCTAGGTGCGTTCAGTTGATGAGAGTTTTGGGATGGCCGGTTTGCCCCGGCATTGTTGGGAGGGTTTGGTTGTTGACCGCCTCCTTGCGGTTGATTGGTGCCTTGGTTCTGATCTCAGTTATTTTGAGCTTTCCCTTGTTGTTTATTGGGGGCTGGCTGGTTGGGATGGTTTTGCTATGCAAACACCTGTCCTAAAGGTGTTGGCGGAGTGGGGGCGGGGGTTTGAGCGACTTGCACAGGTGGTGCGTAGTAGACTTGAGGGGGTGAAGGTGCCACAAATGTGGGCATTTGTCCTGCATATTGTTGTGCCGTCCAAGCTAATGTCTGGGCCTGATGCGGTGGTGCAGGTTGTGCATAAGAATTTGTAGCTCTAGACTGAGACATCATTCTTGCATAGTCTGGAGTTTGGTTTTGGTAGGCAACACTGGGGGTGTTGCTTGGTTGCGGTGGAATTGCAGGTGGTGTCGGACGGTGTCGTGGTTGGTGGGAGACAGAACCTATGATGCCATCTGCGGCATGGGATTCCCCCGGTGCATCCCGGTAGGAGGTGCCTGCACGAGGAGATTCTGGAATGACAGTGTAAAGATATCCAAACTGTGCATAGATGAGGTCAAACTATTGGGCCTTCAAGATGGCCTCTTCCTCTGTTTGGGGACGTTCGGAGGCGACGTCCTTGGCTATAGGTGGCTGCAAGGTTTTCAAGAACCAGTCCAGGAAGATCCTGTCATCAAGCTTGATCTTATGCACGCTGTGACATCGCCTCCACTCATGGATGTGGTCGGTGATGTGGGTCGCAGTGTTTTAGTGGCAAGATAGCAAGATTTCCACTCCTTCATCATATCTGACAGGGAGTTGGAAATATTGCAGGAACATAAAGGCCAAGGAGTTGAAATCTGGATACTTGGCTTGTGGTAGCTCAATGTACCACTTGGCTGCAGCACCTGTGAGGGTGCATTGGAACAGTCTGAGTCTGATTGAATCATCTATGCTATTGTTTGATGAGCACCATAGATGAAATGTCATTATATGATTCCGGGGGCACTCCCTTTCCTTCCCTTCAAACTTGGGAATGTCTGAGGGGAGTTTGGTTGGCATGGGAGGCCAAAAGGTTTGATGGCATATGGGGTCATTTGTTAACCGATCCAAGTCAGGCAGGTTGAGGTGTGCCATGAAAGGAAGGTTTGACCCAAGGTTGATGTGTGATGGGGCAGCAATGGTTGTGGGGTTTGCAGGGACATGATGCACCTACATGACTGGGGGTACTTGTGGCATAGTTGTGGATGGGCCACTGCCCCCAGGTGTGGTAAACGGAATTGTGTGAGTGGACGGGCCACTGCCCCCATGTGTGACAGGTGGGACAGTTTGATTGGTAAGTATGGGTGGAGGGAGTTGACTTATAACAGTCTCCATGACGGTGTTGGGACCTCCAACAAGGGTTTTGGTGGTGGTATGGGGTATGGACGTCAATCCACTGCCAATCACCAAGCTGAAAAATGGATCTAGGTTTGCACCAGCCATGGGGCTAGATGGTGCAATGTGTAGATTTGGCTCAGATTGGTATGATTCTGAGTCTGAATCAGAGGTTGGGTGGCCTTCTTATGGTGTATAGGTTTGTTGAGAATGGTCTCAATGGTTTTGGTTTTAGGACCCAAACTATGGTGGATCGCCTCTCAAGCGTGAGGAAGAACGTGGGGGATCAATTGTGTCTGGTTGGTATGTCAAGTGGTGAATATGGTAATGACGTTTTGGACCCCGGTTTTAATGGCTTCCTATTGGATTTCAGGTGGTCACTTGGCCACCTAGACTGCCAGGAGACAGCACTTGGCTTTTTCCTCACGAGAGTGCTAGTCAATCGATGGGGGTCGTTGCCCGTTTTGCTTGGAAATTCCTCTCAGCAGCCAGCTACTTTGGGGTTCCCCTGGTACTCCTCACAATGAGTTTATGGGCTAATCCCAAGTACTTCCCACGGTTAAGGCAGTGAAGGACTTATGTCCTCAAAGACTGCAAGTGTTTGAATTAGTGTAAATTATAAATTTTAATGGCTAGCTCAGCGTCATGAACTGAGTTTGGTTATTTTACGTGGTATGGTTTATGTGCATGGCTTTTGTATTTTAGTTACCTTTGGTGGCTGCTTATATGGTTTACGAATATTTCACAAAGAGTGTTTGGTTTATTGTAGAATTCATAACTTGGGTAAATTGTTGATGAAAGCAGTATATTGTAAACAGAAAATTAAACACATGCCATACCTGAATCTGAACTATGGTATCCTAACTAGGTGACTGCCTTACACCTGTATTTCTCTTCAACCAGGAAAGAGTGTTGGGCTCTCAACACAATGGGACTAAGCCCATCTGTAGATCCTCAGGTCACTCTCCGGATGCAAGGTCGGTCAACAGGGAGGACGTGAATGTCATGAAACCCCCATCCGTCTCCACCCCCTCTACCTTCCAAGTCACCCATTTTTAGTGGTCTCAAAAAATTACAGATGAAGTGCCTATTACTATATGAGCTTCACCCTTCCTCTTATCCCAGAATATACCGTGAAGGGTGATGACTAGGTAGAGGAGGAAGGGCTAGGAAAGATATTAATATTAAATTAAGAATTGAAACTTAACCTATAGTAATTTTGTTCAAGCTTTAATCGGATTCTTTAAACCATTAACCATTTGATTTAACAGTGATTTACACAAATTGAAATGAAATAAACACAGATGGCTAGACAGAGGCAGCTAAGCTGCACTAATAGTCCAAATAACTTAAAAATCCGAATCTGAGAGATAGATTTCTCTTTTCAGGGGAAATGTGGTGAGGGGGTCACCAAATTTTCCCCAAATCAAGGGAGGGGGTCGCTCAGAAACTGCAAACAAGAGCGATCTTCTTTTTTGGAGGAAGTCACACCTTTCAAGCCTAAATGAGTGACCTGGTCGCACCTTTCAGCCCGATAAGAGCGACCTAGTCCGAAAGATGAACAAATTTTAAGCCTGAGACAGGACCAGCCGACAGTAACCTATACTATGGATGACTGGGCTCAGTTTGGCCTTAAGGAGGCTCAGCTATGAATTAAAATGCATAAAAAGACAAATCTAATCTAGATTTGAAAGAAAACTAAACTAGGGAAAATAAAAACTGAAACACAAAAATAAAATCCAGGGATCCTGTGGGATCGACCTAGTATGGTCGCCAGTTCTGTAGTAGGGATTTCACCCTTGCTACAAGCAAGAATAGCTCCATTCCATCTATAGGATGGAAGGGTGGGGTTCCTGTGAGGATGGAATGAAAAAGAAAGAAAACCTGCAAACAGAGATTAGGGCCAAGCTATAGGAACCCTGCAAGAAACTGTTAGAAAACAAAAGATCTGCAAGCAATCAATGGAAACCTGCAGCAAAACATTAAGCAACAAACCTGCAAGCAAACTATGTTAGAAAACTACAACATAAAAGAAACAAAACATAAATATACCTTCTCTGGATGGAAATGGGCCACCATGCCCTAGCTTTGGGAGCACCTCTCAATGGAATGGGAGCTTTAGCTCAATGGAGGAATGGAGGAGAGGGAGGGTGAATGGATTTTGAGGAAAATGGTCTCAAGGCACTCACACGGGTAGCATAATGGTAGGGAGAGAAGGATTGAGTTGAGAGTGACCCCCACCCCTCTATTTATACTTTTTCTTAGAGATTTAGGGTTTTAAGCCCCTGGTTAGGGTTTTAGCCCCTTTCACCCAATTCCTTGCTCCTTTGGGGGTTTTAAGCTCCTTTGAGGGGTTTTAGCCCCTTTTTGGAGGTTTTGGCCCCTATGACAGCTAGTTTGGCTCTTTTTAGGGGTTTTTAAGCCCTTTTTCATATTTTTGAGTATTTTTTAGGGTGTGGGGGTCAAATGAGGGTCATGCATGGATGTCTTTAGGTGGTGTAGGCCATGTAGAGCTCATTGGGGGATTTTTTGGGTTAATAGCCCCCATGGCATAACCACTTGCATCAGTTTCAATATCGAATGGTTGTTGTAAACTTGGTAATGCAAGTATTGGTGTTGTACTGATCTTTTCTTTCAAAGTGTTGAAGGCATTTTTCTCTTTGCCTCCCCATTGAAAATCATGTTTCACACTTGTCAAAGCATGTAAAGGAGAAGAAATAAATTAGAAGTTAGCAATAAAATTTCACCAGTATTGGGTTGCTCCCAAGATGCTTCTAACTTCTATTACATTATTTGGCTTTGGCCAATTCTAAGTGACCTCAACTTTAAAGGGATCTATTCTCAGTTCACCATCCCCTAAAATGTAACCCAAATAAACCAAAGATGTCCTTCCACGCTCACATTTGGACATCTTCAAATACAATTTCTACCTTTATAAGATGATTTAGGATTTGTTTTACATGCTTGACATGATCTTCATAAGTTCGATTGAATATAAGAATGGGCTCTTACTATGAATTCCATTCCATCCTTAAACAGGTGGTATTTTTTTTCTTCTCTATAGAAGATTTCCTTCCTATCATAAATATAAGAGACACCTATAACAATACCATGGATATCTAAGGGAACAACATCTAAATCAAATTCATGCATAAATCCAAAAGTTATAGAAAACCTAAGTCTGCACTACTAAGTAACTTGCAATTCTGCATTTTCACAAACCCATCAAAGTGGATATGGTTTGGGGTGTGAATTAGTTTCCAAACCAAGTTTTTTTAACTATCTTTATGAAATCAAGTCATCTTGTGATCCACTATAATAATAATAATAAAAAAACGTATCAATTTTGGTATGTTTAGAAATCACCCTTATGTGAAATAGCTCACTCTTTTTCTCTTCATCAGTAACGAGTTCAACTTTTGAAACACAAACAGAAGAAGATTTACCTTGTAAACCCATGGATGCAATTTTTGTCTCATCTTTGGAGTTTGATCCCAAATTATGTTGGACAGTGGCATTAGTCTTCTTTTCTTCCTGCTTGTTATAAAACTTCTTTGTCTTGAGTTCCCAATGGAGCTTCCAACATTTGGATAGTCATGACCCTTTTTTTGGCAATGCATGAATGTAGGTTTATCTCCTCCCTTCTTCACTATAGTTGTGTACTTGGATTTTCCTCTACCTTTGAAATTGTTTCCACCTGGATTGAAAGCCTTCTTGGAAAAGTTATCAGAAGTATTTTTCCCCTTAGTTCAATATGGGTGGCTTGAACACATACTTCATCCAGGTTAGTGGGATTGAACATAAGAGTTGTACGTCTAAATAACTATGCAATCCTCCGATGAGTTTAAGAAGTGTTTCTTGAGTGTAAAGAGGTATACCCAACACTAAATCCCTCTTTCTAAAATCTTGTGTATATTCTTGCACATTTGTTACCTTGACCTTATTTGAAATTATGCCAGTCCATCATAGCTTGTTGCTTATAACCCAACAGATAAAACTGTTTTTTCTATGTTGCAATAAACGCATACCAGGAGAAAATAATTTTACCTTTAGCAATAAGATCTTGTTTAGTTTTGGTCTCCCACCATATGAGAGTAGTGCCACCAAAGTGGAGGGTCAACAACTGGATTTTTGCTTCATCACCTGCAAGTTTCTGAATTCTGCTATAAACTTTAGACACTCCCAGTGGCTCCTAAATTGTAGGGATTGATCTAGGAGGCTCCTAAACTGATGCATGCAAGTTCAATCAGTGGCAGTAGGCCTCAATTAGTGTTCCCCACACTTTAGTAACTAAAATATGTGCCCCAATTAGGCCAAGTGGACCCAATGGTGCTATTGACTAAAAATAGACTGGATGGACTCCCGATTTAGACATGAGTCCTGATTTAGACATATGACCAAATTGGACAAGCGATGATTAATAATCCTAACACCCCCTCTGAATGCTAACTTGGACAATCTATGGGCCCCGGTAACTAAGACCATAGGTCATCCATTACATCAATTCAAGTAAAGTAACTGATCAATACAAGGAGCTGGGGAAAAAACCACATGGGAAAAAATCCCCCCCTCTATCTAAGCAGATAGAATCTGGATTCAAGTTTGAAAAACTAGGAAATGTGTTGTTGCAACCTTCATCTCTGTGATGCAATGAAGCAGCATGAATGGTGTTCTGTGCACAGGTATTCTTTGGCCTGGCATGTAGATTTCTCCTTCTTGTCCCAAAATGTTGATGGAAGGAAGGAGGAATGTAACCTTTGCCTCTTTCTGACTGAAGAGGTGTATGATCCACTCTATTCTTTTGACGGCAGTGTGACTGATTAGACCTTGCAATGTGACATATTACAGGCTATTTGTTGCATCTCTCTGAAGGAGGTAAGATTGCATGGCATATAGCAAGCTTCTCTGTCTTCTGAATGTCAGATGGATTTCCAGTCATCTTTCTAGTTTCCTGCTTGGAAGTAGGGACTAAATCTAAATCTGAATCTGAATGAATCTTAATCTCATGAACTGATACAACCGGTTATACAATACTAGTGGAAACTGCAAGAGAAGGAGATGGAATGTTTTTACCTTCCCTTTGAGAGTGCACTGGTTCTGAAAAAAGGCATGAAGTGTGAGAACTCATATGCCTTGGAGGCATGATTTGCAACACCCTTCACTATGATGTTCACATTAGAGATATATGTGATCTCCACTGAGTCAGGACCAAATATCACTCGCTTTGGAGAGCCAGTATGAGTCATCTGGTATACAGATAAGAGGTTTGAAACTAGGGAGGGAACATAGAGCACATCTTTGAACCTTCCATGTTCAAGCTTGATAGATCCCTTCCCTTTGGTTTGAACTTTACTGTTATTGCCCAGCTGAATACTAGGACCATCAAAAGAATATAAATAAGATAATGATTCTCTGGATGCAACCATATGATTGGAAGCTCCAGAATCAATGAGGAAGACATGTGATGTTGAGCAGTTGGCCTTCAATGCATGGCCTCTTTCGAACCAATCTTCAGTGTCTTATGTATCTTCTTTTTGGTCATCCTTCCTTGTGCTAGCAGGTGTAGTAATGTTATGTTTCTTCAAAAGAAGAATCATTTCGTCAATTTTTCTTCTCATGCAGGAGCTATCTGGATGAAATCCCCTTCCACAGTAGGAACAAAGAGTCTTCCCTTTGCCATTCTTCTTGCTTCTCTTCAAACCTTAAGGCTCATTTGATTGTTCTTTCTTCCAAGGAGACTCATCTCTTTGCTTCCCTTTATCATTTGCTACCTTACCTCCTCTTGTAACCAGTGCTTGATCTTCAGGAGATCGAATAATCCCAATTTGGATCAACTTGGCATTCTCATAAGTGAGAGATTGGATGAAAGCATCAAGAGTGGGAATCTTCCAATTTTGGAGTGGTGAGCTTCACTGTTTGAAATGTTGATACAAAGACTGAGTAGTCTGTGCTAGTTTTTGAGAGAATGGAAAGGAGGAGCTGATCATCCTCCTTCTCCACCTTGCATTGCTTCAACTGGTATATCAGTTTCTTGAATTTTGTGAAAAAATCATTTAGTGTTCCAAAGTTGGATGGATGAAGAGAGATGATCTCATTCTCTAACTAATAGACCCTTATCTCATCTTTCTTATCAAATAAGGAGGCAAGCTTGTCCCAAATTTATTTGGGAGGCTTCAATCCCTTGATGTGGAAGAGAAGATCTCGAAAGATTGAGAGAGACAAGCATGAATAGGCTTCATCAAGCATATTCTAGTACTTTTATTTCTTATAATTAAGAGTTGGCTCTACCTCTAGCTCCATTGTGAGTCTGAAGAGCTTCTTGGTGTGCAGCAGTCCCTCCATGTCCTCCTTCCACTGGTGGTAGTTGAAGGAAGTGAGTGGCTCTACTGAATGGACCATTTTAAATGCAGTAAGAAGGACTGAGTTGTTGTAGCAAATGGAATGAGGAGAAAGAGTTGCTTGTAGAGAATGCAATGAGAAGAGCTGATAACCTATAAATCACATAATCAAACATACAAAATAAGGTCGACTACCTCCACATTTCAGGTTTTCATCACACCTAGCATAATTGATCAAGCAATTTTGATCAATAATCCCTTAACTTGGGGTATTAAGTGGTAAGTCTTCTACTTCTGGTGTAGAGTAGGAATGGATCAAATTGCTCCAAAAAAAATGATCCAGCTGGATATCTGAGGAGAAGAAGTGCCTTGTTCGTAGAGGCTTTGATACCATATTAAATTGAGCACATAGATCTGTGGACAAACACACAGCTTACAAGATATATCACACAATTTACTCAGCAATTGAAGAATGAAACAGTGCAAAAATGGCTTGCAACTGTGAATGCTTTCATTAATAAAAAAATGTAATTAGATGATTAATTACAATGTAATACAATGGCTAAATAGCCACATGCAATTCAAATCCACATGATGAAATTCGAATTGATTAGACTCTACTTGACTGTAAGTAACTAAGACCTTGTCTAAATCATTATCGGAGAACTCAATAGTTAATTGACCTTGTCTAAACCATTATCGGAGTTCATCAAAGTTCTATAACACAACTCAAGTGTCTAATTTAGTGTTAACTAAGGCTAACATATTGTGGTAGGTGAGGAATGTGCCTCTCCTGCATGTAACCATGCAAACCTAGTGCTAACTGAATGTAGAGGACTAGAACTGAATTTAACTGACCCCTAACTTAGCTTGACTAGTCACCAACTCAACTCAACTGACCTTGGTTGGTATCGGCACTCCTAGTGGCTCCTAAATTGTAGGGATTGATCTAGGAGGTTCCTAAACTGATGCATGCAAGTGTAATCAGTGACAGTATACCTCAATTAGTGTTCCCCACACTTTAGTAACTGAAAAATGTGCCCCAATTAGGCCAAGTGGACCCAATGGTGCTAGTGACTAAAAATAGACTAGATGGACTCTTGATTTAGACATGACTCTTGATTTAGACGTATGCCCAAATTGGACAAGGGAGGATTAATAATCCTAACAGGAAGAAGTGTTGGTGGGTGTTTCTATGCCATACCGAGTGGCATAGAAGTTGATGGTTGGGGAGCAGTTCCCTAATGATAAATAGTCTCAATAAGACCATCGGTAGTGTGCGATGTACCTAAGAGCATTGGGTTCATAGAACAATGTCTAGGGGCATCAGGGAGGATGGTATACAAATACCCAGATTGTGCATAAATCTAATCGAAATGTTGGGCTTTAAGGATGGCCTCTTATTCTATTTTGGGAAATTTGTTTGTTACATCCTTTACAATCATGCGTTGGAGTGATTTAAGAAACCAATCCAACAAGAATTGGGGTTGGATTTCTATCTATCTTACACAATATCCTTTATCTATGCCACTCGTGAATAGGATCTACGATGTGATCTGAGGTACTTTTTTGAAATTATGTGAGAATTTTGAGTTCTAAATTATGGCATATGGGTAGCTGAAAATATGTGAGGAAAATAGTGGCAATGGACTAAAATGTAACGTCCTCGACCCTCCGACCGGCGAAGAGGACGCTACCATACATCAATCATCCGGGCATCTAGCCCCATGAACAAGAACATACATACATATAATTCTGAAGCATGATACTTAAAAACATAAAACATATTACGATGCATTAATCATTCATATACATTGCGGAAGCAAACAACATGCATTCATATACGATTCACCATTCAACATGTACATCATCATTCTTCAATGGCAAATATAGTTGCAGACACAAGTTAGGCAAGAATACTTATCTTATAGAGAACTTGTCCCGCACCCAGCTACGTCGTTGCAACGTTCCACCCAACCATAGGCCTGCGTGCTCTTTAATCTCTCAGCAACGCTACCACCCCCAAGTCGGGCATGATTCCCCAAGGAATAAGGAACTAACAGGATTACACATAGCCAAGGCTAACAACACCACAAGGGTACACAGTTCAGCCAAGCCAACACAGTTGGGTTTATCAGGCGAACAAAAGATCAGCCAAGCCAACAAAGTTGGGTTTATCAGGCCATCAAGGAGCTGGGAAAGTCTAAATGCTAAGTCAGTGAATTCATTGAAGAGCCAAGGACACCTACACCAGAACCATCCTAGCTTCTAGGACACCCAGACACACCCAACACAAGGAAAATGGTCCTTTCTCTGCAACGCAGTCCCTCAGACCCTGATCTCCTTTCCAGTGCTATTCAGGGGTTGTGGAGAAGAAATCTAGCCATTAGCTCTGTCTGTGTGGTTCCCAAACCACCAGGTTTATCAAGCACATCAGGCCCTCATTCACCACTCCAATGTAGTCCAAGGACAAAACAACTGCATTCATGCAGCAAAATAGCTATTCAAGCATTAATAGGGGAAAACAACTCCCTGAATCGTTCTTGGCCTATTGTGGCCAAACGATTCCTCAGCAACCTACATCAACCAAAATACAAGGGAAAGACATAGCCAAGCCATCATGGCAAGCAACATCCCATGAACAACCATGAACCCATAGAACTGTAGATGAAATCACAGCCACGATTCAACGATGGAATAACAGAGCATTACACGGTCTGACAATGGTGGAAAAGACACAGACACTCTACGTGAACATGAGGATTAACACAACCACAGACTAACAACTCCGTGAGAGAAGGAGGAACAAACCCACAAGCCATCAATCTGTGAGGTAGAGGAGAGAACGAACCCCCATCAATGAATTGTGGCCCCCTTTTAACTCCGCTCTACATGAAGAAAAATGAACAGTCGCCGGTGGGGAGAGTGGACAGAATGATCGACAATCCAGATCGTGTTGTGGAGAGAGTGCAGGCGTGTGGGCGTAGTGGTTTTCCTGCCAGCAGAATAGTGGCCCCAACTAACAATATAATAATTAAGGTGGTGGTGACACATGGTTTTTCCCCCATGGCTCAAGGTTTAACATTCCCCCTCCTTATCCTTAGGAATCATGCCCCTTCTCAATTTGGTTGCAGTGAACATAGCTGGTTGGGTTATTTAATTAAAGATGCATAATTACATGATGCCACAACTTAATATGTATGTCGCATGTCCCGATATACCATCGGTGACAATTTCTATCTGAAATATGACATAACCAAATCGATGGTGGGGCCTTTGCCTTTAGCTCTGCACCATGATTATTAACAATATATGTATCATGAAAACGGGGTCAAAACTGAGGTGTTACATTCCCCTCCCCCTTCAATAGCACCATCCTCAGTGATTTACAAAATTGAACAAAATGCTACATTGGTACCGCCTTAGTGTTCCACAGAATTGAACAAAAATGGATGTCCCAATCGCATGGAATCCTCCAGCTCCCATGTAGCTTCTTCAGGTCTGTAGTGCTCCCATTGCACCTTTACCTGCCTATGGATCGGTTCCGGAGCATTGTGACCTTCCTGTCGAGGATGCGCATTGGCTCGATTCGGAACTCTCCCTCGGGTTCCACTTGAATCACATCCCAATTTATCACATGGTTAGGATCATGTACATATTTCTTAAGCAAAGAAACATGAAAAACATTATGAGCTCTAGTACTAGCAGGAAATGCAAGTCTATATGCAATAGGCCCTATTCTTTTAAGCACTTCAAATGGCCCACAATATCTAGGTGACAGCTTGGCACAACTTCCAAGCTTCAAGGAACTCTTCTTTGCTTTTACTCTGAGGTAAACATGATCCCCAACACTGAACTCTTTGTTCATCCTATGCTTCTCTGCATAGCTTTTCTATCTATCCTGTGTTGCTTTCAGGTTCTGTCTAATCTTTACAACCTCTTGCTCCATTTCCTTGAGCAATTATGGTCCAATCACAACCCTATTCACTGGGTTATCCCAAGTCACTGGTGTCCTACACCTTCTTCCATACAAAGCTTCATATGGACTCATCCCCAAGGATGCCTGTTGTCCATTGTTGTAAGCAAACTCTACCAAGTGCAAGTAATCTTCCCACTTGGCTGGTTTGTCCATCACATACATGCGAAGCATATCTTCAAGAACCTGATCCACTCTTTCTGTCTACGCATCTGTCTGAGGATGGTATGCAGTGCTGAAGTTTAGCTTTGTACCCAAGTCCACAAACAATCCCTTCCAAAAATTGGAAGTGAACTTGACATCTCTGTCAGAGACTATTGCCTTCGGCAATCTATCCAATTTGAAAATCTCCTTCATGAAGATCTTTGCAATGTCATCAGTCTTGTGCATAGAATTCACTGGTATAAAATGTTTGCCTTTGTCAACTTGTCTACCACAACCATGATGGAATCATGTTGTCTCCAAGTCATCGGCAATCCTGTAATAAAATCCATGGAAATAATTTCTCATTTCCATTCTGGAACTGGAAAAGGCTGCAACAAACCTGTGGGATATTGATGCTCAACCTTTACCTGTTGACATTTCATGCACCTTGAAATGTATTCAGCCATGTCCTTTTTCATTCCTGGCCAAAAGGACTGCTTTCTAGCTGTAGCAATTGTCTTCTGATATCCTGGGTGACCAGAATATGGAGCTTGATGGATTTCATCCATAACAACTCTCCTCAAATCTGCTACATTCGGAATATAAATTATGCCTTTATAATTAATAAGTCCCTCTTCTTCCAATTTATATCCCTCATACCTCTTCTCAAGACCTTGCTGCTACAATTTGTCTTTTACCTACTCATACAATTCATCTCCAGCAACATGATTAACAATCTGCTGCCTCAAATCTGATTGGCAAACACTAAGGGATGCCACAGGGATTTCCTGTACCTTCCTGCTGAGCGCATCAGCTACCTTATTCTCCTTTCCTTTTATGTTCTTGATTTCGAAATCAAACTCACATAAAAATTCCAGCCATCTCGCTTGCCTAGCATTCAGAGTAGGCTAATCAAAGAAATACTCCAGACCACAATGGTCTGTCCTAAGCTCAAATATTCTACCCATCAAGTAATGTCTCCACATATTGAGAGCATGCACTATGGCTGCAAGCTCAAGATCATGAGTGGCATAGTTCTTCTCATGCTCCTTCAGCTTTCTTGACTCGTAACATATCACGTGGTTGTCCTGCATAAGGACTCCTCCAATCCCTTGTCTGCATGTATCGGTACACACCACAAAATATTTCTCTAGATCTGCAACCTTCAATATTGGTGCACTGGTGAGAATATTCTTCAACTGCTTGAAGCTTTCTCCACACTTCAAAGTCCATTCGAATTTTATCCCCTTCTTTTGCAAATAAGTGATGGCATGTGCAACCTTGGAAAATCCTTCAATGAATCTCATGTAGTATCCTGCAAGTCCCATAAAATATCTTACATCTGTCACATTTCTTGGAGTAGGCCAATTCATAATGGCTTCAATCTTCTCAGGGTCTACTAATATACCCTCTTCTGAGATAATGTGACCCAAATATTGAATTCTATCTCTATAGAAGTCACACTTGCTCAGTTTTGCATACAGCTGATGCTCCCTGAGCAATTGCAATGTCAATCTCAAATGTTCTTTGTGTTATTCCTCATTCTTAGAATAAACAAGAATGTCATCAAGGAAAACAAGAACAAACTTGTCCAAATACCTGCTGAAGACACTGTTCATAAGGCACATAAATGTAGCTCGTGAATTTGTGAGACCAAATGGTACGACTACAAACTCATAATGTCCGTACCTTGTCCTGAAGGTTGTCTTATGAATGTCTTCATCCTTGATTCTCACCTGATGGTATCCAGACCTCAAGTCAATCTTGGAAAATACCTATGCTCCTCTCATTTGATCAAAGAGGTCATCAATCCTAGGCAAAGGATATTTATTCTTCACAGTAACCTTGTTCAATTGTTTGTAGTCAATACATAATATGAGTGTACCATCTTTCTTCTTTACAAACAGAAATAGTGCTCCCCAAGGAGACACACTCAGTTGGATATACTTCTTTTCCAACAACTCTTGCAGTTGCATTTTCAACTCTAGAATCTTCGGTGTACTCATCCTGTAGGGTGTCTTAGACACTGGTGCCGCTCCTAGCACAAGTTCAATGGTGAAATCAATGTCGCTCTTTGGAGGAATCCCTGGTCTCATCAGGAAACACATCCTTGAATTCCTGTAACACCTAATATTCCTCCAACCTGGGAGTTTCATCTCCTGTTCGTTCCAGAATATGAGTTGCATACAACTGGAAACCCTTCCTACAGAACTTCTTCAACTGCATTGTTGAAACCTGTTTTACTAAAATTACCTTCGGAATACCTTTCACCACTACTGGGTTTCCTTCTTCATCTGTGCATTCAAAATTCTTGTTATAACAGTCAAGCTTCACTCTGTGAGCTTCTAACCAATCCATTCCAATGAAAACATCATAGGAACCAAGCAGTAGAACATTCAGATCTACACAAGTGATCAATCCATTCATAACCAATGGACATTTCTCAACTACTTCACTGACCTTTCTCTTAGTCCCAGTGGCTAGATGAACTAACCAAGATTTTCTATGCTTTACCTTCTTAAAAGCACACATCTCCACTACTCTAGGAGTAATGTAACTGTGAATAGAAATAGATTGTTCAACAATCTTTCCTGCAACTTCAACCACAGTTGACTGGTGATCTGCCTGGCGATCCTCCAGTGCTGCATAAATTCTAGGGACTGCTCTTGCTACCTAACCCATTGTTTCTGCTTCCTGAATGTTATAAGCTGGCCTTGCACTTCCATTCTCAAGTGGACAATATCTACGCAAGTGGGGTCCTTCACATTTCCAACATTTAAGTGGACCTTTATTCTATGGTGGCTCTTTAGGCTTTCCACCTGTCACTCCAACTGGATTACTCACAGCTTGGAATGGATGCTTCTGTTGGTTCCTGAATCTAGAAGGTTTGAAACATTTCCTTCTTTGGTCAAATCTCTCATTCTTCTTGTCCTTCCATGCCTTATGGTAATCAGGTTTACCTTTACTTTGCTCATAGCAATACTTAGCCTTCCTTATGGCTTCTTCAAGAGTTCTTCATTCGTATAACTCAATTCTATCTTTGTAAGACTAAGGCAATCCACTCAGAAACCATTGGACCTTCACCTTTTCATCTCTGATGTACTGGACATACCTCAACAATTCCAAGAAATTGTTTGCATATTCATCCATGGTCTGTTGTCCCAATCTCAGCTCATGGAACTCCTTAATCTTGTCATCATAATACATGTCAGAGAGTTATTTATGCCTGAAATACTTTTTGAACTGTTTCCACTTCAGTTTCCTTTCACTAATCCTCTTTACTTGCTTGAAGTGTTCCCACCAAATGGATGCTCTTCCATTCAGGTTGAATATGGAAAATCTTGCCTTCATGTTTCCTAAATAATCCTGCACTTGAAAGTACTTCTTTATCGCAAGAAGCCAAGCTTCAGCTTCTTATCCCGTCTTTATCTCACCATCAAATGTAGGAGGTTTAGCTTTCTTAAATTCTTCCCAAGAGTGATCCCTATGGTGTCTTCTTATTCTCCTTTTATGAGAATATGAGCTTGTATCCCCGTAGGATTCTTCAAAATTAGATGATCCATTGGAAGTCCTTCTCCTTCTCCTAGTGATTCTCTTACTGCCTTCTGGTCTTGATGTACCTCGTCTAGAATCTATCTTTTTCTGCAAGTCTATCAGACTCTGCAACATGGCAGCATTCAACTGATGCTGCTCTTCATGGGCTTTAATCAAGCTTTTCATGGTGTTTGCAACCTCAGACGGTGTCTCTTGGAATCTCCTTCCATAAGACTCTACGTCATCATTTCCATTCCGGACATTTTCTCCCATGGCATCTCCTGTACACTCGTAAGAATCCCGAGCATCATACCCATCATGGATTCTCATGACTGAACCACCTTTTGCTTTACTATTCTTCTTGGAATACTACTCTTGGAAGTTGTCTATAATTCTGCAAACGTGTTAGTAGCAAACTATTAGATGCATATCATTAAAAGAAATCAGCATTACTTACCTTCCTCTTCTGGAAATTCATAAAATAACAATTTTGCTAAAACACAAAATTTTCTCTCTTCTTGTTCAGCCCTGTAATCCACTGACAGTCTACTGAAAATTTCCTAAAAACGGTTAAAATTTGCTGAGAAAATCTCTTTGAAAAACCCCAAAATTTCCTTTTCCCTATCGGGTCTCATCCCAACTAACGTTCTGCCATTGCGGCGGTCAGGACCACTAATTTTCTCGTTTACACTTCGGCGATCCGTCCATCTATCTTTCTCTGGCGTATCAGGCCTGTATTGGTCTAAGCTTTTGGATTTCATCGATGGCACCAACTGCTATCCATCGACGGTCAAACAGCTAACATTTTCCACTATTTTGGACATTCAGCCTTCATCGACGATCAGGTGCATTATGCATCGGCCGGCTAGTTCTCTAGACTTCTGCAATGACGGCCAATGAACTTTCTGAGTCTTTCGCGGGCCACCGTCCTATTGTCGGTCGGAGCAATTAGCACCCACAGTGTCGGATGGTTTAACCACTATGGATTTGCTGTGTCGGTGGTTTCATCCCTTAAGATTTTCTGATGATAGCATATTGAAAATCGGAACGCTAATTGTTACGACATCGGGCGGTTAGTTCCATGGGAAGCTGCAACGGTGGCCCACCATCCGTAAACCTTTTCCGACGACGTCCCTCGGTAGTCTCATCAACTAACTTCTGCCAATCATCAATGGTTTTCAACACTTAACCAAAATTTTCTTCTTTGCATCGTCTCTTCCTTCCACTAAGTTTCGCCAATCCACTTCACTAGCTTTCGGCAGCCTCATCCTCTACTTATCGGCGATCCCATCTTCTAGTCATTGGAGATCCCAACAGCTAATCTTTTCTGATCATCGATGATCTCGTGCCTTAGAAACTTTTTCAGGAACTTTCTGGCTTGTCTTCCACCGCATCGGTTGTCGGAACAACTATCCGTCGGGTGGATAGTGTCTTAGACTGCCGCAACGATGGTTGCATAATCAGCTAATTGTTTTCAATGTAGTTCATCATTGTTTCCCTCATCTAATCTCCGCCGATCACCGATAGTCAATCCTCGGATGTCCTTTTGACTAAATGCAGCCGATGTTTCAGCAGTCTTCAACTAATCTCCGCTGAAACTGTGGCTCCCACGTCCTCTATCTTTCACTGACGGCCGACGATTTTATGACTTAGACAAATTTCCAAAAAAAATTTCTCGTTAGTCTTCTTTTTCGTTGCTTCATCGGCTCAACCATATCTTATTCTTCATCGATTCGTTTAACTATCTGTCAGCGAAAGCTTCCCCTATACGTCACCTATTAACTAACAAATTTCGATCGGCGACTGAAACACAACCATCACGACATCGACAAGCGGAACCCCTATCCATCGTAGGATTAGTGCACTAGGCTTCCGCAATGGTGGGCACACAAACCACTAACTTCCTCCGATGGCTGATGATCTCGTGCCTTAGATAAAGTTTTGAAAATCTTTCACTGCGTCGGCTATCGGAACGTCTTCCCTCTGCGGCATCGGTGGTCGGAGGCTCTATCTATCGGAAGGATATTCCTTTGGCCATCCGCAACAGCGGTGCACAATCAGCTAAGCATCGGCAACGCGATCATCTAGTCATCTCCGATCACCGATGATTTCATTACTTCATCAAATTTTTGAAATTTCTCCCGCTGTGGGTAATCTTCAGACTAACACTTCTGCGGTGTCGACTGAGCTTCAAACTATAAGTTCTGCTGTGTCGCAGGACCTTCTCCCTTAGTCCTCCGATGAGCTGACAGTCGACGAACGCAACCTTTCCTCAATTTCCTTCTGATTACTATCCGTCAGATGTCCTTCCCACTAAGTGCTCCACTGCATCGAAAGAACTTGTCACTAAGTTTTCCGATGAGCCGACAATTCTAACACTTAGAAAAATTTTGCGAATTTTCTTGTCATCACCCATTTCTCCTGGTTTCTTCTGGAAATAGGCAACCTTCCTCTGTTAACTGTTCTCATGGCACTCTGAGGCCCAAATTCTACAACATAAGCTCGGTCACTGCATCTTCACGACCCATTCAGGCCCATGCTGCAACCAGAGCTCTGATACCACACTGTAACGTCCCCGACCCTCCGACCAGCGAAAAGGACGCTACCATACATCAATCATCCGGGCATCTAGCCCCATGAACAAGAACATACATACAGATAATACTGAAGCATGATACTTAAAAACATAAAACATATTACGATGCATTAATCATTCATATACATAGAGGAAGCAAACAACATGCATTCATATACGATTCAGCATTCAACATGTACATCACCATTCATCAATGGAAAATATAGTTGCAGACACAAGTTAGGCAAGAACACTTCTGTTATAGAGGACTTCTCTCGCAACCAGCTACGTCGCTGCAATGTTCCACCCAACCATAGGCCCACATGCTCTTTAATCTCTCAGCAACGCTGCCACCCCCGAGCCGGGCATGATTCCCCAAGGAATAAGGAACTAGCAGGCTTACACATAGCCAAGGATAACAACACCACAAGGGTACACAGTTCAGCCAAGCCAACACAATTGGGTTTACCAAGCGAACAACAAATCAGCCAAGCCAACAAAGTTGGGTTTATCAGGCCATCAAGGAGCTGGGAAAGGCTAAATGCTAAGCCGGTGAACTTATTGAACAGCCAAGGACACCTACACCAGAACCAGCCTGGCTTCTAGGACACCCACACACATCCAACATATGGAAATCAGTCCTTTCCGTACAACGCAGTCCCTCGGACCCTGATCTCCCTTCCAGTGCTATTCAGGGGTTGTGGAGAAGAAATCCAGCCACTAGCTCTGTCTATGTGGTTCCCAAACCACCAGGTTTATCAAGCACATCAAGCCCTCATTCACCACTCCAATGCAGTCCAAGGACAAAACCACTCCATTCATGCAGCAAAATAGCTATTCAAGAGTTAACAGGGGAAAACAACTCCCTGAATCATTCTTGGCCTATTGTGGCCAAAAAAATCCTCAACAACCTACAGCAACCCGAGGCTTGACCGTTTTATCGTATTGAGATTTAACCCTATTCTTATGAGCCTGATTTGCAGTCAACGCATCTCTACGTTGCTCATCAAGGTGTTCTAAATGGAGTAACCGTTCTTCAAGCTCAGTTGTGTCAGGTAGCACATGAATAGCTATCTGCAAGGATGGGATTTCACATTCAATCGGTGTAATAGCTTCCACCCCGTGAACGAGTTGGAAGGGGGAAAAACCCGTAGCAGTTTTGACATTGGTTCGATAAGCCCAAAGAGCAGGATATAACATGATGTGCCAATTTGAACGGGCTGCATTAATAGTACGTTTAAGTATAGTTTTTAAAGTTTTGTTTACAGCCTCGACCTGACTATTTGCTTGCGGATAATAAGGAGAAGAGTGCTCTTGTCGGAATCCGAGCATGGTGGTCAGTTCAGTCATCATGTGATTTTGGAAATGACTTCCATGGTCAGTGACAATCACTTTGGGAATACCAAACCTAGCAATAATCTGATTAAACACGAAGTAAGCTGTCGTTTCCCCATTGTCTTTGAAAGTAGGCATTGCCTCTGCCCATTTGGTGAAATAGTCGACAGCGACAACGATGTATTTGTGCCCCCCAGCCGAGGCTGGGTTGCATGTCATATAATCAATCCCCCACTTCATGAAGGGGCCTACCGAGACGATGGGAAACAAGGGAGC
>LPNX010037547.1:422673-434549 GCA_001517045.1 Pseudotsuga menziesii | reverse complement strand
GGTTTAAACTTCTTTGAATTTAGGAGTGCTATTTTGACATGTTTTGGCCTTTACGTCCCTTGGATATGTAAAAGAAAGGGGCAAGGGACTATTAGGACACATGAGGCAAGAAAAGGGGTGATACAGGGCTACCACCATATCCTCTAAATATAATTGACTTGATCATGGTTTGGAACACTCTCATGACGCACTCTAGGTAGTTCATCGGTGTTCACCATTTCCATTGTTGTATAACCATGGAAACCAACCAAAAGTTACATGGAAAATGGAGAATTTGTGGACTGGACTACAATTGGTTGTAGATGAGCTTAGAGACTCGACATGTAGAAATATATTACCCATTGTTTTTGCTATTTTAAAAAATGGTTGATAAACCTAGTGATGCAGGGGCATAGACTGTTTGAGTAAAGTCATTTATGTCTTTGCTAGATCTAGGGATATGGGTAGTCAAATGTCAGAAAGCTGACATTATGTAAAATTTAACCAATCCACATTTTAGGCATATGATGTATGGAGTGGTCACCTTTCCTCAACATTTCATGGTGATTATGACTTTATAAATTGTCGTTCATTCAACTCTCAGGATCAAGTAGATCTCTTGAATTAAATGTTGTTGTGAGATTTTATAGCTTATAAATTTACTCCAGTTGTTGTATATGACTCTATGTATGTCTGGGACATTCAAAATGAATAGGTCAATGGATTCACATGGTATTGTTGAGTATTGATATTCTTCTAGAAACTACAATCCCTTTATATAGTCATATGTGTTTTTTATTGTGTCAAAGGATTGCTAAATATGGAATTTTGATCAAGATGAGGGTCCAACTTGCATATTTTGATCACAATTTCCTCTTTCTTCCATTCTGATGATTATATTGGTTGTTACATTTGGATCCCTCATTCACTATGTATCTTAAAATGTTGGCATTCACCTATCTATGAAAATAATTGCTAAATTTTATTGCACTTTGTGTTAATTCCAGCACAATCATTGCATTTGAAGGTTTGAGTATGCATGTTACAAGTGGGCACTCTCACTAGTATCCCAATTCAAACTTTGCATTGTCCATCAAATTTTATGCAACTTGGGATTATACTTGTGTTTGTTTTATATATTTCTAGCCTTTTGGAACATTGAATATCTATTAGACATGATGTTTTTTATTCTTATAGCCTCTTTTAGTTTGAATCCATCAAACATTAGCTTGGGAGTTGTTGGGTTTATTATTCTATTAAAAAACACAATTATAGGTTAAAAATTGACAAAAAAAAGAATGCTTTGGGTGATTGAATTACCTTGTTGGATGACAATTCACAAGTGGAATATCCTCCCCTCAACCTAAATCAACTCCTCCAACAATCCCAAGCAGTTAACTTGCTCCAAAACGCTCCAATTGGTCGCCGTTTTCGCGTTCCTGATAGGTAAAATGGGCTGCAGGTTTCGGGCCTGTGTATATAAATTATTTTTTGTTTTCCAAATCACGTACGCATTTTATAACTACAGATCGCGAGCACGTTTTGTAGTTATATAATGTGTACGCGATATGGTTTCATATCCTACATGTCCCATGACATGTTAGGCTCGAGTTGAACCATAGCAAGTGCTATGTAGCAAAAATGCATTGTATTTTTTGGTAACGTGATCGTGTTTTTGAAAACTAGGATTACATCTAAAAGGTCCCTCATCTTCTTGCGCTGACCCAAATGCCGCTATCAGAGCTAATGGGGAGGATGTTGAAGCCAAAGTGGATCCCAACCGATGCTAAAGCGAAAGAGGTTGAAGCCAAAGTGGATCCCCAACACGTTGGAAACAAAAATGTTGAAGACACAGAGCAGAGCAATACAACAGGTTGGAATAAAAAATGTTGAGAATAGGTGATAAAATTTTTACCTACTCCACCATTCTTTTTTGCATGGAATTCAAGATTTATTGCATCCAGCCTAGGTTCTCCTTCCATCGTTGTATACCAGATGACCTGCTAATCTCGTTTCATAAGGCTGTCATTTCACAAGGCTATCATGACAGAGAACAAAATGCTATGAATTACCGCAATGTTCCTACCTCTTCTACTAAAACTTCTAGTGTCCAAGACTATGACAAACAACTCCATGGCTCAGGAACCCTCAGGTGCAAACTCCCTCATTTCACAAGGCTGTCGTTTCACAAGGCTCTCATGATAGAGAACAAAATGCTATGAATTACTACAATGTTCCTGCCTCTTCTACTAAAACTTCTAGTGTCTGCGATTGTGACAGAAGACTCCGTGGCTTGGGCAACCTCAGGTGCAAACTCCCTTTACCTAATAGGTGGCACACTGTCTTCAAGATTGGAGCAGAGCAAGGAGGCACACACAAAAGCAAAGGTAAATAAATTTCAGTTCCTTTTGGAGGCTACAAGGGTTAGTGTTGTGCCCCAATAGGTTTCTTAGCTGGATATCGGCTTTGAGTAAATTGAGAACAGAAAATAAATAATATGCTACCATGATTTAATGTGAGATAACCAAGCAAACTTCCGTCAAAATTTTTGCGTCTCTATCCCGAAATTCAATCTTTTTTGTAATCATCAAAAGATTACAGAAATTCAATATTTTTTGTAAGCATCAAAAGCTTATAGAGCATCACCCATCAAAAGCTTGCAGGACATAGTTTCATCGCAGAGGATATCCACTTCCACAGTTTCATCACAGATTGAAAATTGTTTTAGTTTAGAGATCCGTGTAGTGGTTTCTATTTGAGGTTTTTCTGACTCCACCTTGTCTCAGAACATGCACTCCACGTAGATGTTGCAAGCATAGAAGGCCATATCCGAGCGCCCGCAGATGGGAGAATTTCTCTCACCGTCTCGACCCTCTTATTGCACCTCATTCCATCTTGCTAGCTCACCACATTCATACCACCATTACCCCATCTCATTCGTACTATCATCATTGTACTTACGGATCCTTGCAACTCGATGATCCAGTTTAATCTATTATAGATACATCATAAGAGGTTTACCCCTTCCAAAACTTATCTCTAGTTTAATAGTTTGTCAAAAGTAAATAAATATAATAATAACATAACCCCTTGCCCTCAAAAGGAAAAGCCCTCTGGACCTCCGGGTCCTTTGTTTCAGTTTGATCATTGGGTGATCCCAGATACCCAAGTGCACATGCACTCCATGCAGGTGTTGCAAGCATAGAAGGCCCATGTGCACTCCATGAAGATGTTGCATGGATGATAACCTATTCCTCATCATTTAACATTAAATGTTTGTGAACTAATGCTAATTGGAACCTAGCATTAGTTTATCAATATAATAATTACACAATGTTTGAAAACAAACTTTGATCAAAACCATATCTCCATTGCTTCTACCCTCGAAAAGAGGCCAAATAAGAAGTAGAAGTTGTTAATTGGTGGAGAAAACAGTGATATACAGTTTTAAATGAATTAAAAGTTGTTGATTGACGGAAAAAACAGTAAGATGTCACTTTAAATCAAAACTTAGTATAAATGTTTAAAACTTGTTTTGATATTTGTGCAAACTAATTCAAATAGCAGCACGCTGAATCATAGAGTCCCTGCTAGCCGATGGCAGGGACTAATAATGGCATAGATAAGAATGTTCACCTTAGACATCATGTTTTAACACTTTAAAATCATGTAGATGTCATGTAATCAATACTCTACGTGATATCGAGGTCACTATAAATGTAAAATTTTGACTATATTCTATTTTAGCACAATACCTTTTCGAATTGTGTAAAAAAACCTCCATCACCAACCTATACAAAATCTATACTTTTATAGCCCTTGTGAATGGATTCATAACAAAAATAATCATTTGAAAATTAATCAAGAATCATGTCATGGTACACGCAATTCAACATAATGGTTTCAAAGAACACAATCCTAATATTTACAAATAACTCTAAATCAAGGCAACATGGAAAATGAAATACATTAAGAAATCATCTCTTATAAATTTCATCAAATAGTTGAATCCATATTTAGAAAACAAAAATTCTTACCACACAAAAATAAGTAAATCATTAATAAAAACAATAATAATATATAACTTATACCATAAATAAAGTTATTAGTAAAAATAAACTATTCACAAAATTGCTTTCAATTTCCTAAATTATATAATATTTTATTAAAAAAAAAAATTCAAATAATAGTTTAAGTTGTTATTTAAAAGTTTATATAATAATCTTTTGTTTAAAATAAAATAACAAATAATCAAAAGAATAAATTTAAAGAAACCAATTTTTAAGTTAAAAATTAAATTTAGAAAATAAAAATAAAGTGAAAATTTTAAAATTAAAGTTAAAAGAAAATTAATGAATAAAAATTTATATTAAAAATATTAATTTTGAATTAAAAAGGAAATTTATCTATTTAGTGCTTAGCTGGTGAAGTTTTGTAGTGCTCAAAATCTTATAATTTTTAATGGTTTAAATGGTCAAATTTTAATGGAATGACTTGTAGTCATGGTTGGCACTAGTGTGGTAGATTGTGTTATATTATCACTATATTCACCCCAAGTGTCCTTGAAACATGCTTAGGAAAGAAACCTTGTCTTAAAAAAGGGAAAACTTTTTTCTTAAAAAAAGGAAAAAATATTTTTTCAAGGAAAATAAAAATTAAAAAATGGCTTCCACCAAACTCCAATTCTCTCGTGAAAGAATCATGAATATTGGTCTCTAACAATGAAGGATTTGTTCAGAGCTCAAGATGTATGGGAGATAACCCAACATGGCTATATAGAACCAGCAGATCAGAAGGCATATAATAATCTCACACAAGCTGAGAAGGATGCCTTGAGGGAACATAGAAAGAAAGATGGAAAGACTTTGTTCTACATACACCAAGTCATGCATGAAAGCATACTGCGAAGAGTAGCAACAGCAAAGATTGCTAAGTGTTAAGTTTCTAATGGTTATACAAGATCTAATAACATTTAGCATCATAACATCATAACCATATGCAAAAGGATCACTGAAAGATACACAAGCACAACCACCCAAAAGAACACAAAGGTTTATCCTAGGAAACCCTCATGGGGAAGAAAACCCAACAAGACTTTCTCTAAATAGATGTGGGCTGGTGCAAGCTAATGCTAGTCACTTATGACGCATTCGTTGTAATGGACTTCTGGAAAAACAAAAATATGAACGTCAAAAAGCAATATTAGACGTACCTATACAACTTTTTGGAATATGGCATAAGAATATGAAACGTGGACAATCAGATTACCTTCCGGAATATATAACTTTTATTTATGGAATCTAAGTATAAATCCCAAAAAACAAGGTTCTTCTAAGGTTGGTATGTTATTTTTTTCCCAAAAAATAATGAATATGTTTGTGTTGGTCCACTCGTTTGGTATGCAAATGGTGGAATTTTGTGAAAAACATTATATAGAGTTATAGATAACATGTGTGTCTAGTGTAGCACTATTTTTCCATATTTATTTATGTTATATATACTTTTTAAATTAAGGAAGTCAGTGACGCCCTAAAATGATAAGGTCGAGCATTAGTCCACAACATCTTGGTCTTAACATAGTCAATGAACGATATTTTTTTTTTAGGATATAGGTCTTTGTGTCTTCTTGTGTGGGTTCTTTTCTGTTTTCTAAATAGATGAGCCAATCAAAAGTTATAGTGGAAGCAAATCATGTCAAAACCCCAAATTTTCACAAAAATTTAAAATTTTGAGATAACATAAAATGCTGAATATGCGTTTTACTAACAGTTAATGGTTAGCGAAAAACGAAACAGTCTAACGATTTAGTATTACACATTTTCAAATTATGTTAACTAAATCAGTTTCTTTATCGTAATGTAATTAAGGTTTACTTGCGTACTACTTTCTTTCAGTTTACTAATGAGTCTTCTTTATGGAAAGTAGGTGGAATCTAACTTTGAATCCTGGGCTTACTTAGCATTTATGCCAATGCAGACAAATTGATGGTTCTTACAGGTTCGCAAGTATGATCAAACAAGTAGACATTTTAAAATCATAATCATAAAGTAGACGTGTTTCTGTTTGCAAAATAATATGCTAGTAAAATAAGCTGATAAATTTCAAGCAACTTCAAAGAGGTAAGGTAGTTTATTTTTTCTAGTTTTTCTTGTAAGCAAAGTTCAAATAAACGGGCCCTTTCTTTATCAAGCTTAGTGACACTAAAGATACTTACTGTGAACTCTAAACTCGTAATCTTTGTCGTATATTCATTTCTATTTTAACATGCTTACCTTGCAATGTTACACTTATTCGTACTATTTGTTTTTATACATGGAAGAGCTTCTATCAATACTGATAGTAAAGATTCTCATTAGAATATACGATTCGATTTTTATTTTTAACTTACTAGTTATGGTAAGTATCAACCTATTACTTATATGTACAACTAGTTTCTCACTAACAGGTTATCCACTTCCTCATCAACATCATACTTCATGTACTATTGTAATCACATACAAAATCGTAGTCTTTACTAAAGTTCCAAACTAATCATTATTTACATTCTGTAGGGAAACTTACTGCCTGTAAAACTCCTTGATATTATAAGCTTGATTATTATAAAAGAAATAACTGCATCGTTTAAGATGGAATGCTGTTTGCCCTTACTTCCTAAATCTAAGTCAATCAGTATCGTTTCAATGATTAAAGACTTGAGCATGGTTACTCCATTGTAATTTTATTATTACCATAATGTCTCTTTTACATTAAGTTTAAGTCTAGAGTGGCTATTATGGTAGATCTTTCTACTATGATCATAGTTCTACCCTATACTAAGTACAAGTTATCTTGATCAATCACCAACTATCTTGTCCAACATAAACAAATATGGTAACTACTAGTATTGACAGGTTGAGAAGCAACTAAAGTCTAAGAAAGTTTAAACCAACCTCAATCTTGGTAAAAGTCATATTTATATTCTTTTATTATGCTATTCAACTTCATAACTTATAACCGCCCAAGCTGTTTGTTTATAAATGATAAGTTCGGACTATAATACATGCATACTCCACAATGTTTACAAGTATATAAGCCTACTTGTAGTTTGAAAGGTTCTAAGCATATTCGATTTTGGGATTATCCAAAAGATTAAGTGGTTACACCTTTCAATAGGTCAACGTTATCATATTATTGTTTTTACCCAAATGCTAAAAACGAGCTATCAAGATTATGATATAAATTATATATATGATTAACGATGTAATAACATAGTTCATGCAATGTTTGATAAATATCATTGTTTTAATAATTGGATAAATGATCGCAGGTGGACTTTGGAATCGACCCACACATGGTTGGAAATATTTGAGGGCACATGGTCACCTCCTATCCAAGTATTGGTGATATAAAACTCTTGCAAACCTAACCGCTTGTCATTCTCCCTTCGAGGTTCACGCTGGCCTTCGGGATGCTCTGCAAGGTTTCATGGCATCCGTGAGTGTTCTTCCTGTTCTAGCTTGCTCCAAAACTTGGGTTAACATTGCTGTAGTCTCTTGAGTTTAGTCTTATTGCTAGCCTTCGTAGCTGTGGGTTTTACCATACAAGATTTACTGGTTGTTTACACTTGGCTCCCAGCCTGTCCTTAGCTTCGTCCTGCCTTCCCCGTGGCTTTTCATTGCGGTGAGAAGTTAAGTTTCAATGCTATTGGTTGTGCTCCATCGATGTCATAGGGTTTTGAAGATTTGTATGCACACTTTGCAGTTGATGACAGTCTCGTCGCTAGACTGTTCGTTACTCTTCATTAAGGTAAAAATTTAGTTTTATTTTCAGAATAGAAGATTCATAGTAAGGTTATATTTTACAGTAGGGTGTACAATAGCGAAAGAGTTTTGAAACTAACACTCATTGTTGTGCTCTCTTTGCAGGAACTTGTGGCTACTTCTTCCAACCCATGACCAAGATAATGCTGGATGTCTTTGAGGGCTTGTGGCTCCAATTTGGTAAGCCCTAGGTTCAACAAATGGGTTCTTGCCCTGCTTGTAACAGGGTTATCGATGGTGAAACCTCAAGCTTGGAAGCTTGTCCAATTTCGCCATTAGATAAATGTTTTCTTGTTTTTTAAAGGCTTTTGGTTCTATTCTGTTTACAAACCCTCGCCTTGTGATACTGTATATTTTGACTCTGTGTATGTTAGGGTTTTACCCTAATCGACTCTTAATGAAGATTATTACTGTCTAATACATTTTGCAATAGATTAATATTAATATTTAAGACTATAACCCAGTCATATTGTGTAGTTTATAATATTTAGTTATTTGCTTGGGAAATACAAGCTAGGGTTTTCCTGAATGAAACCCTTGTCTAAATTAATTTTTCGATTTATTTTTAAATAGGTTATGTTACTTATTAATTTTGGTTAAGTTTTCATTACAGGTGTGCTAGGACAATTTAACTTGTAACATTTCATTTGTCTTTAAAATGACTGTAAACAATCTATAGTAGTTGAATTCTTTATTGATATAATTATTCATATACTTGGATTTTAGCTTAAATGTTTTTATTGGTAAAATAAATTTGATTTAGGGTTTCGACCATGTAATATACCTTTATAGGTATAAACTTGTTTGATAAATTTAAAACAGTTCTTTACATAGATAGATTTTTTTTTTAATATTAGTCATTAATCATATTCTCAATGTTTTTATTTATTTAAACTGACCAGTAGAATTTACGCAGAGTTCTTTGAAAAGATAATCTTAGACTCTGTAAATTAGTTTGATCTTTATAATATAAGTATTTTTAATATAACCCTATTTATTTTATAGTAATTACTAGTCTTCGATTAGTTGATATTATTAGAAAATAAACTATATGATTAGTAGTTTATTTCTTTACTGAACTGAATGTAAACAATGTAACTCAACTGTGATTTTTCTACTGCATTGCAATAGTTTCTAATTAAACATAGAGAAATATAACCTATCATAGCACGGTTTAACCTCTATAATAATTTAACTTGAATAAAATTAATCTGCTGTGTGTAAATGTTGATGTATATGTAACTTCAGAATGTATTCTTCTATGTATCTTGTGTATTGTAACTCGATGTTTATTCCGGGATTTTTCTATTATGTATTTGAGTCATGTGATCATGCCCCGATGTTTCGATTGGGAAGATTAATAATGTAAACAAGTCATATCAAGTCATTAGGTAAGTCCCCACAGTTTCGGGGCACTTGAGTTATTATACACTAACTAAGGTGTAGGCTCGAGTAGTAATTATTAGGTTGAGCCTACGTGTGAAAAGGAAATTCAAGTGAATGGATGAATATAAATAGAGAGTGAGAGTCTCTCTATTTATCACTTGTGAAATACATCACTTGCTCTCTCAAGTGTGGCACACGAATACTTGGGCTTGACAGAAGACAGAAGGCTATTGCTGTATTGGGAGGTCATCTTATTGTTTTGGGTATCACATCTTGTGGTGATACTATCTTAGAGGAAGTTGCGGGGTTTTCTCCATTTATGGTTTCCCCGATCAAAACTCTTTGTGTCTCTTGTCTCATGTGATGTGCTTATGTTATTGCTGTGCTTGTTATTCTCTCAGTGAAAAGATCCTAACATAATGCTAGCTTAAATGTTGAAAAACTAACATGGAATCAGAGCTAACCTGAGAAGAATACATTCTGCAGCTACAGGAACTAGGGATTCCTATTTTGTGGATCTTCCTCCACATATTTTCAGCAAAAGTATGCTAACATGACTCTCCATTGAAGGGTGCATCTTTCTGTCGATGCGGAATTCAATTTCAAGCATTTTCAGTTTCGATGTGGAAATTAGGGCTTTCTACAGAAGAGAAATTTTTGAGTGAGACTAGCATAGGGTTATTCTCCTCATCAAAACCAAAGTTTAGAGATCTAGATCAATAAATTTGGTTGGGTGAAACTCCAGGAAAGTCAAACCCTAGTTTGACCCTGAGCTAGGAGAAACCCTAAATACTAAAAATGCTAAGTTTTGGTACAGTCACTATATTTTGATATTGGAAATGTATCAGAAGCTGCAAATTGTTGGTATCGAATATAAAATCCCAATGAACACTGTGTACAAAAATCAGCCTCAGATTCACTATATTCTAGGAGATATGATCTCTCCAAGTTAGGGCTCCATCATCTTCCAGAAATCATCCATAAACAGAACACCTGGGGAGATCTGCAATATCTTGGGATACAGAGGTCCAAATTGAATTCCTGAAAATTTTCCAGAAAGGGAATGGACTGTAATTTCTGTGGTCCGAATATCAGACTCAGAAGATGAACCAGTGACACGTGGCATGCCGTCAAACTTCGCTGTGCTGAACAGTCCTGTAACAGGTCACCTTGGGAAAAGGATCATAAATCCCAAATGGTGAAACCAATTCTGATGAAACTTGTGGTTTTGGATCAGGGACATGTGAGGTTACCTCAGTGAGAAATTTAAGACATATAGGATCATTAATTTCTGAGATATGACAGAAAACGTAACAGGAAGTTTTGCAGAAGAAATCAGAAAATTAGGGCTTCCTGTTCCGGGAACTTCCCTCCACTGTTTTCAGAGAAGGAGTACATTGGACAGCTCCATTTGAAGAGATATATCTGTTTGTCCAATCAGATCTGAAAGATTAGAATTTTTGAAAATTAGGGTTTCTACGACAAACCCTAGATCAGCGAACTCCGGGACAAGGACAGACACCTCAAATCGGTAAGATCTAATCCTTTGCTATTTCCATTTGAGGTTCTCATTTCAATATGATATATCACATCAGCTTGGTGACAAGCTTGGGGAAGTTGACAACTTCCAAGCCTGGAAGTATATGATCTCTCTGAAGAAAATGGATTGGACACCTACATGAGTATGGAGGTTCCAGTTTCAAAGGGAGACGAGGTTAGAAGCCTTTCACAAGAAGAACTTGGTCAAAAAAGACATCATGCTCATGCTGCAGAGGATGATGAACTATCCAGAAAGAGATCCAGATATGAAAGTGAATATTCTTCAAGCGAGGGTGAATATGTTCTAATATTAGCTCTCACAGGTAACATTACTCATGGTAGTGATGATTGTCTTATAGATAGTGGGGCTTCCAAACATATGATGGGATTCAAGGAATCCTTTGTAAGACTGCCAGAACATGAATCGCCTCACAAGGTGAAACTAGGAGATGACTACCAATATCCAATAAAAGGTAGTGGGGAATCTTCATACAAGCTAGACTCAGATGGTCAAGTCATCATGTGGCCAAAAGGAAAGACTATCAATGATGCGGTAGTGATTGGAGAACAATAAGGAGGCTTGTACAAATTGAAGGGCTATCCAGAACAAGCCTTGATCCATGACACAGTAAAGCCAAATGAGCCTTGGCATAGAAGGCTTGCACATGTGCATTGCAGAGCACTACCTATGGCAAGCAAAGCTGTTCCATAATTTCAAGCTATTTGAAGGGAAGAACAAAAATCAAAATATGACCTAAAGAAACCAATTGAAGGATGTGAAGATCCAGAATGAAGAGACCATGCAGTCATAAGAGTCTCTCAAATCAAAGAACAACTTGAAGTGGTAAAAGAAGAAGTGAAGAATGTAGAAGTGGTGATGGTCATTTTGAATGGCCTCCCAGGATCGTAGGATTCATTCATTCTAGGAATATGTGCTAGAAGGAAGTGATTACTTTCAATAGACTCTAGAAAGAGAACTCACAAGAAGAAGAAGCTTGAGAAGAGAAGGTGGGAGAAACTGAAGATCAAGCTCTTACCATCCAAAGAAGATCCCTCAAGCGATGAGGAATATGAAGATCTGAACTCTTGAAGAATATCTTATCCACCTTAGCATTTGGATAAGAAACGATGCTATCATGAATGAAGAAGATGATGAAGCTGAAGGCTCAAGGA
>LPNX010037547.1:407732-422274 GCA_001517045.1 Pseudotsuga menziesii | reverse complement strand
AAGAACAAGTGACGACAGTTCAAAGACAAAGAATAATATGACAAGTGCAGTGACATCATTGATGCAGAACCTTCCAGCCACCAAGAAGAAAGGGAAGACTAGTTCAAGAAGAATGATGTCAGGGTGCAGTATCAAGACCTGAAGAGAATTTCATAGTTCCATCATGCAGTAGATGGAAACATCGTGGGATACAAAGCAAGATTCGTAGCATGAGGCTTCTCATGAAAGGAATGCCTAGACTACGAAGAGACATTTGCAACCAGTAAGAGCTTAAACACATACATGATAAGCCTGATGAAGATCTTAACCTTTGCTACAAGGTTGAAGATGCAAGTCTATACACTAGATGGATACATAGAATATTAGTAGCATAGGAAGCTACTTGTCACTCTAGTACATAATGTTTTCAGTGCATAGAGCACAGAAGACAGAGGGAGTATGATGCTCTGCTTCAGAGGGAGTGACTACAGAATATATTGAGGTTCGACATGGTACGACAGGATGGGCAGATTATTGATGATTCTAGGCTTTACTGAGAGTAAAGTGGACTTCAACCTTTGCTTCAAGGTTGAAGACAGAAGACTAGTGATGCTCCTGTTATGTGTCGATTCTCTATTGTTCTAGGCATGGAGGTGTGGCAGAGTACAGATGGGATCCTCCTTGGACAAGGGAAGTATGCAGTAGAGATCCTGAAGAGATTCAGGATGATGGACTGCATGACCACACCTATGGCATCGAACCTGAATTTATTGAGTGATGCTTCGTCAAAGTCGGTTGATGCTACGATGTATCGTCAAATGATTGGGTCATTGATGTACCTGACGAACACGAGACCAGACATTTGCTTTGCCGTGAACACCTTGAGCCAGTACTTGACAGATCCGAGAAGTGTTCACTTGATTGCTGCAAAGCATATTTTGAGGTACCTAAAGGGTACAGTTGATTATGGGCTCAAGTATGATGCGAATCAGAAGATTAACCTGGAGGGTTATGTTGATTCAGATTGGGTAGGTAGTGCCATCGACAGGAAGAGTACTTCAGGGTGTTGCTTCAGTATGGGATCAGGTGTGATCTCTTGGTTTAGCAGGAAGCAATCCTGTGTGGCACTGAGTACAGCTGAAGGAGAGTACGTCACAGCTTGTTCAGCTATTTGTGAGGTAGTATGGCTGCGGAAGCTATTGTCTGATATATTTGATCTCCAGTTGGATGCTCCTTGTATACATTGTGACAACCAGAGTTGCGTGAAGTTGTCAGAGAATCCAGTGTTCCATGACAAGTCGAAGCATATCGAGATCAAGTATCACTATATCAGGGATATGGTGCAGAGAGGAGCAGTGAAGCTCCTGTATGTTGTGACGGAGGAACAGATAGCTGATGTATTGACGAAGCCATTGGCTAGGCTGAAGTTCGAGTACTTCAGAGAGAGACTTGGTGTTCTCCAGATCGAGGTTCCCTCCAAGAGAAAGTGATGAGACCCATAGCCATTCTGACATGGTGAGAGGATTCAGGTCCTTCCATGTCAGATATGAGTGCTGACTGCCATTCTGGGAATGGAGGCACCTGGTCAGTTACCAGGAACACTCAGTCAAGGACTGAGAGAGCCATTCTGAAGAGCAGGTCAGATATAAGGGCTGAGCCATTCTGGTCATGGCTAAAGGATTAAGTTCCTCCCATGACAGATGTGAGTGCTGGCCATTCTGTCGAGTAGGACAGATGTAAAGGCAACTGCCACTCTCAGGGAGAGTGGAGGCACATGGTCCATTACCAGGTAGCTCAGTCAGGGACTGGGGGCCATTCTGATGAGGGTGTAGGATTCAGTTCCTACCAGGTCAGATGTGAGTGCACAAATCTCTCATCATTGTGAGCGGATGTGATCCATCCTGGATGAGAGTCTTTCATCATTGTGAGTGGATATGGTTCCAGCCTGGATGAAAGTGAGAAAATATCTCATCATTGTGAGCGAATGTGGTTCCAACCTGGATGAGAGTCTCCCATCATTGTGAGCGGATGTGGTTCTAGCCTGGGTGAAAAGAACAAAGTTCTTTCATCATTGTGAGAAGATGTGGTTCTAGCCTGGATGGGATTGTGCCTTTCTAACGAGTAGGTCATATATAAGTGCAGAGCCATTTCACAGATGGTAGTAGGTGTGTCCTACCATGCTAGTGATTATAAGTGTTGAGCCATTTCACAGATGGTAGTTGATTGTGCCTACCATGCTGGTGAATGTGAGTGCTGGGCCTTTCTGATGTGATTGTAGTTTACTACATGATCAGATGTGAGTGTTGGGTGTGCCTTTCTGACGAGCAGGTCAGATGTAAGTGCTGGGCGAAGACCTACATGAGAGTAGGCCTACAACCAGCATGAAAAAGGGCTGGCTCTGTAGAACTTCCTATGACGAGATAGTACACACATGATGATGACCAGTGGAGATCCAGATCAAGCTATGATCCAGATCCAGTTATGATGACTCCGAGAGATCCAGATCCAGCAGTAGTGATCCAGATCGAGTGATGATCCAAATCCAGTCCAGTGATGATGATCCAGATTGAGTGATGATCCAGATCCAGTGATGACGTGCTATGATGATCCAGATCGAGAGATGATCCAAATCCAGATGACTTGAAGATGAAGATGACTTGAAGACGAAGATGACTTGAAGACGAAGATGACTTAAAGACGAGATGATCTAGTTGATGCAGAGAAGAAGACCAGTGCTGAAAATTGTCTTGAAAGAATACCTTCCTAGTTAAGAGGGAGTGTTGATGTATATGTAACTTCAGAATGTATTCTTCTATGTATCTTGTGTATTGTAACCCAATGTTTATTATGGGATGTTTCTATTATGTATTTGAGTCATGTGATCATGCCTCGATGTTCCGATTGGGAATATTAATAATGTAAACAAGTCATATCAAGTCATTAGGTAAGTCCCGACAGTTTCGGGGCACTTGAGTTATTATACACTAACTAAGGTGTAGGATCGAGTAGTAATTATTAGTTTGAGCCTACGTGTGAAAAGGAAATTCAAGTGAATGGATGAATATAAATAGAGAGTGAGAGTCTCTCTATTTATCACTTGTGAAATACATCACTTGCTCTCTCAAGTGTGGCGCACCTTTGGAGAAGGAAATACTTGGGCTTGACAGAAGACAGAAGGCTATTGCTGTATTGGGAGGTCATATTATTGTTTTGGGTATCACATCTTGTGGTGATACTATCTTAGAGGAAGTTGCTGGGTTTTCTCCATTTATGGTTTCCCCGATCAAAACTCTTTGTGTCTCTTGTCTCATGTGATGTGCTTATGTTATTGCTGTGCTTGTTATTCTCTCAGTGAAAAGATCCTAACATAATGCTAGCTTAAATGTTGAAAAACTAACAGTAAATACACGGTCTATCTACTAGGATATTTTCTTAACATATTAATCCTTCTACCTGTACTAGATTACTGCTATTTCTTTTCCAATATATTTACATAAATAAGCTGGTTAAAACAATAAACATAGATAACCAGATCATTATTCTTTTTAATAATAACCTACATACTGAAATAAATTACTCTGCTACTACGAAATGCAGAACCATATCTATTCTATTTAGTCTCTTAACATATTCTTTCATCTACTGTAAATACTCTATATGTGCTGGAGTACGGCCTGATCCTTCTAGGTGTGGAAAAACACAGACTAGAATTATTTTCCATTCTAACAATTTACAAACTTAAAATTTAACATTCATTTAACAGTTAGATTCTGATTTATCTATCTAACACAGTAAAAAAAATAATGTAGAACCTGATTAGGATAGGCAACAACAGCATTAGGAGGCCATTCCTCCCTACCAAACTCTTGGAGAGCGCTCAAACAACGCTTCCTCAGGACCCCCGAGCCTGTTCCTGGTCTTCTTGGTTGAGAACTGGTGGAGCATGCAAACAGTAGACTGATCCAATAACTCAGTAAAACACCCTGCACTCAGCAGTAAGATCTTTCAGCTTAAAAGATGCACTAGATCTCTCAACAGTTATCCCCTCAAACTCTTTCCACAATTCCCTTCCATTGAATTTCTCTGAAGTACATTCACCTGAATGATCACTTCTCTAGAATGAGTAGCCTTAGCTCTCTCCAATGGGAAATTTTATAAAGATTTCCTAGGTCTTTTGGGTCAGTTTTCATTAATTGAGCCACCTCCTCTGATTCCACTTTCTTTTCCAATATATTTACATAAATAAGCTGGTTAAAACAATAAACATAGATAACCAGATCATTATTCTTTTTAATAATAACCTACATACTGAAATAAATTACTCTGCTACTACGAAATGCAGAACCATATCTATTCTATTCATTCTCTTAACATATTCTTTCATCTACTGTAAATACTCTATCTGTGCTAGAGTACAGCTTGGTCCTTCCAGGTGTGGAAAAACATAGACTAGAATTATTTTCCATTCTAACAATTTACAAACTGAAAATTTAACAGTTAGATTCTGATTTATCTATCTAATACAGTAAAACAAATAATGTAGAACCTGATTAGGATAGACAACAACAGCGTTAGGAGGCTGTTCCTCCCTACCAAACTCCTGGAGAGCACTCAAACAACGCTTCCTCAGGACCCCCAAGCCTGTTCTTGGTCTTCTTGGTGAAGAACTGGTGGAGCATGCAAACAGTAGACTGATCCAATAACTTAGTAAAACACCCTACACTCAGTAGTAAGATCTTTCACCTTAAAAGATGCACTAGATCTCTCAATAGTTATCCCCTCAAACTCTTTGCATAATTCCCTTCCATTGAATTTCTCTAAAGTACATTTACCTGAATGATCACTTCTCTAGAATGAGCAGCCTCAGCTCTCTTCAATGGGAAATTTGATAAAGATTACCTAGGTATTTTTGGGTTAGTTTTCATTAATTGAGCCACCTTCTCTGATTCCACTTTCTTGGGGAATCATGACCCGAAATGTAGGGAGGTTGCCACCTGCAACAATTGAAAGTGGTTTGAGGATGCTGCCACATGTGTGTTTGCTCTCTACCCAGTCTCCTCCACCAATTTGACTAGTAAACACTCTTTTAACAGCTCTCCTAAGCTATTGTCTCCTCCTTTATTTATTTATAATAAAAATATTCAGAATTACATTAAATATCCTTGACTCTGCTGAGTCATCAATTACAACTTAGCATAAAATTTAAGTCCTCAAATAAAATAAAATAAAATAATATTGTTTTTGCAAAAATTGGGGCATGTGACAGCCTACCTTTTGTGTTAGATTGATGTTAGTCCATTTAAAATGAAATAAAAAATAGAAAAAGATAATAGATTTAAATAAAAATTACATATTCAGAATCTACAGACAGAGTTACACAAGTGTGTGAATTTTCATTAGTAGTGGACAAGCATGGCATATGAAAAATCATGCACGAAATAGTAGAAGTGGTACAAAACATGTTTTATGTCATAAGACATTCCAAACCACTTGGTTTGGCAACCCGAACCTAAAACCAAAGCAGCCAAATCATGCACCATGTAGGTTGGAAAAAAGGTTCTCGACAAAATTCTAAATTTAAATCACCCGTGCACGTAGTTTAAAATCTAATGCGCACGCACTAGAAGCGCGATTGTGCTACTAAGTGCGTATGCATTAAACATGTGTGCGTGCATATGTTAAGTTAAAACTTTGTTTTGATTTTAGTTTCAAGCATTTACAATGGAATGATGATGATGAACAATGATGATGAGGAGGAGGATGATGATGACAATGATGATGATGAGGATGATGACTATGATGATGAGGATGATGATGATGGTGATGATGATGACGATGATGATGATGGCGATGACGATGATGATGACCAATGATGGTGATGATGATGATGAGGATGATGATGATGATGATGATCACGATGACTATGACTATGATGACGATGATTATGATGATGATGCTGATGATGATGATTACAATGACGATGATGATGATGATGATGATGATGATCCATGATGATGACGACCATGACGATGATGATGAACAATGATGATGACGATGGTGATGACTATGATGACGATGATGACGATGATGACAACGATGTTGACAATGATGATTATGATGATGATGATGATGATGATGATGATCACGAATAGTATGACTATGATGACGATGATTATGATGATGAGGATGATGATGACTATGATGTTTATGATAATGGTGATGATGATGATGATGACAATGATGATGATGAGGATGATGACTATGATGGTGAGGATGAGGATGATGATGATGATGAGGACGAGGATGATGATGACTATGATGATGATGATGACGATGACGATGATGATGAACAATGATGGTGATGATGATGATGAGGATGATGACAATGATGATGATGACTATGATGATGATGAGGAGGATGAGGAGGAGGAGGAGGAGGATGATGATGATGACGGTGATGGTGATGGTGATGATGAGGATGAGGATGAGGATGACAACGACGATGATGAGGAACAATGATGATGATGATGATAGGTTTAGTTGAAACTTTGCTTTGATTTTATTTTCAAGCATTTTCAATGGAATGATGATGATGATGAACAATGATGATGATGACTATGATGATGATGATGATGATGAACAATGATGATGATGATGATGATAAGGATGATGACAATGATGATGATGAGGAGGATGATGATGATGATGATGATGATGCCAACGATGACAATGATGATGAACAATGATGGTGATGGTGATGATGATGATGATGATGAGGATGATGATGATGACGATGATGAGGAGGAACACTGATGATGATGATGATGCCAACGATGACAATGATGATGAACAATGATGGTGATGGTGATGATGATGATGATGATGAGGATGATGATGATGACGATGATGAGGAGGAACACTGATGATGATGATGATGATGATAGGTTTAGTTGAAAATTTTCTTTGATTTTATTTTCAAGCATTTGTAATGGAATGATGATGATGATGAGGAGGAGGATGATGACAATGATGATGATGAGGATGGTGACTATGATGATGATGATGAGGATGATGATGATGATGAAGGTGATGATGATGATGATAAACAATGATGGTGATGATGATGATGAGGAGGAGGAGGATGATGAGGATGATGATGATGATCACGATGACTATGACTATGATGATGATGATCATGATGATGATGATGACGATGATTACGATGATGACGATGGTGATGTTGATGATGACGACGAAGATGATGATGATGATCATGATGATGACGATGACCATGATGATGATGATGACCATGATGATGATGACCATGACGATGATGATGAACAATGATGATGATGATGATGATGACGATGATGATGACTATGATGATGACGATGACGATGACAATGATGATGACGATGGAGATGATGATGATGATGATGATCACAAATAGTATGACTATGATGAAGATGATTGCGATGATGAGGATGATGATGACTATGATGATGACTATGATGGTGATGATAATGATGATGATGATGATGATGATGATGACAATGATAATGATGAGGATGATGATTATGATGATGATGAGGAGGAGGAGGAGGAGGAGGAGGAGGATGACAATGATGATGATGAGGATGATGACTATGATGATGATGATGATGATGATGATGATGAGGATGAGGATGAGGATGATGATGATGATGATGACGATGAAGATGACAATGATGAAGAATAATGATGGTGATGATGATGAGGATGATGATAGGTTTAGTTGAAACTTTTTGTTATCTCCTCAAATAAATTAGACAATTTATTTCATGTAGTGGTAGGAAGTCAAAAAACATTTTTGAAAATTTTAAGGCTCATTGTGAGAGCTTTGGGTATGTAATGAAGTCTAAAACACATTGGAATTTGTTTTTTCAAGAAAATCAAAGCTCAAGTTTCGATGGCTTAGGAGAATATTTCAGTTGTTCATTAGCCACCGAAAATCCTAGCTTTTGACAGCTTAAACATAAAATTCAAGGCTATTTTAGCCACTAAAATCACAGGAAGGTTGAAGCGGTCAACACATCTTACATTGGCAGGAACTGTCAAAATGGAAGCATAGTCATTATCCATTAGCCACCGAAAAGACAAGATAAGTGGTTGATTATAGTTTAGTAAGAGGTGTTTAGGATATTATTATGAGTTTGATGTGATATATCCAATCCCAAACCCTATTTACCCTACACTTGTCCGATATCTGTGATCTAATTACTACAAGTATTGTAATTCCAGTTCATATGATCACATTCCTTCCACTTTCTAGTTTATGGGTCTCATCAGCTAAACCATTCCTTTTTTCAAATCTCAATTGCTAACTTTATCCCTCAAAATCAAGACATTCCCTTGATTCATTCCTCATTCCTAGTGTTTGTTATTACTGATCCAAATTGACCTAATCCTGTGCTGTGTTACCTTCCCCAAATTTTGAATTTTCAAATCCCATTTGTAGATTAATAGTTTAGAAAATGAAGAGAGGAGGAATTTCCCTAAGGAAAGAGCTTGGTGATATCTGTTACCTGGAATCACACCCAGAGGTATGTCAACTGTTCAAAGATGTAGGCTGTTATAGGTATTGTGAAAAAATCCAAGGATCTCATCAGTAAGTAGCAGAAGATTTTTCTCTCACATTTGATGGAAGAAAAGCAGTAATCGACAAGGAAGAATTCCAGGTGGATGAAGCTCTTATAGCTGAAGTGACAGAGCTTCCAATGACTGGAGAAAATTGGTTTAATACCACTATTACAAAGAATTTTGAATTTAGATCATACCTGAAACCTGAGCACAAAAGTATTGTATGGAAGAAGAGCATTCCTATGTCCTATCTCAAGGAGAAATGGAAGCACTTGTTGAAGTCAATTCTTGTCTACATAACCTGTGAGGGTAGATACAATAGGGTGATGATATATCATTTTAAACTAATGACTCACTTCACTGGAAGGGACCCCTTGAATCTGCCTTTTTACCTCTACAAAAGCTTGACTAAGATGGCTCATCAAGTCAGAGCCAAGCCAACCAAAATTGCAGGTAGATTATCTCATCATGGTTTGATCAAGCTAATTGTTTCTGAGTTGCTACAAAGGAGGAACATTGCCTGGGCATACTTGCTGTTCTAGAATGAATTTGAAATAGAGCCACAGCTAGAGGATAAAAATAGGTCTTATTCAAAGAAGTATTTCGCTCCTAGAAGTGGAAAGAGGAATAGGAGAGCAATCTATCCAATTGCAGTTGATCAAACCTCTCCATATTCTAATACTGAGAAGGACAAAAGGAATCTAGATTTCAATAAGAAGACAGAGAAAGAAGAAGAAGCTTCTTCACAAGGCAAGAATGTCCTCAACCTGCCATACACTAATTATGAGGATGAAGATGAACAAGGATATGACCTAGCAGATCAAGTTGCAGTAGGGCATGAGGATCTTCCCTCACCTACACCAAAAGATGATCAAAGTCAACAAGTTGCAAATGCTTCATCCAACAAGCCAAAGCAATCTAGATCTTAGAAGATCAACCGGTTGCTAAGACAGGTATATGAATTAGAAGTTCTTGAAAGGGTAGTTAAAAGAAGCAATGCAAGATTAACTGAAATAAATTCTAAACTATATGACTCTCTTCAAGAACTAAAAAGGAAGTATACTAAGCTTGAAGAAATAAATATTAGGTTGATGAAGGACAACACCAATCTCTACAGAAAAATCATGCTGTCAAAATTGCAGACAAAGTATTCTAACCCTCGGTCTCAAGCACATAATAATCTGGAGCAGAGGTATCCATGAATCTTTATGATCCAGAGGCATCCTGTGATTCTACTGCCATCCCAGACCCTGTTCAAGTTGCAGAGACACCAGAAGAACATCATTTGAAGCTTAAAACATTAAGGTAAAACGTGATTGTTGCAATTTTGATTAACTGTTAAAACATGATTTTTCGTGGCTTAGGCGAACACTTCAATTGTTCAATAGCCACCGAAAATAGAGCTTTTGGTAGCTAACAGGATCGAATTTTGCCTCTACTAGTGACTGAAAGTGCAAACATGGCAGAGAGATCTTATTTTGCCCAGATCCAAGATTCTTTGATCCAAATGTTTCAAGGACGTTTTATAATGATAGATGAAGAATAAATACATCAATATTAGAGTTATGTTTCATCTTTCACTAGCAAAAATAGAGGTGATAAGGCTTCATGCCTGCTTTGGTAAAGGTGACTTGTCTTCCAAATGGAAATTTTGAGTTCTCCTTCAGTTTCTATTGTAGCTATCAAATATTTCGAAGATCAGGAAGATCTTTTGAGATATGGAGATTGACCATCAAATTAGGACCTTTTCCTATTTTCTAGCAACTATTTTTTATTGTCTATTTTTAGCAAATTCGATCTAGTTTTTCAGGATCTAGAATAATTTTGTAAAGGCTATAAAGCCGGTGACTTATGTAGAACAAAGGGTTCAACTTTAGAGTCTTTTTAACATATTGTAAGCTCAAGATTCTCATTTTCATATTATTAATACAAGCTTCTTTTGCCATTACTTGTTCAGATTTTCATCTTCTTGTCTATTCTATACTTGCACATGAATGTCAAATTCATGTTAATTTTGTTCATCTAATGTTTGATAACTGTCAAATTGTCAATACATCCATAAACTAGAATTTGCAAGTACTTTACTTTGTTTATCTGGCCATTCTTATATACTTTGTGTGTATGTTTTTGCTAGTAAAATAAGTGTTCTTCGTACATTCATTTATTTACAACTCTCTGAACAGTGATAGTTAAAATCCTTGTCAATCTGGTTGTGTTTATGCATGTCTTGAGTGAGTGAGGTTTGATTTAGTCATTTGACTTGATCCATTTGAGTGAATCATTAAGATATATTTAAGTTACCACGAATCTTCAAGCTACAACCTATAAGAGTTTCCTGGAGTGCTAACAAATTGGTGTTGTTGTCGAGGAGAAGAGATTGAAGCTTAGCTTCCCTGGGAGACGACATAGATCCAACTTTAATGATAGAAAAAGTGTGGAAAATATCCTGGTTGTAATAATCTATCTAGAGACTCCATTGGAACAAAGTGGCTTTGAGAAGACCAAGTAATAGAACAAATCCTCAAAGGCCACCAGTGACACATGTTTTAGATCCTGAACAGATTATAAGGAGAGGAAGAGATTCGCAAAGATAGACTTCGAGATCTACAAGGGGAACTGCATCAGGTACTTCTACAAGGGGAACTACATCAGGTACTTCTAGAGGTACTTCTTCTGTTGTATCGAATAGAACTCCCTTTAAATCTTATTCTACTGAAGCATCTAGTTCTTATAAAATTATAAGTGAATTAGAATTGAAAGTTGAGGAATCTTCAAACACTTCTGCTTCTAGAGATCCGATTCCTGGAAAATACACTAGGGTAAATCTACCACCTATACCTCCTCAGCTACCACCCACACTAGAAACATCTTCTTCTGCCCCTTCCATACCCACATCCAATATGGCTATCCCTCTGAATAAGATGGAAAAGATCCTCATTGCCAGATATGCTCCTCTAAATTTTCCTAACCCCCTTTCTGCTATGCCTACTGTAGATTATCTCAAATATATGCCTAAGTTTACTGGGGAGGGAGATTTTACAGCTGAAGAACATTTAGAGGCATTCTACAGTTATGATGAGAATATAACATTGAATGAGAGGATGTGTGGACTAGGGTTTTTGTGCATAGCTTAGATGGTTAGGCTAGTAAATGGTTCAAAGAGTTACCTACTGGATCAGTAGCTGACATTGAAGCTCTAGATGACATATTTTTTAAGCATTAGGGAGAAAGAAGAGACCACCTTTACTATATCACAGAATTTAGCAATTTGAGGAGAGAAAATGGCGAGTCTGTTTCAAATTTCATAAAAATATTTAACAAAATGTTCAGCAAGATCCCTGCTGAGATCAAACCTACAAAGACTACAGCTAAAATAACTTATGCAAATGCTTTTAATTCTGAGTTCTGTCTTCTTATCAAAGAAAGAAGATCTACTTCTTTATCACTCATGCAAGATGCTTCTCTTGAAGTTGAGTCTAATATTGTTGCATCTCATAAACTTAAGGGACAAGTGGACAGGAAGAAGCAATCTTTAGATCCTTCTTCATCAGAAGCAAAAATGGAAAAAATGGCCAAGATGTTGGACAACTTAACAACTAAAATGTCTAAACTTAAAGAGCAAGGTGAACTACCTATAAGAGGTAAAGGGCCAAATGACTTTGCTCCCAGAAACCCTAATATTTTCCCTTACAGAAGGAATAACCCACAGGCTTAGATCCTCCAAAGGGATAGGAATCCAGCTGAGGAACAAATAATTAGAGATCCTTTCCAAAATGTTGTGTTAGAAGAAGAATACGAGTTTACTCAGGGAGAAGGAGAAGCAGAAGACAATATCAATTGCATGGAAGATGAAGTTTATCCCTCTTTCTTGACACAATCAGATTATGAGGAAGCCCTCATGAACAAGAATATCATTGAAGAATCCTTGTATCAGGTATATGATCAAGGATATTAAAATTTGAGGTCCAAGCTTGCTGCTCCAAAACCTTTGATTGTTTCTCCCATAAAGAAGAATCCTGTCCCTAGAAAACAGTATGCTTCTCCCTTTAAAAAGATTGCTGCTACTGCAAAAACGATTGCTGCTCCTTCAAAAAAGCAGCAAAGGACATTGCAGCCATTAGTCCATGATCAAATCCAGCTTAAAGATCCACCACAAGAGGTAAGAACTTCTGACAAATTGTCTTATTCTTTCAATCTCGAATCAGAAATTCAAAAATTGAAAATCCCTTTTCCCTTGATATAGCTTATGAAGAATGATTCCTTTAAGTCATCTATATTGAAATCTCTTCAACCAAAGACACCCATAGATGGTGACTTTGTAAATTTGCAAGATGATAAGCCCACAGTAACCCTAGGTCCTATAGTTGAAGAACTGAATGAGTCTTGTCCACCCTTATATATAACCTTGAACATCCATGACAAGATCCTTCACAATTGTTTGCTTGACTCAGGATAATCCCACAATATTATGCCAAAAGCAGTGTAGGATAAGCTTGGGATCAACATCAAAAACCTTACCATGATATTTTCTCTTTTGACTCTAGGAAATTCAAATGCCTAGGATTCATAAAATACCTTGTCATAAACCTCTCCCAACTACCTTCAAAAACCATAGTGATGGATGTAGTAGTTGCTGATATCCCACCCAAGTTTGGCCTCCTCTTGTATCGTTCATGGAGTAAAAGGATAGGTGGTACCCTACATATGGATCTTACTTATGCTACAATCCCAATGTTTGGAGGAGAAACCAAGAGACTCTATAGAGAAAATCATCTTTCCTACATCATCAGTAATGAAAGGAATACTATAAATCATCCCATCTATGTAGTGGACACAGACTTTGGGGCATGTATTTTGCAAATAGATGATTCTCAGCCAGTACCTATGTAGCTCACAAATCCTACCTATCAACAACCTGAAGAAGTAACCACCTCTGTCTAGAGCATGTTTTTTTATGGGGCCAGCACTCAAGCCTCACCAGGTGCAGGTGTAGTTTTGATTTCTCCTTCAAAGAAGACTATTCATTTGTCTTATAAACTTGATTTCAAGACTACTAACAATATAGCAGAGTATGAGGATTTTCTATTGGGAGTAAAGGCTACTAAGGAGATGGGAATCATGTGTTTGAAGATATTTGGAGATGTAGATCTCATCATACAGCAGGTGAAAAACACTTTTCAAGCAAAGAATGTTAGGCTAAAAGCATACAGAGATGAGGTATGGAAACTTAGGGACTCTTTCATGATTTTTGACATTTCCTATATACCTAGAGCTATGAACCATCTAGTTGATTAAATTGTTGTCTCTACCAGTATGTTCATTCCTCCTATGCCTCCTAAATTGAACTATGAAATCCAAGTCAAGTATAGGCCATCTCTACCTGATAATGTTAAATATTGGAAAGTCTTTGAGGATGATGATGAACTTAGTAAATTTCTCCAGGTCATTGATGAATTTTCTGATATGCATATTGACCAAGAAAATATAAATGTAGAGGAATCCCAGAAGCCTAAATTGAAGGGGAAAATGGGCAAACACAATATTGTTCAGTTGCCAAGCAATCATATACCTCGGGGTCTAGTACCTCTTGAGAAGCTTTTTGACCATAATGATGTCCCGTTAAAACCTGTGAAAAGGGAGAAAGACCCCGCTGTCCATGAGCATAATATAGGTAGCCAAAGTCATCCTAAATACATAAATTTGTCTACTGAGTTGACTGCTGATCAGAGGTCAGAATTTTGCAGTCTTATGAAAGAATTTGCTGATATATTTGCTTGGGAATACAGTGATATGAAAGCATATGATATAGATATCATTCAACATAGAATTCCCCTGGAAAAGGACACCATCCCCTTCAAAAAGAATTTAAGGCCTATCAGTCCTATCTTATTTCCTGTGATTGAGAAAGAAATAAAAAAGATTCTTGATGCTAAAATCCTTGTTG
>LPNX010037547.1:217155-406513 GCA_001517045.1 Pseudotsuga menziesii | reverse complement strand
GAATTTGGTTCAAAGTTAGCAGATAAATTAAATTCACAATCAAATGATACATCCATGTCATCACCTGAATTATCTGCTCCTCCTCCATCTTCATGTATTTTCGAACTTCTTGTTCCTATCTTTCCAACTTCATCTGGATGGACACTTTCAAGTGTCTTTGTGGCCCATTTAGGAATCTTCCGTGATGGTCCTGGTTGATCAGCTGGTGGTGCTTCATCATTGATTGAGAGTCTTTCAATTCTCTCAATCACATCATCCAGTTGAACCTCTTGTTCAAGTGAAGTAGCAGGAACTTCTTCATGCGGGGGAGTTGGTGCTTCATATGGAAATTCCAAAGGTTGATCTAGAATAGGAATACCCCCTTCAAGATTTGGAATTTCATATTCATTTTCATAATAGTTCTTTGGATGAGGATAATTTTCCAGATGATCAAGCTGTCTCTCAACGGACTGGTCATTTTTATTAGTTTCAAGAAAAATGACATCTCTGGAAATAACAAATTTCTTGTTTACCTCATCATACAGATGGTATGCCTTGGAGTATTCTTCATACCCCCAAAAAATGCACTTTCTGCTTCGAGCACCAAGCTTGTTTCTTTGCTCCTTCGGAATCAAGGCATAACAGGTGGAACCAAAAACTCTGAGATGACTGACTGAAGGGAGATGGCCAAACCACATTTCATGTGGAGTCTTGTTATCAAGTGCATTTGATGGACTTCTATTTCTCAAATATGCTGCACATTTTACTGCATCACCCCAAAACATTAGTTTTACATTCTTGAAAAACATCATTGAGCGAACCATATTCATTATGGTTCTATTCGTTCTTTCTGCTACACCGTTTTGTTGAGGATTGTAGGGAACTATAGTCTGATGTGCAATTCCATGTTGGCGAAGATAGTTTTCAAAATCATTTGAAGTGTATTCTTTTCCATTATTAATACGAAGTGTACCAATTTTTTATTGTGCTTGTTTTTCAATCAATGCATGAAAGCCTTTGAATGTTTGAAATGCTTCTGACTTTGTCTTTAAACATTAAATCTAGTACATTCATGAGTAGTCATCAACAAATGTCATAAAGTACTTATTCCCATTTGCTAAAGGTGTTGGCATTGGGCCACATAAATCAGAATGCACTAGTTCTAACTTCCTACTTGCTCTGAAATTAGATTCATGGAATGGCAGCTTACTATGTTTCCCTAATATACATGCATCACATTTTTCCTTCTCTTTGGGAATGGTGGGCAGACCAAATACACCATTCTTTCTCAACAAACGAAGACTGTTATAATTTAGATGACCAAATCTTGCATGCCACAATGAACTATATGACATATTACCTTCTCCATGCTGAGAGAGGTAGGCATAGTTCTGAAATCTTGCGGATGAACCCTTGAGCTTCAGTAGCTTCCCATCTTCGTATCCAGTGATGATGACTTGGTTGTCAGAGGACTTTCTTATTTCAACGATTCCATCAAACATGTGGATGGAATGGCCTTGCTGTCGAATCTCCACCAAGGACAGCAGGCTTCTCTGCAACTCTGGAAGATAGAGAACATTCTTCAACAAGAAATCAGGGAATCCAGGCATGTTCAGTCGAATGGTGCCCATTCCCTTTGGTTTAATACTTGAATTATCTGCAAAGTACACTATGCCATCTATTGTTTCATTGAGTTCTTCAAAACAGTATTTTCTAAATGTCATGTGTGATGTTGCACCAGTATCAAGCAGCCAACAATATTTATAGGATGAAAGAGAAGTCATTTCATTAAATCCGAGATTACAATGTGCAATAATACAAGAATCAGAAAATTTACTAGCATCTTGGTCATCTTTCTTCTGGTTATGCTTGTCTTTGATGGAGTCCCATGAATCCCAACACTGATCTGATGTGTGCCCAGTCTTTCCACAATGCTTGCATTGCAAATCTGATCTTTTATTTCTGCCCCCTCTGCCTCTGAAATTTCTTCTTCCTCATCCTCTCTTGCTGCAATCTCCCTTAGAAGGGTCTTTGGATTGGTCTTTTCCAGCTAGGGCAACACCAATACTAGATGCCAAAGATTGCATCTTTACAACCGTTAGTGTAATTTACAATAATAAAATTGATATGACAAAGAGAAATAGAAAACAATAACCTTGCAGGTCTACAGTCTCTGCCAAGGTGAATACAATGCAAGCTTCAGGTGAGCATACACAAGATTTTTTTTTTTCAATATACAAAATATATCAGTCACTATGTAATATATCCGTCTCGGTATCACAATGCAATATATCAGTCTCAGTATTCTGAATACTAAGATTGGTCTTCAAGTAGGTCTTCAACAAGCTATAGCAACACAGGCTCGCAGCTCCATAGGTTCAGCAGCATTTCAAGAAGTAGACAGCAGCAATATTAACATACTTCTTACAGCCTTCAACGTAGCATAAGTATGATATACCAATCAAAAATATTAAAATACTTCTTACAGCCACTTCTTACAACCTTCAACGCTTCAAGCATTATATATCAGTCAGCTATACCATGGTAAATTCGAGGTCCATAACAACAAATGCATGCCAGTTTTATCCAGTAGGGCATGTTAAAAATTCTAATAACTGTTCAGGCATTCAATTCAGATATACAGATTTAATTTTGACTCATTGCGCCTTAAGAAACTTGAGCAAAACCCATTCTGTACGAATGCATCCTAGGGTTTATGTATTTGCAGAATTTTGCAAAGATTCTACAACTAAAGTTCAAACCGCAAATGCAGTTTATTATTAACTACCATCTCTGATACAAACGAGCAACCATGCACTGCAATCATGTCCAAATTCTAAGAGCGGCCGTCCTTTTCTTACCATACTAGAACCCCTACTGGCACTTACATGTGAGAGTAATGGCCACTAAATCGTGGAATTGTCTTATCCTATTTCAGATCAAGGGGCTCATAAATGTTTCAAGTCTTCCTCCTTTGCAAACCAATTAGGTATCAACCAAAAAACAATCAGGTATCAACCAAAAAAATCTACAGGCATACCATTGAAATCGCAGCTCTGGATTTCACCAAAAAACTGGGTCATAGTTCACAAAATATGGGTCGCAGCTCTCACAACATAATATATATGTATGATCAGACTCCACGCAGTCTTCGATGGTCACATATAATATTCATACAGCATGCTCAATGGGCAACAAGTGGGTGTAACAGGTCGCAGCTCACAACTCCACGCAGGTCACAGCTCCACAGCTCCACACAGGTCGCAGCTCACAGCTCCACGGCTGGTCTTCACGTTGGTAGCAATCTTTCCAACACAGCTATTATATATATTAGTCAGCAACATATCAGTCACAATATTTTGCAATCACGTAATATATATAATATATCAATCTTCAACGCATCTACAGGCTCGGTCTTCACGCACACAAATTGCCGTAGACTACCCTCCAACTCTTCATCCGTTTGCCTGCAACACTGAACGTGATTGGAAGGAGCATTCGACTATCTTTATGAACTATAAAAGGACCTCCACCAAATGAACTAATTCATATAGGACTGCAGAGTCAACTCAACTCTCGCTGATATATCTAGCAACTCTCCTTGGTAGGTCATGTACATTCATCTCAACGCCAGAATTAGGGTTTCACTCAGAAAATTGGCACCAGAGGTAACTTCTCTCCACCAACCAACCTCCAACGCAATTACAGAAATTGCAGCCTTAGCCAGAAGGCATCTTCATCCTCTATTCCAGAGATCGCAGGCTCTTCACGCAGGCAGCTTCTCTCAGAAAAAATTAGGGTTAGGTAATTCAAAAATTTTAGCAGAGAATAAACGCAGGCAGAGGAGGAGTAATGCATACACTGCATGCGACTCGACTGGAAGACTGATGGAGCAGTCTGGCAATGGATTGGAAAGAAGAATGCCAGGAATGGGCATACTGGCAACAGGGCATGAGTTATGGCAGCGCTCTGATACCACTTGTTGGTAATAACTCTCGATTGATCTTATTCCCTTACCAAAGCAAATATTTATACATTACAATGTGGCGGTTGAGAACCAGTCTTTTCACCTTCCTATCTATTCATATTCCTATTTATTATTTATTTACAATAATCCCGACGGATTATTCTAACAATCATAATCCCATTGAGGTATTCTAAATGGATTGAAAATTTAGTAATAGTGAGGAAGGAAAATGGTGAGATTAGGTTATGTGTCGATTTTAAAAACCTAAATAAATGCTCCAAGAAAGACAACTACCCCTTACCCAAGATGGAGCATCTATTGGAAAGAGTTTCAGGAGCTAGTGTCATGTCATTTCTAGATGGCTTCTCAAGATACAATCAAGTTTTTGTACACCCTGATGATCAAGAAAAAACTTCTTTTACCACTCCTTGGGGTACCTTCATGTATGCCAAGATGCCATTTGGGCTGATGAATGTTGGGGCCACCTTTCAGAGGGACATGAACATAGCCTTTGTGGGATTAAAGGACAAGTTTGTTCTCATATATCTTGATGACCTCACTGTATACTCAAATAGTTATGAAGAACATTTGCAACACTTAAAAAAGTTTTTTCTGTAATGTAGACAATTTGGGATTTCTCTGAACCCAAAAAAGTCTCAATTTGGTCTCAGGGAGGGCAAACTCCTAGGCCACATAGTTTCAGCAGAGGGTGTGAAGATTGATCCTGTTCGGGTTGAAGCAATTCATAAATTATCCATACCAAGGTCAAAAAAGGATATTCAATCATTCCTCGGCAAGATAAATTTTGTCAGGAGGTTTATTCCAAATTTTTCCGAGTTAGTGAAACACATAACTTCCATGTTGAGGAAGGAATCTGAAATCAAATGGACAGAAAATGCAAGAAACTATTTTGAAGCCATCAAGCAGGCTATCATGGAAGCTCCTACTTTAATTAGCCCATATTATACCAAGGGCTTCTATATTTTCTCTTTTGCTTCCTATGATACAATGGCAGCAGTTTTGTTACAGAAAGATGATGAAGGTCTCGATCACCCAATTGCTTTTTTCAGAAAAACATTGAGGGATGTTGAACTAAAGTATGATCCTATCAAAAAACAAGATTATGCTCTTATTAATTCATTGAAATCTTTCAGAATTTAAATTTTACATACAAAGTTCATTGCCTATGTCCCTTCAGCTTCTGTGAAGGATGTCTTAACCTACCTTGACATTGATGGCAAGAGATCCAAATGGATTGCAAAGTTGATTGAATTTGATATAGAAGTAAAGTCCACCAAGATAGTAAAAGGACAAGGCCTAGTTAAGCTTATGGCTGAAGAAAAATATTATCTAGTAGACATGAATTTCATTGGCATAAGTTTATCAAGATTTTAGACAGAGGTAGAAACAGAAGAGCATCATGACAGTCAGCATGTGGATGAGAATTTGTCTTCATGTGAGTGGTATTCAGGTATTATTCATTTTTTGAAAAATTTAGAAGTTCCTCCTGAACTTAGCATGACTCAAGCATGGGCTCTTAAGCTTAGATCTATTAAATTTTGCATAATTAACAATTTGTTGTATTGGAAATATCCTTTTGGTATTTTGCTAAGATGCTTAGATGAAGAAGAGTCAGTTCAAGTCATACATCAGTTCCATTCAAGCATATGTGGAGGCCATCATTACTATAAAACTACAGCTCACAAGATTCTAATGGTTGGTTACTATTGGCATGCTCTTTTCTCTGATGTGTGTACCTTTGTGGAATCTTGTGAGAAATAACAAAGATTCATAGGAAAGCTGCAGCTCAAATCTTTGCCCCTTAGACCTATTGTAGTGAATGGTCCTTTCCAACAATGGGGTATGGATTTCATAGGAGAGATTAATCCTTCATCCAGTGGTCAGCACATGTGGATTCTAATAGCCAATGATTACTTTACCAAGTGGATAGAGGCAATTGCCACAAGGAATGCCACTCATCAAGTCATCATGAAATTTATATATGAAAACATCTTTATCATATTTGGCTGACCAAAATGAATAGTGACTGATAATGCACTAGTTTTTAAATCCGATGCATTGGTTGACATGTGTGAGTCAATGGGCATTCAATTGGTGCATTCTACTTCCTACTACCTCAAGGCAATGGCCTTGCTGAGTCATCCAATAAGAGCCTAGTTAGAATCATAAAAAAACTATTGGAGAAAAAATAGAAGAGCTCAGATTCTAAACTAAAGTTTTCTCTTTGGGCTGATAAAGTGACCGACAAAAAATCCATAGGGACTTCTCCTTTTAAATTGGTTTATGGTACTGATGCCATTTTTCCCATTCAGCTAGTTCTACTAGTAGCCAAGTTCTTTCAAGAGGAACAGGATGAACCAAATGACATGGTAAGAAGAATGCTTGATTTGGATGAGTTGAAGCAAGTTAGAGAACAGTTGGTGGAGAAGTCAAAAGCTCACCAAAAGAAGATAAAAAATACTTTTGACAAGAAAGCAAAGGTGGACAATTTTTAGGTTGGAGACTGGGTTCTGAAATGAGATGCTATCAAGAAATACAAGGGAAAGCACGGTAAATTTGATTCTATGTGGACAAGTCCTTTTGTGATAACTCAAGTGAAACAGAACAACACTTTCAAACTGCAAAGTCTGGAAGGTGAGGAAATGTTTGATGGCCGAGTCAATGGGCGATTTTTGAAACTCTATTTCATCTAAGGCTTCAAAGCCTTGTTATTGTAAATATCATTTTTGTTTTTTGTTTTATGCAAAATAACACCATGCCCAATGGAACACTAGAAGATAGGTTTGATTTTTGTTTTATAGGAAAGGCATTTGATCTGTGGTTCGTGGAACCTCACAGGGAGGTTTCCATCCCCGAGTAGGAGCTAGATGTTATATCCTCAAATATATTAGACAATTTATTTCATGTAGTGATGGGAAGTCAAAAAACATTTTTGAAAATTTTAAGGCTCATTGTGAGAGCTTTGGGTATGTAATGAATTCTGAAACACATTGGACTTTGTTTTTTCAAGAAAATCAAAGCTCAGGTTTCGGTGGCTTAGGAAAATATTCAACTGTTCATTATCCACTGAAAATCCTATCTTTCGGCAGCTTAAACATAAAATTCGGGGCTATTTTAGCCACCAAAATCATGGGAAGGTTGAAGTGGTCAACAGGTTTTACATTGGCAGGAACCGTCAGAATGGAAGCACAGCCATTATCTATTAGCCGCTGGAAAGACAATATAAGTGGTTAATTATAGTTTGGTAAGAGGTGTTTAAGATATTATTATGATTTTGATGTGATATATCCAATCCCAAACCCTCTTTACCCTACACATGTCCCTTATCTATGATCTAATTACTACGAGTATTGTAATTCCAATTCAGATGATCACGTTCCTTGCAATTTCTAGTTTACGGGTCTCATCAGCTAAACCATTCATTTTTTCAAATATCAATTGCTAACTATATCCCTCAAAATTAGGACATTCCCTTGATTCATTCCTAATTCCTAGTGTTTTTTCTCGTTGAGCCAAATTGCCCTAATCCCGCGCTGTGTTACCTTCCCCAAAGTTTGAATTTTCAAATCACAGGTGCAGAGAAACAGTTCAGAAAATGAAGAGAGGAGGACCTGCCCTAAGGAAAGAGCTTGGTGATATCTGTTACCTGGAATCACACCCAGAGGTATGTCAACTATTCAAAGACATAGGTTGTTATACGTTTTGTGAAAAAATCCAAGGATCTCATCAGCAAGTAGCAAAATATTTTGCTCTCACATTTGATGGCAGAAAAGCAGTAATCGACAAGGAATAATTCCAGGTGGATGAAGCGCTTATAGCTGAAGTGACAGAGCTTCCAAGGACTGGAGAAAATTGGTTTAAGACTACTGTTACAAAGAATGTTGAATTTAGATCCTACCTGAAACCTGGGCCAAAAAGTATTGTATGGAAGAAGAGCATTCCTACGTCCTATCTCGAGGAGAAATGGCAGCACCTGTTGAAGTCAATTCTTGTCTACATAACCTGTGAGGGTAGATATAATAGGGTGATGATCTATCATTTTAAACTAATGAATCACTTCACTAGAAAGAACCCCTTGAATCTTCCTTTTTACCTCTACAAAATCTTGACTAAGATGGCTTATCAAGTTAGAGCCAAGCCACCCAAAATTGCAGGTAGATTATCTCATCATGGTTTGATCAAGCTAATTGTTTCTAAGCTGATGCAAAGGAGGAACATTGCCTGGGCGTACTTCCTGTTCAAGATTGAATTTGAAACAAAGCTACAGCTAGAGGATAAAAAGATGTCTTCTTCAAAGAATTCTTCCACTCCCAGAAGTGGAAAGAGGAATAAGCGATCCATCTCTCCAAATGCAGTTGATCAAACCTCTCCATCTTCTAAGACTAAGAAGGCCAAAAGGAATCTAGATTTCAGTAAGAAGACAGAGAAAGAGGAAGAAGCTTCTTCACAAGGAAATAATGTACTCAACATACCATATAGTGATTCTAAGGATGAATATTAACAAGGAGCTGACCTAGCAGATGAAGTTGAAGCAGGGCATGAGGATCTTCCCTCACCTATACCAAAGGATGATCAAAGTCAACAAGTTGCAGAGGATTCATCCAGCAAGCCAAAGCAATCCAGATCTTAGAAGATCAACCAGTTGCTAAGATAGGTATATGAATTAGAAATTCTTGAAAGGGAAGTTAAAAGAAGCAATAAAAGATTAACTGAAAGAAATTCTGAACTATATGAATCTCTTCAAGAACTAAAAATGAAGTATACTAAACTTGAAGAAAGAAATATTAGGTTGATGAAGGAAACACCAAGCTCTACAGAAAAATGAGGCTATCAAAATTGTAGACAAAGTATTCTAACCCTCAGTCTCAAGCACATCATAATCTGGAAACCCTAGCAGAGGTAGCCGTGAATATTTATGATCCAAAGGAATCCTGTGATTCTACTACCATCCCAAACCTTGTTCAAGTTGCAGAGACACTAGAAGAACAACATTTGAGGATTTAAAACATTAAGATAAAACATGATTGTTGCAATTTTGATTAATTGTTAAAACAGGCTTTTCGGTGGCTTAGGCGAACACTTCAACTGTTCATTAGCCACCAAAAACAGAGCTTTTGGTAGCTAATAGGATCGAATTTTTCCTTTGCTAGCCACTGAAAGTGTAGACATTGTAGAGAGATATTATTTTTCCCAGATCCAAGACTCTCTGATCCAAATGTTTCAAGGACATTTTATAATGATAAACGAAGACTAAAGGAATTAAGATTAGAGTTCTGTTTCAGCTTTCGCCAGCAAAAATAGAGGTGATAAGGCTTCCTGCCTACTTTGGTAAAAGGTGACTTGTCTACCAAATGGAAATTTCGAGTTCTCCTTCAGTTTCTACGGTAGCTGTCAAAGATTTCAAAGATCAGGAAGATCTTTTGAGATATGGAGATTGACCATCAAATTGGGATCTTTTCCTATTTTCTAGCAACTATTTTTTATTGTCTATTTTTAGCAAATTCGATCTAGTTTTTTGGGATATAGAATAATTTTGTAAAGGATATAAAGTATGTGAATTCTGTAGAACAAAGGGTTCAAATTTAGAGACTTTTTCACATATTGTAACCTCAAGCTTCTCATTTTCAGATCAGTGATACAAGGTTCTTTTTCCATTACTTGTCCAAATTTTCATCTTCTTGTCTATTCTATTCTTTCGCCCGAATGTCAAATTCATGTTAATTCTGTTTGTCTGATGTTTGATAACTGTCAACTTGTCAATACATCCATAAACTAGAATTTTCAAGTACTTTACTTGGTTTATCTTGCCATTCATATATACTTTGTGTGTATGTTTCTGCCAGTAAATTAAGTGTTCTTCGTACAATCATTTATTTACAACTCTCTGAACAGTGATACTTAAAAGCCTTGTCAATCTGGTTCTGTTTATGCATGTCTTGAGTGAGTGAGGTTTGATTTAGTTATCTGACTTGATCCATTTGAGTGAATCATTAAGATATAGTTAAGTTACCAGGCATCTTCGAGCTACAACGTAGAAGAGTTTCCTGGAGTGCTAACACTTTGCTTTGATTTTATTTTCAATCATTTTCAATGGAATGATGAGGAGGAGGAGGAGAATGATGACAATGATGATGATGAGGATGATGACTATGATGATGAGGATGAGGATGACGATGACGACGATGACGATGATGATGATGACGATGATGATGACGATGACGATGATGATGAGCAATGATGGTGATGATGGTGATGATGATGATGATTATCACGATGACTATGACTATGATGACGACGATTATGATGATGATGATGATGATTACAATGATGAGGATGATGATGACCATGACAATTATGATGAACAATTATGATGATGACAACGACGACAACGAAGATGATGATGACGATGATGACTATGATGATGATGATGATGATGACGACGACGACGATGACGATGGTGATGATGATGATGATCATGCTCATGAATACTATGACTATGATGACGATGATTATGATGATGATTACGAAGATGAGGATGATGATGACTATGATGGTGATGATGATAATGAGGATGATGATAATGATGAGGATGAGAATGCTGATGATGATGAGGAGGAGGAGGATGATGACTATGATGATGATGATGATGATAAGGATGAGGATGAGGATGATGAGGATGACAATGATGACTATGATGATGACGAGGATGATGATGATGACGATGACGATGATGATGAAGGTTATGATGAACAATGATGGTGATGATGATGATGGCGACGATGATGAGGAACAAGGATGATGATGAGGAGGAGGAGGAGGATGGAAATGATGATGATGAGGAGGATGACTATGATGATGATGATGATGATGATGAGGATGACTATGATGATGATGGTTATGATGATGATTATGATGATGATGACTATGATGATGATTATGATGGTGATGATGGTCAGTGTTGGAGGCCTCCCTTACCCTCGACTAGCCATAGGTAAGGATCCTAAGACCTCATAATGGCACCCATGGGCCTAAGAAGAAAGTAGTGGTGAAGACTATATTGTAAAAATACTCGTACATGTGTGAATACCAGGACATTTTTGAAGAACATTAGTCATTAAATGGGATAAATGTTAGTGAGTAAATGCTATAAATGTTAGGCAACAACGCACATGTGTCTCTATGCACGTATGCGTTAATACACAAACACGCTCTTATACACGCCTGCGCACTCACAAATACACGTGTGTGTAGCTAGTACTTGTTAAAAAAAATACAGATCTAGATTCCCAGGGTTGCTACCAATTTTCACAGGTTTTCTACAACTGTTTGCATGTTTTGTGCTACTGAAATTTGCAATTTGGATCACACTCAATCATTAATTGGACACTCTTTGATATATTGGATAGAAGATCACTCTTGGAATCTAACAAACATATTCAGTGGCCTTGGAAGTTAGTGGATACATTCAAACTACAAGTTTTCATTGCAAGAAGAGATCATTTTGAATAGGTATGGTGAATTGTAAATAATTGTTTTCGTTCACAAGCATTCAGATAATTTCATTGATTTATGTTTTATCATATGCTTACAAAAATATCTCTCTCATAGACAACAATTAATTTCACAAGAAGAATTGCCAACTTCACATCTAAACAAGTCTCATATTCTCCATACAAGATGAAGTATGCAATGTTAACTAATTTACATTTGCACATGAATATATTTTGATTTCACACAATGATGGAATAGATGAATTTATCTCTTGATACTCTTCAATTTAAAAAAAAACCTTTGAAGAAATCATGGGAGAGGGTCCATATTGAATAGTTCACCATATACCTAGAAGATATATACCTGCACTACAACATAGCTAGGGTTTCATGAACTACATTGGATGTAATTTTACTTTCAAAGATGCTACTGATGATGATGATGATGAAAGCTGAGCCTGAGCTTAGTGCAAAAAGTTGAGCCTGAGCTTAGTGCAGGAGCTTAGCCTCCTTGTAGAATTCATTTTTGGCACTTTTTCTGATATGAAGGAAAATATACTTCATCTTGAATTAGTTACCCCTCGATTTCTTCATGGGATAAGTCATCTCTGTTCATCTTGTGCTCTCTTTAGTCTTGTTTGATGTTCTAGGGGGTAATATGTTGATTAGTTGAGCTTTTGTTCTTGAAGATAGTGAATTTATTATATAAATGATGCTGAACTTATAAAATTTTATCTCTTACTAATATCATTTTTATAACAAGCAACCATTCCAAGTTTGATTCGAGGATGGTGACAACGATGATGATGATCAGGATGATGACTATGACGATGATGATGAGGATGACTATGATGACAATGATTATGATGATGATTACGATGATGATGACTATCATGATGATTATGATGGTGATGATGGTTAGTGTTGGAGGCCTCCCTTACCCTCCACCAGCCATAGGTAAGGTGCCTAAGACCTCATAATGGCACCCATGTGCCTAAGAAGAAAGTAGTGGTGAATACTATATTGTAAAAATACTCGTACATGTGTGAATACCAAGACATTGTTGAAGAACGTTAGTCATTAAATGGGATAAACATTAGTGAGTAAATGTTAGCCAGCAGGGCATGCACGTATATTTGCACGTATGTGTTAGCACGTGCGCGTGCTCTTATATACGTGTACATGCACCTGATACATGTTAAAAAAATAGAGATCTGGATTCCTGGGGTTGCTACCAATTTTCATGGGTTTTCTACAACTGTTCACGCATTTTGTGCTCTTGAACTTTGCAATTTGTCTCACACTCAATCATCAAATGGACACTCTTTGATCTATTGGATAGAATATCACTCTTGGAATATAACAAACATATTCAGTGGTCTTGGAAGTTAGTGGATACATTCAAACTACAAGTTTTCATTGCAAGAAGAGATCATTTTGAATAGGTATGGTGAATTGTAAATAATTGTTTTCGTTCACAAGCTTTGAGATCATTTCACTGATTTATGTTTTATCTTATGCCTATAACAATATCTCTCTCATAGACAACAATTTATTTCACAAGAATAATTCCCAACTTCACATCTAAACAAGTCTCATATTCTTCATACAAGATGAAGTATGCAATGTTAACTAATTTACATTTGCGCATGAATAAATTTTGATTTCACGCAATGATGGCATAGATGAAGTTATCTCTTGAGACTCTTCAATTTAAAAAAAATATTTTTAGCAATCATGGGAGAGGGTCCATATTGAATAGTCAACCAAGTTTTTCATATTCTCTATACAAGAGGAAGTATGCAATGTAGACCAATAATCATCTGCACATGAATATATTTTGATTTCCCACAAGGATGGCATAGATGAGGTTCTCTATTGAGACTCTTCAATTTGTATAAAAACCTTGGAAGCAATCATGGGAGAGGGTCCATATTGAATAGTTCACCAATTTGTCCATGCTCTCCTCTTCATGCTAGATTTATCATAACATGGCTTTGAGCTTGCCAGGATTCCTCTACCTCAATGATTTATCCTTTTTTCGGTGGATTTGCAACCTCCTAATTCTGTAATTAGTCAATTTGTTCTCTTTAGTCAACTTGTAAATTAATGAGTTTAATTTATTCAATTTATTCCCAAGACATCCAAACACCAACTTGTGTCTTCCCTCACAACTAATGTGGCATATTACCTGTAATGTCATCTTGCCCAAAGGTGTTAGAAATGAAGAATATTTCACTCATCTTCTTGTGAATTCCAATAATTTTTGAACACAAAGGAAGTCATAATCCTATAGCTGTAATACCTGCAAACTTGACTCTCTTTACTTGATTGAAATAGAGTATAGAAATGAAAATTTAGTATGGACATAAAGAGAAACGTTTAACCAACGTTTATGTATCAATGCCAATAATTACCATACTAACATATCTATATTTTAGTTAATTATGTTTGAACGCGTCATGTTTCTTGTACTAACATAATTAACATACTCAAACAAGGTACATTAATTCTTGCTTCATTCATAGAATGAGATATTGATGGAGGAAATTAGCAACAGAGAGGATCCATATGGTTATATTTAATGAGATTGGGTAATTATGCTTACACTCCACTTGGATGAAACCCTAGTTTGCATAATCTGGCTTGGAGGCATTCCTGGGCCGTGCGGAGTAGGGGGGAGACCACCCAAGCCATAATCCTATGCCACGATACCAATGAAACTGACAGTTCATCCATTGGATCCCTGGTCAACGTTCTATGGTGAGTTGCAGTAGGCCTGAAAAATCCATTCAGGGTCGCCTGGGCCAATTCAAGGTCGGCATCCAAAAACCAAACCAGGCGGCGATTTCCAAATCCATCGTCTCCTACAGGTGTGTTTAGTCATGATCTCCATAGGAATTCCTCCCTCGGCCTCTCGCCATATGGTTTTGCAGGTATGGTGCACCATTTCCAGGGTTGCATGGATTCCACTGGGGAAAAACCCTAATTTTCAAAATATCGTCCGGAGGCATTCTCAAGACGTGTAGACTTGGGTGGAAGGCCACCTTGGCCAAAATTAGATACGACAATCCCATTAAAATTTACACTTAATCCATCTAATCCCCGGTCAACATTTTATGGAGAGTTGCAGTAGGCCTACAAAAGTCGTTCAGGGACGCCTGGCCAATTCAAGGCCGTGGTCCAAACACCAAACCGAGCGGTGATTTTCGATTCCGTTAGCTCCTATAGGTGTGTTTGGGAATGGAAACCATGGGAAAGCCACCCCTGTCTACTCGACACAGGGTTTTTTAGGGCCGGTGCACCATTTCTAGGGTTGCATGGACCCCATTTTCATGCGATTCTCAACTCGACATAACTCGGGAACTGGAGGTTGACTCGATGAGCCATTGAGTTCGTTGGTATATTGGCATGCCATTACCTCTATTGGGCCCTCTCCACCATTTTTTCATGTCCCAATGACTTTATTGTGCATTGGTTTCGTAAACTAGGGTTTTTCTCAGTTTCCTTCAAAGCAACTCTCGCATTTGTGGGTCAACTCTACAAAACCCTCCACCGTGCTAATATTGGTAGTGTTCACATATCAGAATTTCCCATACACACTTGTTGGAGCCAATAGCATGCAATATTCCTTCTCCATTTGGTTTTTCTCTCCTAGGCCGAGAGTCACCAAGTGTCCCTAAATGACATTTTCATGTGACTTTCAACTTGACATAACTCGGCAACCGGAGGTCGGATCGATGAGCCGTTGACTCTGTTGGTATCCTGGCGTGCCATTAACTCTAGTGGGCCTTTTCCACCTCATTTTCATGGCCTTGTGACTTCATTGTGCATCAATTTCATAAACTAGAGTTTTGTTCAGTTTCCTTCAATGCAACTCTCACAATTGTGGGTCAACTCTGCAAAAAAATACACTGTTCTAGTCTTGGTAGTGTTCCCATATCAAAATTTCCCATACACATTTGTTAGAGCCAACGACATGCAATCTTATTGCTCCATTTCTTTTTTCGCTCCTGGACCGAGAGTCACCAAGTGTTGCTGAACGACATTTTCATGCGACTTTCAACTCGACATCACTCGACAATTGGAGGTTGGATTGACTAGCCGTTGACTTCCTTGGTCTCCTAGCATGCCATTACCTCTAGTGGACTCTCTCCATCATGTTTTCATGGCCCAGTGACTTCATTGTGCATCGGTTTGGTAAACTAGGGTTTTTCTCAGTTTCCTTCAATGCAACTCTCGCATTGGTGGGTCATCTCTGCAAAACCCTCCACCATGCTGGTCTTGTAGTGTTACCATATCAAAATTTCCCATACACACTTGTCGTAGCCAAAAACATACAATCTTGCTGCTTTGTTTGGTTTTTCACTCCCCAACCAAGAGTCACCAAGTGTCCCCGAATGACATTTTCATGTGAATTTCAACTCGACATAACTCGGCAACCAGAGGTCAGATCAATGAGTGATCAAATCCGTTGGTCTCTTAGCATGCCATTACCTCTATTAGGCCCTCTCCAATGCAATTTCATGGCTTAGTGACTTCATTTTGAATCAGTTTCGTAAACTAGGGTTTTTCTCAATTTCCTTCAATGCAACTCTCGCATTGGTGGGTCAACTCTGCAAAACCCTCCACCGTTCCAGTATTGGTAGTGTTACCATATCAACATTTCCCATACACACATGTCAGAGACAACGACATGCAATCTTGTTGCTCCATTTGTTTTTTTGGTCCCGGACCGAGAGTCACCAAGTGTCCTTGAGTGACATTTTCATGCGACTTTTAACTTGACATAACTCGACAACCCGAGGTTGGATCGACAAACCGTCGACTCCATTGGTCTCCTGGCATGCCATTACCTAGAAACCAATAGACCATATACCTAGAATCTATGTACCTACACTACAACAAATAAAATAGAGTTTCATGAATTACAAGTAGAAACACATAATTGTATGAATTAGAAGTAAAAACTCATACATGAATTACAAGTGTATGGACAATTAGGGTTTCATCGATTGAAATAAATTCCCATACATAGATATGCTGTGTTATTTTATTTTCTCTTATGTAGAACCACTTAGAACATATACCTAAGATACAAGAGAATAGAAAAAAAACTAGGGTTTCACGAATTAAAAACCCTAAACCTAAAAGCTAGGGTTTATAAATTTACACATATAACTACAAACTAGGGTTTTATAAAGTAGAAATTCACATACATGGAGATCATGGGATATGTTTGTCTCACTTATGTAGAAATACTTAAACCACCTACCTAAGCTACATGCATAAACAGAAAAAAAAAACTAGGGTTTCATGAACTATAAACCAGAAACCTAAAAAATAAGGATTACAAATACCTAGACCATATACCTAATCTATAAGAACAAATGTCAAGAAAGCTAGGGTTTCTTGAACTAGAAACCACAAACTTAAAATCTAGGGTTCACATATTTAGACATAGAATTACAAACTAGGGTTTATCATACTCATTAGATTTATATCACTATATTTGTTAGTCTCACTTAACTAGAAACTAGTAGACCATATACCTAGAAGATATATACCTACACTACAACATAGCTAGGGTTTCATGAACTACATTTGATGTAATTTTCCTTTCAATTATGCATGTGGTTGAAGCATGTTAGTGGTGTCGATGGGGCATTATCATCATATCATACAAAGTCAACCTCTTTTGCAACCGACATACATTGACATAGATCCCAATCAATCCAATTTTCATGAAGATAGGATTGTCAAACTAAGAATGATTTTCATCCAAGTCAAAATGATTATGACAATCCAAAACACTAATTTCCAGTTTGCTAAAATGAGTGTACAATCCCAAATGCAAGTACTAATGATAAACAAGAGTTTAAATGACACTTTGAGTTAGTGAAAGGTACTGTCAAAACAATGTTGATGTATTTGTAACTTCGGAATGTATTCACTTGTATATTTTATATATTGTATTTCATTGTTCCTTGATGTTCCTATCGGGAGAATCATTAATGTAATCAAGTCATGTAAAGTCATAGAGATTAACCCTCCTTTGTAAGTCGAGGGAAAAGTCCCCACAGTTGAGGGGCACTAGAGTTATTAGACTCTCCTAGAGAAGTCAGCCCTGGTAAGTAATTGTCAAGTCGAAAACTAGTATAAATAGAGAGTGAGCCTCTCTATTTGAGACACACACACTCAACTGTAGCGCATGAGTGAGAGAAGAGGAGCTTGCACAAGTGAGAGGGAGAACAATTATTGGAGATCATATTTGTGTTTTTGGGTTTTACTTTTTCCATTGGTGCTCATTCTATCTTTGAGGAAGTTACGGGGTTTTCTCCTTTATGGTTTCCCTGAGGAAAACTATTTGTGTCTCTTGTCTCTTGTGATTATTGTTGTGCATGTTATTATCTCATATAAGATCCTAGATCATATTAATTAAATGATAAAAATCTGACATGGTGTCAGAGCTAACCTGAGAAGAAGACATTGTGCAGTTGTAGAATCTAGGGATTCTTACTTCTTGGGTCTCTCTCCACATATCATCAACAAACAAAGGCTAGGATAACTCTCCATTGAAGGGTGCATCTTTTTGTCGAAGCAGAATTTGATTCCTAGGATTTTCAGTCACTAATGCGGGAAATTAGGGTTTTTCACAGAAGATGAATTTTTGAGTGAGCCTAGAATAGGATTTATCTCCTCCTCAAAATTAAAATTTAGAGACCAATATAGAATTTTTTGGCTGGGTAAAACTTCGAGAAAGTCAAACCCTAATTTGAGACCGGACCAGAAAACCCTGAAATACTAAAACTAGTAGTTTTGGTACATTTTCTAAAATTCCAGATTGGAGAAGGCTCAAAATCCAAAATTTTTATAGGCCAAATGAAATTTTGTGTTGAACACTGTGTAAATTTTTTTGCCTCAGATTCACTATATTCTGGGAGATATGATTTCTCCAAAACAGGGTTCCATCCTCTCCCAAGATTCATCCCTAAACAAGACACCTAGGGAGAATTTCTATATCTAGGGCTACAAAGGTCCAAATCAAATTTATCAAGATTTTCTAGATAGGGAACAGACTTTAATTTATGTGGTAAAAGTTTCGGACCCTGATGATGCAACAGTGAAACGTGGTAGTATGTACAAGTTCGTTATGATGAACAGTCCTTAAAGAAGTCACCTTGGGAAAACTCTCATAATTCCCAATTGGTGACACCAATTCTGCTCAAACCTTTGGTTTTGGAAAGAGGAAAAACAAGGATATCTTAGTACGAAATTTCAAACATAGGGGAGCATTACTTTTGGAGATAACGCAGAAACCATATTAGACATTTCTACAGAAGAAATTGAAGAAAACTAGGGCATAAGATCTTTTGCAATTATGATCAAAGTTTTGGGAAAATGAGTATTATGCTCAGCTCACCTTCAAGAGGCACATATTTCTATCCAATCAGATCTAAATTATTCCAAGTTTTGAAAATTATTTTTTCTATGACAAACCCTAGATCATCCAGATCCAGAACGAGGACAAACACCTCAAATCGGATCATGGGATTCATTCATTTGAGGAATGTATGCTAGAAGGAAGTGATTACTTTCAGCAGACTCTGGGAAGAGTGCACACAAGAAGAAGGTCGACTCATAATAAGAGAATATAAGATGGGAGCAATTGAATATCAATTGCTCACGATTAAAAGAAGATCCCTCAAGCGATGAGGAATATGAATAACTCAATTCTTGAAGAACCTCTTATCCATCTTAGCAATTGGATAATAAATGATGATGTTATGAATGAAGAAGATGAAGGATCAATAAGGAGTCTACTCACAAAAAAAATAAATATAAGTGTTCAATTGTCATTTCATGATATTATTTGGTTATGCATTTGTTTATATTCAGTTGATGTGTTATGCATGATAGAATGTTTGCATTAATGACAGTATACTACTAATATGCATTTGATGGGCATGTAGCTCATGGTGCTACAAAACTATCCATTGCTACTTATCTAGAATGAAACCTCTTTTCTGACATATTGGATTAGTGCACAATCTCAATGATGTCACGGTAGAGATGGAAGGTATCTAGAAAGTTTCCGTGAGATATGGATGAATGTTGTGTTGACTAAAATAGTTGCATGATTATATCTTTATGCATAAGAATTTGCCATTATGAATATGCCTTATGAAATGTTTCTAACCATACAACTGATGCATTTGACTTGTAGGAAGGATCGCATACAATCACCTACAAGAAAATAAGGATGAGACTTGTTCCAAAGAACAAGTGATGACAGTTCAAGAAATAATCCAAAATGAAGAATAATATGACGATACTTCAAGAGGCCTCAGACACACTCTAGTTATGTGACACTATTGAGTGACATCATTGATGCATATCCTTCCAGCTATGAAGAAGCATCCAAGAATAAAGGGAAGGGGAGTACTAGTTCAAGAAGGATGATGTCTAGGATGCGGTATCGAGACCTGAAAGGAAGTCCATAGTGTCTTCCGTATGGATCTACAAGATCCAGCATGCAGTAGATGGAAACATCATGGGGTACAAGGAAATATTCGTAGCATGAGGCTTCTCATGGAAAGAAGGCATAGACTATGAAGAGACATTTGCATCCACTAGAAGTTAAGACACATGACAGGAAGACTCATGTGTGCAAATTAAAGAAGGCCTTGTACGAGCTCAAAAGACACCCATGGGTTAACACATACATGAGGAGCTTGAATATTACCTAGCCTGATGAAGATCTTGTTAGCAATGGAATTGAGCCAAAGGTTGCAAAAGGCTCGCTCCCAGGTAATAGCAGAACCGATTTAGACTGCGCCTTTGGCCCTGTGTAGTCAGAGAGGGATCTCTCACTTGTTTTCTGGTTTACTTCACGGAGCATATTCAATCAAGAACAGTTAGGAGGCCAGAATCATGAATGGGGTGGGTGCATCAATGTAAGATGTAGATGGGACTATCAGAGTAAGGAACCATTGGGAAATGGAGTCGAAGGTCTGGGTAGGGAACATATTGCAGGTAGTAAAGAATGAAGTAAATTTACAAATAGAGGTAAGATAGCCGTCGATCTTGCAATCATGAGATATTTAGCAAGTGATTAGTAGATGAGAGGGAACAATCCATCACGCAGAGCACCAAAAAGATGAAATATACACAACTTTAGAAGAAAACTTAAATGAATATCTGAAACAATAAATGTAGCATAACATGTATGAATTCCAAACTATTATACACTCATTTTAGACATGAAAGAAATTAACAAACTGGAATGAAAACAAGATGAACATTTCATGTAAAGAGATTACATATTGAATGAAGCAACGACAGAGGAATCTCTGCCTTGAAAGAGAATCATCCCTCTGCAAATTTATTCATAACATAGAAACCAGAGACTAATTACAATGGAGATCCTCAGCCCTTGAAAGTTTCCCAACCAACCCCTATCTCCCTCTATCGGGAGTGTATTTATACTATTTCAGTGCTGATATTACTCTCTAAAACAAACCTAAAAACTATTTCCAGTCGTAGTAAACATTAACAGTCTAGAGAGTGGAACTATGGAACAATTTACAAATGTGAATAAACATCATGGAGAAAGTGGGTGCACCCAGCTCGAGTGACATCCTGACGTGCTCAGCTACTGTTGTGGATTCTGAGTATGACGCCTTTCCTTTTTATTTCAGGTGAGTCACCATTTACTTGGTTTTGGACCTCTTAGCTGACCTGACGAGTCAGCATAATTCCCTTTTTCTATCCAAAGTTTGTGTTTTCTCCATGTTCATATGTGGCTTTCTACATGGGCACAAACTAGCAGGGCAGTTTGCATCTTTCCCTTGCTCAACCTCATTTTCTGCCCCCTTCCTCTCTTGGTAACATTGTTAGGCATGTGGTATGGAAGAAGAGACACATCACTCCTAGCTAAGGCAAGCCTTTGCGGTGGCTTGCCATTCTTGTACTCTTCATCTCCAGTGAGGTGGGCTCTCCCACAGGAAATAAGGTGTAGCGTACCTCCACCAGCCCCATCACCCTTGGCAAGTGGAATTCACAAACCGAACTGTGCAGGCATTATACCCCTGATGCTCCCATCTGAACAAATGCTCCTACAGAGAGCAGTCCAAGACTGTCTCCTTATGTGGAGGATTTGGAGGCAGCGATGGAATCAGGGGCTCCTAAAAAAACACCAATGGGGAGTGAGTGTCCAGGTAATGCGTCGCTGGAGGTGTGGGTATCTGAAGGTGGGGGTATCTCTAAAAAATATTCATGTATGGGCCCCAATGACTAGTGTCACCCTTGGCATGGAACACCAAGGTGACAGGCGAGTGTGGAAATTTTCTCACCAACCATTAGAACCCCCAAACAGACAAGCTTTTCGAACCAAATCATCATCGCCAAACCCTTCAAACTTCTATGGACCCGCGATGAAACGGAAACTTGGGTTCTGGAAATATGTTAGCTCATTCTCGGTGTTTCAAAGGCAATATATATAAGGCTTTAAGACTGAATTTTGCAATGATCGGTCAGCATTCCTGCACATTCTGCCATCAAATGTCTTCGGTGCCGACATATACTTCCGCCCTTTTCCCTGCCATCAGATACTTCCTCCCTTTAACCTGTTTCATGATTTGGGAAAGTTCCTTCTATCGAGCATGTTTGCTTAGTGAAACTGTTTCAAATTGTCGATCAAGCTTTGCCTTGATCTTGGCCCTTCATTGTTTGCCCATTTTAACAGACTCCGTGAATGCCAAAATTTGACCATTACCTCGCGTCTTTTGGCCAAACCATGCTCTACCATCACTTTTCTTTCTTGTGCTCCTGAATCATTGGTCTACAACGCATTTCTCTATCATCTATTCTACTGCAAGTATTCACCTTCGGAGGAATCTACCACCCTAGATTGAGATTTCTTCAATATCTGATGGTCTCAAAACATGGAAAATGTGCCTCTGATAATCTGAAGGGCGGTCACATAATTTTCAAATGAATAAGACCTTTTTCGAACTCTATCAGGCCCATAAATTGACTGTTGCAAATGGAGTGCTAACAGATCTTAAACTTTGCTACAAGGTTGAAGATGAAAGCCTATAGAGGATGACAATCTCATAGATGGGTGTGAGAAGAAATTTTGAAAAGGTTCAAGATAGAGGATCTTGGTATCCAGTGACTCTAGATGGATACATAGAATATAAGTAGCAGAGGAAGATACTTGTCTCTCCAGTACAAAATTTTTCAATACATAAACTACGAAAGGCACAGTGAGAATGATGCTCCACTCCAGAGGGAGTGATGACTGCAAAATATCTTGAGGTTTGACATGGTATGACAGGATGGACAACATACTAATGGCTCTAGGATTTACTAAGAGTAAAGCAGATTCCAACCTTTACTTCAAGGTTGAAGGTGGAATACCAGTGATGCTCCTGTTATATGTCGATGACTTGTCCCTAAAAGAAAAAGTGGAACTCATTAAAGTTGCAAGAAGGAGACTTGCTGTCGAGTTAGAGACAAAGGACTTGGGTATGGTACTTTCTAGACATGGAGGTGTGGCAAAGTGAAAATGGAATCTCCCTTGGACAAGGGAATTATGTAGTGGAGATCCTGAAGAGGTTTGGGATGATGAACTAAAAGGACATGGCCACACCTATGGCATCAAACTTGAATCTATTGAGTGATGCTTCACAATGTATCGTTAGATGATTGGGTCATTGATGTACTTGATGAATATGAGACCAAATATTTGATTTGTTGTGAACACATTGAGCCAGTTCCTGATGGATCCGAGACATGTTAACCTGATGGTTGCAAAGCATGTAGTGAGGTACCTCAAGGGTACAGTTCACTATGGGCTCAAGTATGAAGCGAATAAGAAGATTAACCTAGAGGGTTATGTGGATTCAGATTGGACAGTGCCATTGATAGGAAGAGCACTTTGGGGTGTTGCTTTAGTATGGGATCAGGTGCGCTCTCTTGGTTTATCAAGAAAGAGTCCTATATGGTGTTGAGTATAGATGAGGCAAAATATGTTGCCACTTGCTCGGCTACTTGGGAGAGAGGAGTAGTGAAGCTCAAGTTTGTGATCTAGATTGAGATCTCTCGAAAGAGGGAGTTCTAGCATAGCCAGTGAGACAGGTTGTCTGAGCATAAAATCCTGGCAAAGCTCGTTGGTTGCTTAGACATAAACGGTCTTGTAGGTTTTCCTCATATGTAATCAGTCCTGGTGAAGCTCACATGTTATCCTTGGAAGTAATCATCCTTGATGTGATTCTATGCTAGAAATGGCCAGAGTGAAGTTTGAGTACTTCAAGGGAGAATATTTGTGTTCTCCAGATCGAGGTTCCTTCCAAGAGGAAGTGATGAGTCTGTGAGACTTTCTGAAATGGTGGTAGGTGGGGCCTCCCATGGTCATATGTAAGTGCAGAACCCTTATGACATGGTTGCATTATGTGTTCCTCCCATGGTCAGATGTAAGTGTAAAGCCCTTTTGACATGGTTGCAGGATGTGTTCCTCCCATGGTCAGATGTAAGTGCAGAGGCTTTATAACATGGTGGTAGGCTAGGCCTCCCATGGTCAGATATAAGTGTTGAGTCTTTCTAACATGGTGGTAGGATTGGTTCCTCCCATGGTCAAAAGTAAGTTTTGTGCCTTTCTAACATGGTGGTAGGATTGGTTCCTCCCATGGTTAGATGTAAGTGCTGTTCCTTTTTGACATGGTGGCAGGATTGGTTCCTCCCATGGCTAGATATAAGTGCTGAGACCTACATCTAGCATGAAACCTACATCTAGCATGAAAAAGGGTTGGCTCTGTAGAACTAAATCCAGCATGAAAAAGGGCTGGCTCTGCAGAGGGAAAGGAATACATCTAGCATGAAAAAGGGCTGGCTCTGTAGAACTACATCGAGCATGAAAAAGGGTTGGCTCTGTAGAACTACATCCAGCATGAAAAAGGGCTGGCTCTGTAGAGGTACATCCAACATGAAAAAGGGATGGCTCTGTAGAACTACATCCAATATGAAAAAGGGCTAGATCTGTTGAGGTACATCTAGCATGAAAAAGGGTTGGCTCTATAGAACTACATCTAGCATGAAAAAGGGCTGGCTATATAGAAGTACATCCGGCATGAAAAAGTGCTACCTCTATAGTGGAAATCCTTGCGAGAGGAAAGGTGTTGCATCCCGTATGAAAAAGGACTGGCTTTGTAGGGGAATACCTTGCAATAGAAAGGCAGTACATCCAGCATGAAAAAGGGTTTCCTCTGTTGATGAAGACCTACATGGAGGCTAGGCCTACAACCAACATGAAAAATGGTTGGCTCTGTAGAACTTCCTATGAGAGAAGAATTGAGAGATAGCACCATTTTCTCGAGATAGCGGAAGCAATGATGATCCAACTTTGATGAATGAACCAGTGATGAATACTTGTGCCGATGAATTGTGTCAAGAGAATACCTTCCTAGTTAAGAGGGAGTGTTGATGCATTTGTAACTTTATAATGTATTCACTTGTATACTTTATATATTGTATTTCATTGGTCCCTGATGTTCCTATCAAGAGAATCATTAATGTAATCAAGTCATGTAAAGTCATAGAGATTAACCCTCCTTTGTAAGTCGGGGGAAAAGTCTCCACAGTTGAGGGGCACTAGGGTTATTAGACTCTCCTAGAGAAGTCGTCCCTGGTAAGTAATTGTCAAGTCAGAAACTAGTATAAATAGAGAGTGAGCTTCTCTATTTGAGACACACACTCACTCAACTATAGTGCATGAGTGAAAGAAGAGGAGCTCGCACAAGTGAGAGAGAGAACAACTGTCAGAGATCATTTTTTTGTTTTTGGGTTTTACTTTTTCCATTGGTGCTCATTCTATCTCTGAGGAAGTTGCAGGGTTTTCTCCTTTATGGTTTCCCCAAGGAAAACTATTTGTGTCTCTTGTCTCTTGTGATTATTGATGTGCATGTTATTATATCAGATAAGATCCTATATCATATTAATTAAATGATAAAAATATAACAAACAAAAGTATTTCCAGCCAAGCATTTAGCATTATGGCAGTCCTATATTTCACTTTTTGGCTTGTTAAGACAAAGGTACAATATTTTAAGTAAACATCAGTGATCATCAATTTTATAAGTGCCAAGTTTCCAAGCCAATGGGACTCTTAAACCAAATCAAATTTCTAGTCAAGTAAAATGTCTTATGACAGTCCAAGATGTAATTTCCAGTCAAGTAGGAACCATAACAAGTATATTCACTTGGATTTTAGTGACACAATGACTTGCAAGCAATTCAAGGCCTTTTCTTGTATTTTTCCAAGTTATGGATGTTTATATACCACTTTCAAATTTGTTTAAGTATGGCCAGGAATGATTTTTTAGAGACAGTGCTTTAAGGTGTCTTTGTGCCACTTTAAATTGGGTTTTGGACAAATTTTAGGTGAGGCATTAGTGAGTGGGTAAGATAGGAAGGCAAGGAAGTGACCTTAGTCTAGGATAGGTGGGTAAGAAGGCTATTAGGGCTGCCCTAAATAGGATATTACAGTCAAGAATTATGCAAGCCGAGATGAATTTAAAGGACAAAATAATGACGAAGTTAGCCTTGCGTTAGGGTCTTAGCATGTTAGGAGGTTAGGGCTATGGCTAAGGGAGAAGTTAGGGTATCTTATGAAGAGTTAGAGGTGTTCTAGGGCTTTCCAAAATGGATATTACAGTCAAAGAGATAGGGAGATCTATGGGGGTCTAAGTAGTGTGGAAATGAAAGGAATAAGCCTTGCTTTAGAAAGAGGGAAAGGTGGGATTCTAGGGCAAGGGATTTAGCAAGGGTTAAGCTAGCATATAATGGTTGAGGTGTGTGTAATGGCTTCCTAATAGGTAGTATTACAGTCTAGTCTTATAGACAATCCTAGGGTTAGTAAAGGTTATAAAATGGACTAGAAGGCCTATTGATATGGACAAGGTAAGTCCAAAACACATGTAATAAATTTTTAGCTTCTTTTCACTATGATTCTTGCATGGTAGCTATGGTTTAAATCTAGGGTTGATACTCTCTATGCATTCCTTTCCCATCCTTTCCTTCATTCCTTGATATATTGCATGCTAATTTATTCTTATCAACTCTAGGCATAAGCCTATTATAGAGGCTCTTTCTCTCATGATTTTTTAATGTATGAGTTGTGGAAGATGAGCTATGTTTTACTTATTTCACTATGGTTTATAAAAGGAGTGCTCATGAAGCTCTAACCCTAGCTTATGTGAAGTAATCCATGCTTAAGCTTTGAATTATTTAATTTGATTAGTCTATAAAGAATATGTGACATATGACTACAATCCTAGGCATGCTCATATACAAACAAAAAGCTACTTTATAAGAGGCCACAAGAGATGGTTAGGTAGGGTTGGTGTTAGGGCTTCCCTCCTAAGTTTAGGGTTTCATCATTGATTCTAAACCCTAGTTTATGCATGCTAACCCCAAAACACTGTTTGGGTTCAGGTTTCCTCATTGATTATAAATCCTAGGTTATCCATGCTAACCTTTAAACTTAAGTTAGGGTTAGGGTTTCCTTGTTGATTCTAAACCTTAGGTTATGCATGCTAACCCTTAAATCGTTAAAATTAAAACAAGTACAATAGATCATTACAATTGCAAGTGCTCAACAATAGAATAACAAATATGTATGTATTCAATGAGAGTAAGCAATGTCAACTTCGTCTTCAAATGATATGAATTGCCAAATTTTTCAAAATCAATGTTTTCCAAGTAGATGTAACAAATGCAAGCCAACAACATTCATTTTGAATATGATTCTTAGCTCATAAATACTATTAAATTTCCAATCAATCAAATGGTAATAGAAGATCATTCCAATATCAATTTCTAACTTGCAAAATGAGACAATAATTACTATGTAAATACCAAAGGAAAACAAGTTCTTTCTATTGCAATTTGGACAATGAATAAGACTGTCAAACCAATGATAATTCTCAACCAAGTATGACTGTCCCAAAATTTTACTTCCAGTCAAAGCAAAGATGAAATAGCTATGTCAATTTCAAGTTTGCAATTAGGAAGACAATTGTTAGGTAAATGCAAGTGGACTACAAGTATTTTCAATTCCAACTTGGTCAATGAATGGGACTGTCAAACAAAATGTATTTTCCAGCCAAGACAAATTTTACTATGACTGTCCCAAATAGTCATTTCTAGTCAAGCCAAGAGTGCCAACAAGTACCTCTATGATAGTACTAGACAAAGATGGTATATTGTGCATGTTTTTAAAGGTCTTTTTGGTATTTTAGTAGAGCAAACATACTTGTAGATCACTGTCAAAACTTCTTATGTATGGTTGGAAATGTCAATGATATACATAGTCCTCTAGGACTATGTATCTATCAGAAAGGAAGGTAACGTTGAGGAGGGAGAGGGTAGGTGTTAGTATGTTGGTTCAATAGGAGTTAGGGTTCAATAGGATATAGGGTTCAACAAAGGGATAGATGACATTCTTCATGAAATTCACCTTGAGGAGAGAAGAAAGTATTTAACTTTGTAGATTTTGTGAGAGAAGAAGGCTAGGGATTGTGGCATTTGAGAAACCCTAAGGTTACTTGGTGTGCTTGTTGTAATGATTCTTTTTGGAATGAGTGATTAAATTTAGTTAGAATTGATTCTTATCTAGAAGTTGTTGGTAGCTAGGGTTTCAGAGAACTTGAATTGTAGAGTCCTAGGAGGGATGCTAAGGCTAGAAAAGGGGTTTTGAAAGGGGGCAAAGGTTTGATCCTATAGGTCGAGGATAGGAGTACGAGATTCCAAGATTAGGGCTAGGGAATGAGAGAGGAGAGGTGGAAAGGTAAGCGAGTAGGTTAGGATATGGAGAAGGGAGGAAGGGTATAGAAGGGTAGAAAGCTAGGGTTTTAGGTTAGGTGTCTAGTTAGGTCTAGGTCCTTAGGGTTTAGGTCTGCAATAACAAGGCCGAAGCTAGGTATGAAAAGCCAAGACAACAAATGGAAGGGCCAAGGGGTGAAGGGAGGCTTGTGAAACTAGAAAAATATCTTTATAAAATTATTTGGTAGCAAGAAGAGTACTTCATGGAAAATTTGCTAGATTGAAAAATTATTTGCACTATGATTTACAAGATCAGGTATTTGGTATTTAAAATTACCATTGTTATTGTACACGTTTATGCAATTGTGTATTTTTTTGTTAACTAACCTACAGTGTTAAATTTTTTATGCATTTTATGTGAAGATGCATATTTTATTGCTTCATCAACAATAAGTATTGCAAGTGCATCAATTGTAAATTGCTACTGCATTTGACATAATGTATGAAAATATGTGATAAAAGGCAAAGTAATATAAAGAAGTGAAAAATGATATATTAATATACACAAATTTCCAATCATATACAGTAGTAGTGAAAAATGGAACATTGTTCCCAATGTCTATACAATGGCAACTCATGCCCTATACAAAATATGGCAACTCATGCCAAAATGCAACATCATGGCCAGTGTACATAGGAGGGTCTCTCAATCCTCTTGCCCACCCTTAGAGCTCCCAAGTGCACCTCCAAAATCGATCTTCCTCTTCTTCAAGCTAGAGGAAGCTCGGTTCTTCTGGCCGCATCGACCACCTACCCTTGCGCTCTGAAATGACATCAATCAAATGTCAACTCCTATAGGAAATTATGCAAGTATAAAACACAATTTAAAAATCAAAATTAAGTTTTCAAATCTTAAATAGCTCACCTCAGACGAGACCATAAGTGGTGAGCGGGCTACCCTCCTCCGTGATCCAAGTATCTTGGAATTGCCACCCTGCAACATTTAAACAGTAAGATAACTCATACAATTTACTGCCTATTTTAATTTTCATTAATATTGCATGAGATTTTCATAAACTAATCAATCTCACCATGAACACAACAAGCTGGTCTTGGGGGTTAGCAGGTGGAGCAATTGGCTGGTCCTCAGGGGTGGCAAATGGAGCAGTTGGCTGGTCCTCGTGGGTGGAAGGTGGAGCCATGGGATAGACAACCTAATCTGATGTTAGGGTGGATGGCATAGCTGAGGTTTTAGCCACATCTATGTTGGATACAAAACTATGGGGAATGGTGAGAGAGGGAGTGGACTAGAGTGGGAAAAGTGGTGATGTATAAAGATAAACCCCAAATGGTTGTAGAATGGAATGGGTCACCCTGGAAGAGGAAACGAGGGTAGTGGGGGAATATGGGGGAGGGGGATGAGGTCTGGGATGGGGTGGAGGGATGGGTGAATGTGGATGGATGGTGTATCATGGTCAGAGGGGAGACGGTGGAAACATGGGAAATTGCAAGGGAGGGGGTGGATGGCTAGGGCAGGGGGGGAGTGAGTGAAGGTTGTGATGAAGAAGGGGGAGATGGATGGAAGTGTGGTGGTGGATGGGAAAAAAGGGATGGATGGGACATGGTGGGGAGGGATTCAGGGGAAGGGACATGTATTACAGGGGCTACACCTGGCATATATGGTGGGAAAAAGGTAGTCAATGGAGAGATAGTGACACCGACGTGCCTATGTACTCGAACCTACATACATATTCACTGCCTCATATATTAGTACATAAAAATATAACTATACAAATCTAAGCCATCAAAAATGTAATTAAATTTATACTTTATTACATGATACCTGCTTATGAGGGGATCTATTGATCCCCGACGGGGATGGCTGGTCACTCACTCCTACAGACACCTGTGCAAACACAAAAATATTTAGATTCAATTATTAAATATTAACTACATTGGAAGAAAAGATTAACTAATAACATTAAATTTAATTACTGAAAGAAAACTACCTGTGTGTATAGTGCCGTGATGTCCTCTGCACTTGCCATGGCTCCATATAGGTTGAAGGAACCAACGTCCTCCCACCCGGGTGTTGGAGACTCAACACTGAATAGTTGTAGATTAAAACAAATCAAGTCCTCAACATCTGATTCTAAGTTAAATTTACTAGAAATTATAAGATTGCTAATGTATAATCAATACTTGAACATTAAATAAAACAATAACTAACCTGGTGTAGGTATCTCTCTGTGGCATGATCCTGCATGGGAACATGGCATGGATTCCCACAACAAGAAAAATGATGTAGCACTAGTGCCGTCGAGATGGATGGATCATCCTGGATACCACCTGTAGCTACTATCTCTTTCCCACCACCAGTAGACCATGCAAAAGGGTGTCTCTCGGGGTAACTTGCTTGCTCTGTGAGGACATAGCCACAAACATGGTATGCCCGAGAAGGTTCCATGTGGCACATCTAATGGACTCATGTATCTCATCTAACCCACTACCTAACCCAGGGAGTTGAGGAAGTAGGTTTGGCTCTCGCCTAGGTGTAGGAGGTCCTCTGAGTGGGTTCCCATGGGTGTGAGGTCAATCTTGGGATGAGCCAAAACCGATGCCCTAAAACTCAGTGATGTCAAAGTAGTTCACATGGAACCCTAACATAAACTTAGCCCACAGTTTCCTGAAAAAATACCGTGGGACCTCGACATTGTTGCATGGAGGCTTGTCAAAAACCATGGACCATCTCTTCCTCCAGTTTTCTCTCCATGGCTGGTAATTACACCAGTCCATGCAAACTTGCCTCTTCCTCACATGTGGAGGATTTCCTGTCCTCGGATCTGTAAATTTTCTCCACAATTGGGATTTTGTGATATTCAGGTTTTTTTAATCCTATTTGGACATACCAGTGCCATAATGTTCTGTCATTCAAGTCCTATATTGGCTCAAATTGGTTATCTCACCATGGGAAATGTTGCTAGACTCTATTATGTTTTATAGTGATGTGGCAAGGGAAACCCGAGAGGGTTCCCTGGTGTTCTTCACTTCATCACTCATTATTCTTAACTGGTTTAAATCCTCGTGTAATTCATCTTCGGGGTTTTCTAAGGGTTCATCAAATCCATCTTCAGGGTTTTATTCATTTAATTCGGGGTTTATTGGGTCCTATGATTGGTTTGTTTCACTCCTTTGTTGGGATGGTTCATTGGTATTTGTCATTATGTTTAGGTAATTTGTGTCTACAATATCAAATTTTTTCCATTTCAATTCCTTTGCAAATTTTTTAATTTTATGTTTTATTTGAAAAACAATAAAAAACATTAATATAAACAAAAAAATGCAAATACTACTCCATATACCTTATTCCAATGCCATGGGTGTCATTGTAGGATTCTTGGACACCTCCTTTGGGATTCTTGGGTGTCGTTTTGGCCTCCTTGGATGTCATTTTCGGTGGCATACGCGCTCGCAAGTTGTTTGTGAAATAAAAAAATTGTTCATTGTTTTTTTTAAATAAAGGGATGCACGCGCGTCCCTGTATGTGTATGCATAAAACACGTGTGCATCCAAGAATGCGTGCATGCCCATATACATGTGCGTGCTCCTATTGTCCACTCTGGAAGTTCGACATGGAGGTTCGCCATTGCCAAAGCTAGAATGCATGCGCACGTCCAAGGGTGCATGCTCGTTCCTGCTTTTTTCCACTCATGGGATCCCATTGCATCATAATTGGGTAGCAGCTTCTTGCGAGCACCCATGTATCAAAAGTGAAAAGAGACAACCCCAAACAGGTTCCGCTTCTCTCAAAAGTTATCTCTCTCTCTCTCTCTCTCTCTCCTATGCACTATACAAAAGTGAGTCTATGTGTTCAAATGAGGAACATGACTCCTCTATTTATACTCTTTCTGTCACTTGAATTTTACCCTAACAAGTTGGCCCCAACAAATTTACTAGGCCGACTTCACCTAGGAAGACACAAAATAGTATTATATTATATTCAAGAGGGTACTATTGACTCGACATACAATGGAGGTTATACCTCATGACTCTATGATGACCAAATACAATAGTAACAACCTGACGGAGGAATAAGACATCTCCCTTGGGTTACATTAGTAAAATACATTTAGAATGGTCTTCAAAGTTACAATATTTCAACACTCCCGCTTAACAAGAAGGGTATTCTACTGACAACAACATCATCAATTATAGGAGCATGAAGAGAGAGCATCTGCAACATCATCAAGGTGATACATCTATAAATCATAGGAAGGTTTCAAAAATAATTAGTAACTTGAAAAGTTACTGGAACATCATCTTCTACAACACCGAGTCTTCATATTTGATCTTCTGCAGCACTCGATCACTTGATCCTTTGCGGCAACACTTTGATCTTCTTCTTGCAGCATTTCGATCTCTTGTTCCTTTGAAACAACACTTTGATATTCATCTTCTTGCAGCAATTGATCACTTGATCCTTTGCTACAAAACTTTGATATTCATCTTCTTGCATCACTCGATCACTTAATCCTTTGCGGAAACACTTTGATCTTAATATTATTGCAGCACTCGATCACTTGATCCATTGCAACACTCGATCACTTGATCCTTTGCATCACTCGATCCTTTGCAGCACTCAATCACTTGATCCTTTGCCGCACTCGATCACTCGATCCTTCATAGTAGTTGGGCACTCGATCCTTTGCAACACTCAATCACTCAATCATTTGCATTATCTACAATCATACTTGATATTTTTTATTAACACATTCATCATCTACATCTATGCTTTATTTGTCGATCAATAACATCATCAAAAGCATCATAACCTACAACACACATGATCTCTTTGCTGGATGATCAATCCCTATCACTTTTGGACATAAGCCCAAGGATGAAGCAATCCTCATTAGCGTACTCCCCCTTAATGAGGAGGGTTGTTGGGTCTAGAGACAAAAAGGCATAATTCTTGCAGAATTCTTCCCAAGTATGGAGAATAGCCAAAGGAGGATAAGAAGAAGCTATGGTTGAAGAAGCAACATAAAGGAAAGAAGAGGAAGGATGCTGCAACATAGGAAGTTAAGAGAGGAAGAAGAAGAGGAGAAGGCACTGAAAGAGGAAGCTGCGCCAGATAAGTAAGTTGTGACAGAAGCATGGAGTGTGACACGAGACGCTACTAAAAAATATTAGCAACAGAAGGCATGCAAGTAGAATAATGGCTGGAAAATGACAGTAAGACATACTGTTGAGAAAGTGACAGGCCTTAATGATCATGGGTATGAGCTTGGCTGGAGCTAGCGAAAACCACATGAGTGAAGTCATATTTGTAATTCAAGACATTAGTGCCACCCATTAGTTGTTTGTAGAATAGGAAAGATATCCTGTTGGCTAGGTATAGTAATTCAGATGAGAAAACAAATGTAATGAGTTTGTATAGAGTTTGTATTGAGTCGGTATTGAGTATGTATCAAGGATGTAGGGAATCTGTGTTGAGTCTGTAATAGGGATATAAAAGAAGGAACACAATGTGTATGTGGGTTAGACATTATCCTGACACTCAGTGTTAGACATTCTCCCAGAAGTCAGTCCTTGTAAACATTTTCTATACAATCAGACGTTGTAGGCTCTCATTGGCCAAAAAGTGTGATCTCTTAGTTGGTGGCTTTGTATTGTTGAGTGCATCAGAGTAAAGGATATGTAGCTAAGTGTGTAGAAGAGTAAGGATGGTTGAGTCAATCCAGGATGTGCGTGGATCACTATTAGAAGGAGAGTAGGAAGAGAACATAGAGAAGATCAGAGAACATGAGAGGGATGAGGAGTCTGTAGAGTTAGATAAGAAGATCTTGAGCAGATTCTAAAGCTTAGTGCACAAACGAAAGTTACATCTATTTCTTCATTCCAGATGAAGAGCACCTTGTGGTTTTTTCCCGAATGGGTTTCAACGTTATATTCTGTCTATATGTGTGAATGCTAAAAGTATCTTAGATATATGTGTAAAATTGTTTTATTGAATGAATGACTGTAGGTTTTCTTATAAATGAATATATGTATGATGGTCGCCTTTTATTACTGGATGTGATTATGTTGCATGTCTACTGTTTATTTAATGAGTTGCATAAGGAAGGCTGGGGAACAGCATAGCTATTGAAGCATGGTGAACACAAATAATCCACCCAAGGACTTTGTTGGAATCCTTGGCGTAGAGCCAGGTACTAAACACCCTCCCACCCAACTGTGGAAATGTGGTTCTAGCAGTTACCCATCAAGAGAGATACCTCAGGTGAGACAAAATTTGATTACAGGTGTTGTTGGCTGAGCTCTGATATGTTGGGTCATAAACTCAGGATTTTTTGTGCTAAGCATAAGGGACTGAACCTGGGTCAGGATCCCTGGAAAAAGGGATAGAGAGACAGAAAATCCAACAAATGGTTTCGTTTCCAGGACCCTAAATCATTGTGGTGAGGGATATGTTGTGGAAACCAATGAAACTGAAGATCCAATATTGGGTGGAATCCATGGAGTTAGAGTTTGCATGAAAATAAAGCGAAGTATCTCGGTGGAACCCAACAGAGTGGTTGGGTCGATACATCTACAGAGACATCCACGAGATTTTTTTTATGAGTTTCCCATTCTGTTGAATGAATGGTTATCTAAGTTAGCAACCCAACAAACAACTTTTGAAGGCAGAGAACCAACGGAGTGGACTCCCTAGTTAATTGAACAACTAGAAGAAGTAAGAAACCCTGTGTTGAGGGATGTATATTTTTTGATAGATAGTCTCCTAGAGGGATATATTACTGAGTTTGTTGTTGACACAATAACCTCATATAGTGAGGTAGAATGAAATTTTTTTCAAGCCCCACGCAGTAGATATATGTCATCTTTAAAGACCGGGATAAAAATGATTGTATGTGAAAAAGGAACTTTGTGAATGTAACAAGACTGTATAGAAATAGAGTGGCTATGTCTTAGCAGAACCCTAAAGTGAGATGTTCCCAGGAGATAGTGGAATTGAACTAGAGCCATGATTTTTAAGAATCAAAAGAAGATTTAGGTCTGCCAAGAGAAGAAAAACTCTATTAGGAAGAGGGATTTGCAGCACAAACAGAGAATAAGAAGGCTACGAGCTTGCACCATACTTGGACGAAGGGTATTATGATGAAGAAGAGGAATATCGGCCGATCTCTGGAGGATACGAAGAGTCATTAGAATTGAATAAAGTGCCAGAACGAGAATGTGGTTATAACTCACCTACAACACCACATAATTCGTCAGAGGTAATATCTAGAGACTTATTTTCAAGTAATTATGTAAATACGAGTAATACTAACAATTTAAATAGTGGAAAACAAAGTTTGAATAGCCAAAATTTTGTTTTGACTATACCAACAACAAATACAATGGCTGGAGCTGACATTAAGTTACCAATATTCAATGGAAATGGGTTGGAATACCTAGAACAACATTGGTTCCTTTGCGAAGCTATCTGGATAGTGAAACAGATCCAGGATGAGAATATCAAGAAAGCACATATGATCACGACTCTGCGAGGTCATGCGCTGGACTGGTATATGAAATGTTCCATAGTACCGGTAGGATTTGTCCTGAAAACACTCGATGAGATTCTAGTGGGTTTGATAGCTGAGTTCAGAAAACCAAAGTCTTAATCACAATGCTTCAACGAAATCAAAGAGATTAAGAAGTTACCAACATAATCTGTTTGAGACTTTGACCAAATATTTAAGACATTGATGGCCAAAGTGAGCTTCCAAATGTCAGATGTACAACACAAGGAATGATTTATTTCCACCTTGTTACCACATATCTGAACCCTATTGATGCAACAGAGGATTGTGTCATCGATAGAGGCTATGGAAATAGCAATGAAATTAGAATCCTTGCTGATTGGAGATACTGGATTGGGAATGATGCAAATTCAGTCGCAACTGGCCAACCTTACAGTGCAACTCTAGGAAATTAATAGAGGAAAGGAAGTTCAAGAAGAACTATGGTGTACAAGATCTAGAATAGACAAAACACCGTAAATACAATTGATTGACGCTCATGAACTATGACACAGAAGGTGCATTGAACCCATTAAACACTCAAGGAATGTCTTGGTATAGGATATGCCAGAATAGAGGACATAGGTCTGAAGAATGTATGTACTTACGAAATATTTTAAGCACACATCTAGTCTGTATTGTAAATTTTGTAGATTCATGGGTCATGATGAAAAATAAAGCAGAGTATTTCAGCTACTGCAAGAAAAGACGATGGATACCTACTTAATGAAAAAACATGAGCAGATGCAAGTTGAATGAGTGTAGCCTCAGTATCAGCCTACACGATATCAACAACCACAATATCCTCGATTGAAATAACAACAGATCAGTATCCTCAACAACAAAAATACCCTCCGCAAAGAGGGGGTGTACAATTTAGAGGTCGAGGACAACAAGAAGGAGGAGGAATTGATCGAGGAAGAGGCCAAGTCATATGTTATGATTGTGGGAAGCTAGGAAATTTTTCCATATATTGTCAAAGTCCTGTGAAAACTTATACATATTGTAAAGAATTTGATCACACCGTTGAACAATGTCTACAACAAATTGTGAAATGACAGACTAGAACTATCGTAAATACCAACCCGATGCAGAATCAGAATCCAAATCCCAATCAAAACACTCATATGATTTATGTCGAACAAAGAGAACTTCACATTACTGTAGTCACAAGAGGAGGTGTTGTGATAGGAGAAGACCAAGATACACAATAAGGACAACCATAGGTCAGACCCGCGACACAAAAGAAAGCTCCTCTAGATGTCCAATAGGAGAAAGAAGTATTCTTGGATGTGCAAAAAGAATCCGTTGATCCTAATCATCTATCAACATCTAGACAAGTCAAGACCATGCCCGAATAATTTGAACAACTCATCAGGAATGAAAAAGGTTAGTAATCTTAAAGAATTTTTCAAAATTTGTTTAACACTAATCAATGATAAAGATGATGTCACAAAACTGACAGCACTCATAGAAGAAACCATAGATGACCCGCGACCTAGAAAAAGCGTTAATCATATCGGGGAAAAATTGAAAATAGGTCGAGAACTGAAAATGAATGCACATATAGGAGACTATGATATTGATTATATCATATTAGATTTGGGCTCATATGTCAAAATATTTACAAGACAAACATGGGAGATCTTGAATAATTCATGACTGGACTGGTCTCTCATTCAGCTAAGGCTTGCGAACCAGTCGAAGGTTCTACCAATTGGTAGACTAACTCAAGTGCCTGTAGAAGTCGAAGGATTAAGAACATATGTCGTCTTTGAAGTTATTGACATTTTCAATGACACAAATACATATCCTGCACTGCTAGGAATTCATTGGGAAATAGACAACCAAAGCATTATAAACTTCAAGAAAAGGATCTTATCATTTGAAGATTATGAAATAAGATTTGTTGCACCCATTGATCCACTTAAAGGACAAATATATGTTGAGCCCATACATAGCGAAGGGCAGAGAAATTATCTAGATCAGTTGTATAACATCATGTATTCAAAATAAGATTATATAAATCCAACAACTAATGGGAAACTGGATTGGCAGAGTGTAAGTTCGTGCACATTCGACTCAGGTGATGCCTTGGAAAATTAGCAAAACAGGCTACATGAAGTATCCATGAGAAGATGTGCAAGAATCACAAGAGTTATTCGAAGGGTAGGATCTAAAGCAAGTGCATTGCCTACATATGAAGGATTACCTAACCTTGCATCTTTTCTGCAATAATTTGAAGAAAAAGTCACAGAATCACAACAGTTTTGCACTCTGGACTATGTACCGAAACCTACGCCTGCTAGATGGTGGGGTACACACAAACAATCTATCTCTAAGTGGCCACAGTGTAGAATAATAATGGAGATCAAATTTGGAGAAGATATTAGTTTCCATGATCAGAAGTATACAGGACTGACATATCCTATAAAACATATTGAGCGCTGTCACAAGAACTGGAAAGAATATCCATGACAAGAATGGGTGCATCGATTCATCCACACTTTGGAAATGGTACCAAGATAATGGTACACATCAGTAGAGCTGCGACGATGAAATATCGAATGGGAAATATTAGTTGTAAGATTCACCCAGACATTTGAGTTCACAAGGGAACACTTGATAGTTGATGTTGCGTTACAAATAATAAAGGACAAGATATTTGAAGAAATCTCGGTCGCATCCATGAATTTCCATCAATGAAACATGACAGTACACAATTGGATGGAGTGCTATAATATCATGGTGAGACTCAGATGATGATGACCCACTTGACATAAATATACCCGAGTCAGAAGGTATGCGTGTAGTGGAAGGAGCTTCTATGTCCACTGACCAGTTTTTAAAACCACTTAAGATTATGAAAGTAAATATTGGGTCGGTTGAAAACCTGAAATTTGATAATATTGGAGATTACTGGGACGATGAAATTGTGGGAAGGATCACTAACTTACTACATGAATTTCAAGATCCATTCCCTACAAAGTTTTCCGAAATGAAAGGCATAGTTGGGGACCTAGGTGAAATGAAGATACCCTTGAGGCCTGATGCAAAACTAGTCAAAAAAATACCATACAGATTAATCCCCCGCTACAAAGAGAAAGTTAAAGCTGAACTTGATCAAATTCTAGAGGTTGGTCTAATAGAACCAGATGAAGAATCAGAATGGATCAGCCCGATTGTAGTACACGACAAGAAAACATTAGGGGATGTGAGAATTTGTGTTGATCTCAGGAAATTAAATGATTATTGCTTGCATGATCCATTTTTGACCCCATTCACAGATGAAGTATTGGAGAATTTCGAAGGATAAGAAATGTATTCATTTACTGATGGATTCTTAGGATACCATCAGATAAGAATTTCAAAAGAGGATCGGTTCAAGACTACATTTGCAACAGAGTGGGGATTCTACCAATACACAGTAATTCCCTTTGGTCTCAAGAATGCACTTGTAATCTTTTCTAGAATTGTAGTTGCTGCATTTAAATATTTTAGACACAATTTTATTGAAGTCTACTTTGACAACAAGACAATATTTGGTATTATAAAAGATCACGTCGAAAGTATTAGAATGATGTTGGAATGATTCCTCCAGTATAAAATTGCCCTCAATTTAAGAAAGTTTATTTTTTGTGTGCCTTTTGGAGCTCTATTAGGACATGTGGTCTGTCGTGATGGAATTTTGGTTGATCCAACCAAAATCACCATCATCCTCGACTTACCACCACCTACCACAATTAAACAGTTACAAGAAACATTAGGACATACGAGATACTACAGAAAGTTCATCAAAGGATATGCATAGGTGAGTGCCCCAATGGAGAGATTGCTTAAAAAAGACACTAAATATCATTGGACAGATGAATTCCAAGAGAGTTTAGACAAGCTGAAAATAAATATGCCTGTTGCGCCCATACTTGTATTTCCAGACTGGAAAAAATAATTTAATGTTCATTTTGATGTGTCATCTCGTGCTCTCATCATGGTATTGATGCAACCAGGGGAAGGAGTGATTTATCATCCCATTAATTTTTCTAGCACAATTTATCGACTACAAAGAAAAATTACACCACAACGGAGAGGGAAGGGCTAGCGATGGTTTATGCATTGCAAAAATTTCGACATTACTTGCTAGGTGGACATTTCAAAATGTACACTGACCATTCAACACTAAAATATTTGATAAATAATCCAGTGTTGGGGGGAAGATCTGATATTGGATTATCCTCTTCCCGGAATTTGACTTTGAGATAATTATCAAACCACGTTGATTGAACTTGGGACCAGACCACCTATCAAGAATCGAAAGTGGAGAAGAACATACTAGTCTGGAATATAATATTCCTGATCAACAGTTGTCTTTGATGATAAATATGAAGATATCATACAATTCCTGATTACAAGTTTTGCGCCAGTTGAATTTACAATAGAACAGAAGAAACAGTTAGTAACACGAACCAAATATTTCAAATTGATTCCTGACCACTTATATAAACTAGGAATTGACAAGATACTTCGATGTTGTGTTTTGGAACATGAGCGACCTATGATTTTAAGTGAAGCACATGCTAGTGTCACAAGAGAATACTATGTAGGAAAAGTGAGTATGTGTGAGATATTACATGAAAGGATATGGTGGCCTACTATTCATGTAGACGCTCGGGATTATTTCCGTAGTTTTGATGTCTGTCAAAGAATGGGAAGGCCATCCTAAAGAGATGAAATTCCATTAGTACCACAAATAACATTACAGGAATTTGATAAATGGGTTTTTTATTTCGTGGGACCTAATAGTCCAACATGGAAGCGCACAGGAGTAAGGTATATTATCACTGCAACTGACTACCTAACTATATTGGCAGAATTTGCACCAATAAAGGATTGTACTTCTGCAACATCGACGTAGTTCTGGTTTGAAAATGTCGTAACAAGATTTAGGTGCGCAAAGATATTGATTAGCGATAAAGGTACGCATTTTGTTAATCAATTGATTGAAGAACTAAGTAACAAATTTTAGATACAACATCAAAGAACAACTCCATATCACTCGCAAGAAAATGGAGCAGTCAAAGTATTTAACAAGATTCTGGAAAATGCGCTAACAAAAGTATGCAGTGCGTGAAGGGATGACTAGGATCAAAAGATATATGCAGTACTATGGGTATATCGCACAACATGCAAACAGGCCAGACACCATTCAAGCTAGTGTATGGGAAAGAAGCTGTCATGCCTATGGAATATATTGTACCAAATTTAAGAGTGGCAACACTCACAAAATTGACAAACATTGATGCTGTAGAAGAAATATTGCTTTAGCTAATCCATTTGGAAGAAGAACACTTCATTGTGGGATTTCACCAGAACGTAGGAAAGCAAAGGAAGAAGGTATGGCATGATAGACACATTAAGAACAAGCATTTTGAAATTGGAGGACTTGTTCTTATGTATGATAGTAATTTTTTCAAGAATCCAGGAAAGTTAAAAACATATTGGTTAGGACCATATGTTGTTAAGGAAATCATTGAGGGAGGAGCAGTGAAACTAGAGAAACTAGATTATACATAAGTAAAAGGGCTCATAAATGGGAGTCGGTTGATGCCTTATTTTGATAACTACGACTAGGTTGCACAACACAAAAAAAAGGTGGCATTGGCATAGTTATTTATAAATCCCGTTGATATGACAATTGCCAATTATTATATCCACATATACCAAGACAATTTGTTGGCCACCTCCACCATAAGTATCATGATGTCATAGCAAAAATGGGCGATGTAGTTGGCACCTAAACATAATAACTTGGAGTGGTGACCCATGTGATGGATCCTATTTTCATTATGCTACTCAATGATTACACATGTGGATATTTGACAAAATGACCATTGGAATGATGCCTCTACTATTGTTTGATTTCCAATTACCTCCCATATAATTCCACAATGATTTATTATTTGCAAGACACAGAGTTATAGTCGACTTGCGGAGAAGTATGGTTAGTGAGAATTTTAGTGCTAATGGCCCTAGTGGCCCTTCAGATTGGAGTTGGGACACATATTATGTGTAAGGTAAATGTTGTTGTATATGTTCCATAGCAAACCAGGAGGTGCTTGGAAAATAAGCCAGTTCTAGGCCTCCATACAACAACGTTTCGAACCAGCTTAGCAAGGATGGAAGAGAGGAAGCCTTCTGATCCCTGCAAGAGAAACACTATCTTAAAAGAACTGAGAAAGAATGTAGAAGTAGTGGCCATAATTCAAAGACCAAAGGACATCCTTCTGAAGCCTCCAGATGAGACTATGGCATTAGTTTCCATAGTGCATAGTATCCATTGCTAGAACTCTCCAGTATGAACGAATGTTCGTACAATGACAAAAAGAAACAAAGGCCGCCGTCATCACCATCATCTCTGTAAGCTGCTGAAAACACAAAAGGTTATGACGAGTTCAAAATAAAGTTGAAATGGAACACTCCAATGAAGGGAGGTAATACGTTGATAGGATGGAAAACCTCACCAACAATGAAGCAAAGAAAAACACTAACCAGATACTGGACTACGAAACTGCTTCGAGCTCAAATTTTTATATGGATGTTGCATACTCATTCAAGGATAATACCAAGGAATATTCTGAAGGGAGGAAGGAAAAACCTAGGATGAATTTTCGTTGAATCCAGAAATGCAAACAAGGAAAATCGGTAATAATGATAAGTCTTCAATTCTATCTGTCCTAATACTCTAGAACAGTAACTACATCTGATAATTCGAATGAATGACAATAGCAATAGAATTTATAAAGACTTACAGTAATTAACAAACACATAAGGAACATACATTCAACATGTACATAAGAAGGTGTACGATGTAGCAGCATCAACGGAGAAGGTCATGCCAGAACATGTTGGTTCCAACCTGGTGGAGAAAATGCAGAAGACAGAGGAAGATGTGCACACAGAGGTAGAGAAAGTGGTGAAAATTGTAGAATATTTTCATAACAAAATTAGTGCAAGTCATTTCATGGAGAAATAGCTTCCAATGGCTTAGGACAAGCCACAGGTGTGCGTTGGGGGCCTGTCGGGCCTAAAGACAGAAAGACAAAATTCATGCAGAATTCTCCCTAAGTATGGAGTAGAGGTGAAGGAGGAGGAGAAGGAGCTATGTCTGAAGAAGAAGCATAAAGGAAAGAAGAGGAAGGATGTTGCGACAAAGGAAGTGAAAGAGAGGAAGAAGAAGAGGAGAAGGCATTGGAAGAGGAATTCGTACCAGATAAGTAAGTCGCGACAGAAGGATGGAGTGAGACACAAGATGGTACGACATAATATTAGCAACAGAAGGCGTGCATGTAGCATAATGAGTGTAAAACGATAGTAAGACATACTGCTAAGAAAGTGACAGGCCTTAACGATCATGGGTACGAGCTCGGCTGGAGGTGATGAAAACTAGACATGTGAAGGAATCTTTGTAAGTCATACCGCTAGTGACTCTCATTAGGTGTTGCTAGAATAGGAAATACAGCTTGCCGACTGGGTATAGTAAGTCAACTGAGAAAGAGACTGTAATGAGTCTATATCAAGTTGGTATTGAGTCTATATTAGGGATGTAGGGAATCTATATAGAGTATGTAATAGGGATATAAAATAAGGAACCAAAGATGTATGTGGGTTAGAAATTATCCCAACACTCAGTGTTATACATTCTCCTAATATTCAGTCATTGTAGACATTATCTCTATAGTTAGTTGTTGTAGGCTCTTGTTGGCCGAAACTCATGAGCTCTTGGTTTGTGGCTCTATATTTCAGAGTGCATCAGAGTAAAGGATCTGCAACTGAGTGTGCTGAAGAGTAGGGAAGGTTGAGTTGATCCAGGATGTGTATGTATCACTAGTAGAAGGAGAGTAGGAAGAGAATAAAGATAATATCAGAGACTATAAGAGGGAGGAGGAGTCTGTAAAGTTAGAGAAAAATATCTTGACCAGATTCTTCATCTTAATGTATAGATGAAAGGTTCATCTATTTCCTCATTCTAAATGAAGAGAAACTTGTGGTTTTTTCCCAGATGGGGTTCCACGTTATATTCTTTGTATATGTGTGAATGCTAAAAGTATCTTAGATATATGTGTAAATGTTGTATTAAATGAATGACAATAGGTTTTGTTATAAATGAATATATGTATGATGGTCTCCTTGTATTAATGGATGTGATTATGTTGCATGTCTGCTATTTATTTAATGAGTTGCATAAGGAAGGTTGGGGCGCATCCTAGTTGTTGAAGCATGGTGAACATAAATAATCTACCCCCAGAATTTGTTGGAACGCTTGGCGTAGATCCAGGTACTAAAAACCCTCCCACCCAACTGTGGAAAAATTGTTTTGGAAGTTACCCATCAAGAGAGATATCTTGGGTGAGATGACATCTATGTCGCAGGTGCTGTCAGTTGAGCTCTGCTCTATCAAACCTATATATTTGACCTTGTTGTGCTGAGAAGAAGGGACTGAACTTGGTTCGGGATCCCTAGAAAAAGCAGTAGAGAGACAGAAAAGGAAATAAGGGTCCATATCATCGACTAACTAGATTGTCTGCAAATGAATGCAAAACCATATTGTCTACAAATGAATGTAGATATTGTTCGCAAATGAATATAAGGCTAAATCATCTACAAATGAATGTAGATTCTGTCTGCAAATGAATGTAGGACCACATCGTCTGCAACTGAATACAAATATCATACACAAATGAATGGAGGACCACATTGTATGCAAATGAATGTAGATCTTGTCTGCAAATGAATGGATAACCACATCGGCTGCAATTGAATGCAGGACCACATCGTCTACAAATGAATGGATATCTCATCCGCAAATGAATGCAGGACCACATCTCCTACAACTGAATGCATATCTCATCCACAAATGAATGCAATACCACATTGTATGCAACTGAATGCAGATATCATCTGCAAATGAATGGAGGAGCACATCGTCTACAAATGAATGTATATATCATCCACAAATGAATGCAGGACCACATCGTCTACAACTGAATGTAGATCTTGTCCAAAAATGAATGCAGGACCACATCATCTGTAACTGAATGCAGATATCGTATGCAAATGAATGCATGACCACATCGTATACAAATGAATGCAGATCTCATCTGCAAATGAATGAAGGACTGCATCGTCTGCAACTGAATGTTTATTTCATCCGCAAATGAATGCAGGACCACATCATCTGCAATTGAATGAAGATCTCATCTGGAAATGAATTTGAGACCACATTGTCCATAAATAAATGCAAAACTCATTGTAGACCATCCTTATCATGTTAATGCTAGGACCACTCTTAAGAGCAGAGTGTTCTTATCTACAGCATCACCCTACAAGTGAATGTAGGATCACTCTCCAGAAGAGAGTATCATCTGCAGGACCATCCTCATTTGCTAAGGGCTAGGACCACTCCCAAGAGAAGAGTGTTGTTTTCCACAAGACCATCCTCTTGAGAGGATACTTTCATCCACAAGTAAATTTTGGACCTCATCAGCATCTGCGAGCGCACTTGTCCTTTCTTGTACTGGTGCATCGATGCAATCTCATTTGCAGTGATAGTCTCATCATCACTCCCCCTTTCTAGGGAGGGTCCATATCATCAACCTATTCCCTCTTTCTGAGGAGGGTCCATATCATCATCGTTCCTCCTTGTGAGGAAAGTCTGTAACATCATCATCAATGTTCCTCCATACGAGGGAATTCTACATCATCATCAATGTTCCTCCTTACAAGGAAGGATCTATATCATCATCATTGTTCCTCCTTATACGGAAATTCTAATTCATCATCATTGTTCCTCCTTACGAGGAAGGATCTATATCATCATCATTGTTCCTCCTTAGAAGGAAGGTATTTTGGACTACACAAATATTGTCACGGAAGTATTCGAACTTTACTCGAGACAGAGGTTTAGTTGAAAAATCAACAACTTGCTCATCAATAATCACATACTATATTTTTATAGCTGCTTTTTGTACCATATCCCTTATGTAAAAATATTGGATTTGTATGTGCTTTGATTTATCATGGAACACAGGATTCTCTGTCATATTTATACAACTTTAGTATTCCCATAGAATCACCGTGGTGTCCAAATCCAAGTCAAATAGACATGACATCAATTTATGAATCCATATCCCTTCACAACTACTAGAACAAGCTTCTATGTAATCTGCTTCAGCTGTGCTGAGAGAAACACTGGATTGTTTCTTGCTAAAACATGATATCATGGAGGATCCTAGACAATAACATCCACCTGACGTGTTCTTTCTATTTATGGTGCTTCCTGAACAATATGAATCTGTATACCCATACAATCTATATTCATTATCTCCATCATAGTATAGTCCGAATTCTATCGTACCTTTCAGGTACCTCATCACATGCTTTGCAACTATCAGGTGAACATGTCTAGGTTTAATTAGATACTGACTCAAGGTGTCAATATAAAATCATGTATCTGGCCTTGTATTCACTAGATACATCAACGAACCAATAATTTGTTTGTACTAAGTCACATTCACTGACTCTGATGATTCATCAGATAACAACTTCAGGTTGGTATCAATGGGTGTGGCCATGGATTTACAATCCAACATATCAAATCTTCTTAAGATTTCCACAACATACTTTGCAAAGCCGCATTGATTCAGTGCAGGTTGAACATGCTGAAATGTACTCAGCCTCTTCATGAGATCATACCCGATACCAAACATCCTGAGGTTCTCTTTTTGTCCTCGACACTTCCTCTTTGCATCTACAATGAGTTCATCCTGTCAGGTCATTGACATATCCTAGTATTCTGCATTCAATCTTGAAGGTTCGAACCTGCTTTACTCTTGGTAAAGCCTTATTCCATTAAGAATTTGTCCATCCTGTTGTACCATGTCGAACTCAAATATATTCTATAGTCACTCCCCCTGAAGTAGAGCATCATCCTTCCTCAGTATTTTATAGTCTATGTATCAAACATTCTGTACTAGAGTGACAAGTAGCATCCTCTGCTACTGATCTTTTATGTATCCATCTCAAGTTACTAGATACCAAGATCCTTTATCTTGAACTTTGTTGAAAAGTTCCTCTTGCACTCATCAGTGATCTTATTGTATTCTATGGGTTTCCATCTTCAACCTTGTAGCAAAGGTTAATATTTTCATCACTCTATGTGATATTCAAGCTCCTTACGTAACTTGATTTTCTTATCCATGGGTTCCTTCTAAGCTTGTACAAATTCTTTTCTGCACATGTGGTTCTTTGCTCGATATATAATTTTGCTTCACTGGAGAAGTTTGTCTGGTCAATGAAGTATGACATGCCATAATATACTCCTTCTTTCTGAGACAAACCATGAACCTTTATTTTTATACTTGATCTTGTAGATACACATGGAAGACACTACAAAATTCCCTTCAAGTATCATAACCATATCCTAGACATCATTCCCCATGATCAACTAGTACTCTTTGATCATAGCTTCTTCCATAGATGGAAGGGTCTACATCAATGATGTCACTCAATTACGCCACATAACTAGAATGTATCTGAGGCCTCTTACTTTAGTTGGAAGTCCCGTCATAATTTTCTTCATCTTGAATTATTTATCATGCCCAAGGTGGTCTTCATCTCTCGAGGTGGATCTACCACTCTCTTATATTCTTCTGAAGCTCTTTCTTCTGTCACGGTGTCTCTGACCCTGGGAGCTTCAGGTTAATATTTATGCATTTTTATTGGAGTGAATATTGAAATTTCATCACTTTTTCTTCAAAACAAGTCTCATCCTTATTTTCTTGTAGGTGATTGTACACAATCTTTCCTAGAATTCAAATGCACCAGTTGCATCTTTTCATAAGACATATTCACAATGATATAATCTTGTGCATAAAGATATAATCATGCAACTATTTTAGCCATTAAAACATTAATCCTTATCCCGTATAAACAAGGAAAATTTCCATATTCCTACCATCTCTACCATAAGATCATTGAGATTGTGCACTAATCCTAATATATCAACAAAGATGTTTCATTCTTGATAAATATCAATGGAGTTTTGTATAGCACCATGGTATAATTAACCATAACGTGCTCGTAACATGCATATTAGTAGTATATTTTCATTAATACAACCATTATATCTTGCATAATACATTTCCTTGAACACAACTAAATAGTGAAAATTCAAATACTTATCTTTTATTTGTTTGGTAGACTCCTTCTTAATCCTTATCTCCTGGATCCTTCTACTGATTTTCATAACCTGTGTACTAGTTTTGAGTGACACTAATTTCATTATTTATTATACAAATACTTAAATGGATAAGAGTATGATATTTTTCTTCACCAGTAGAATTCACAATCCTCATCACTTGAGAAATCTTTAGCGGTGTGAGCATGATGTATTTATTTGACTTCTTCAATTTGTTCTTTGATTTGAGAAACCCTTATGAAGTGGAACTGCATGGTCTTTGAGTTATGTATCTTCACATTCTCTAGTTGGTTCCTCGATGTCATATTTTTGTTGATATTCTTTCCTTCATACAAGATGATACATGTGATATCCAATGGAGGAAGAAATAATCCTCTTGGCTTTGACTAAATCCTTCTTGTGCTTTGTCTTCATCTCCCTCTGGATCTGCAGCTTCTTCTTTGACATAGTTCTCCAGGTCATGCTTCTTCAAGTATGAGAATCACTCTATAATTCCATGCTCATAGGTTCTTGGATTCTTCAATCTTGTTCTCAATCTTGGTACTAGTTTTCATCATGACAAAAATAAGAACCTCAAATGGATAGAACTTACCATTGAGATTGCTTCAACTTGATGCTAGCTTGAAAGATTTTCTAGAAGACTGCTTCTAGTGGACCTAGAGTTTGATAGAGAAATCCTAATTTTTCAAATTAGATATATTTCATATCTGATTGTATAGAAATATGTGCCTCCTCAAGGCGAGCTCAGAAGCATACTCATTTCCCAAAATTGTGAACAAAACTGCAAAATATCTGATGCCCTAGTTTTTCCCTAGCAGTAGTGTTAGGTCAAGAGTTGAAAATCCATAGAATGAGGAACTTATTCCATATAAAGATGCACCCTCCTAGGGCTAGTTTCATAGTCCTCCCTTTTCAACTGGTTGGTGGATGGAAGTGCCCATAACAGGAAGCCCTAGTTTTCTTCAATTTCTTCTACATAATTTACTGACCTTGTTTCTATTGTATCTATGATATTCTTGCTCCTATGGGTATGAAACTTCGTAATGAGGTAGGCCGATCTATTTTATTTCCAAACCCACATGTTATATAATAATTGGTTTCACCAAGTGGGACTTATGAGAATTTTCCCAAGGTTATTCATTGAAGGAATGTTCAAAATAGCAAACTTGTATGGATTTCCATGTGTCACCGTTTCACCTTCGAGGTCTAAAATTTTTACAAAAGAAACTAAAGTTCATTCCCTATATGAAACATCTTGTGAAATTTAATTTGGACCTTCTTATCCCAATATATAGAAATTCTCCCTAGATCACCTTCTTAAGGTTGAATTCTGGGAGAGGCTGGAACCCTAATTTGGAGGAATCACATCCCCTAGATTATAGCGAATTTGAGGTTGAAACTTTTACATATCATATAGAAATACTTTGTCTTTTTCCTTTCAAATTTTCTAATATTGATCCTTCTCTAATCTCTATTTATAGCGAAAGTCCCAACATGACTTGTTTTTGTCTTCTAGGGTTTTCAAGCATGAAACCCTAATCTTCAGTTGTTGTAGTTGTAGTAGTATTTCGGCTGCACAAATGATTTTTTAAAGGTATCTCTGATACCATGTTAACATTTTAATGGTTATACATTATCTAATAACATTTATCATCATATCATCATAACCATTTGCAAAAGGATCACTAAAAGATAGACAAGCATAACCAGACAAATGAACACAGAGATTTATCTTGGGAAACCGTCATGGGGAAGAAATCTCAACAAAATATCCTCTATATAGATGTATAAAAAGTACAAATACAAGNTCTCCCCCCCCACACCTCTCTCTCTCTCTCTCTCTCTCTCTCTCTCTCTCTCTCTCTCTCTCTCTCTCTCTCTCTCTCTCTCTCTCTCTCCCCCCTATGCGCTATACACAAGTGAGTGTGTGTGTTCAAATGAGGAGCACAACTCCTATATTTATACTCTTTCTGTCACTTGAATTTTACCCTAACAAATTGGCCCCAACAAACTTATTGGTTCGACTTCACCTAGGAATACACACAACAATATTATATTATATTCAAGAGGGTATTATTGACCCAACTTACAATGGAGGTTATAACTCATGACTATATGATGACCAAATACAATAGTAACATCCTGACGAAGGAATAAGATATCTCCCTTGGGTTACATCAGTAAAATGCATTTAGAATATTCTTCAAAGTTACAATATTTCAACACTAAGGAGGCATGGGATACATTGGAAACTACCTATCAAGGATTGGACAAGGTAAAGACTTTTAAATTGAAAATGCTTAGAAGAGATTTTGAATCTTTGTCAATGAAAGATATAGAGCCAGTGTAATCATTTTACACTAGAGTTATTGGTTTGATAAATCAATTGAAATCTCATGGAGGAAATATAGAAGACATAAGGGTTGCTGAGAAAGTTCTTAGAAGTATTCCCTAAAAATTCGAATCTTTGGTTGTGATTTTGGAAGAAAACAAAGACCTATCCCAGTCTACCATTGATGAGTTAAAAGCCTTACTCATCAATCATGGACATAGAATCTGTAGATCAAATACATCATTAGAAGGTGCATTTGAAGCACAGTCATTCATAAATCATGGAAGAGGTAGTGGGAGATCTAATTCTAGAGGCATAGCAATATTTGTTTCTAGAGGAGGATGCAGCAGCAATACTGCAAATGTTGTTGGTAGAGGAAAAAATTAAAACTCCATTCATCCAAGTGGTCACAAGTTTGATAAATAAAAAATACAATGTCATTATTGTAATAAATTTGGACATTTTTCATATGAATGCAAGAAGAAGCATTATGACCAAGGAAAGCAAGGTCAAAACTAGTTAAGTAACACCTAAACTTCGACTAGCACAATGTTTTTGGCATGTGCATCCCCAATTGAATAGAATGATGTCCAAAAAAGTCCATGTGAGATATCGTGTTAGCACCCTATAATTTTTCTATGGTTGTTGTAGGAAGTGACATGGGTAACCATTTCAAGCTAGATTTGGACTGCCCTCTAGTCAAGGAATTTAGAGAGGGCTCTCTCTTTGTCATGGTAACCTTCACATACACATTTAGCATTAAACGAGCACACAGAAGACTAGATTTCTACTAGTAACAAGACAGTTACAAATAAAAGGGTGGAAAGACAAACAAAATCAAAAACATTGGGTGATGGAGTCACAGTAGGAAACATTCAAGGGCGTTACAACATATAACGAAAATGGTTTTCTCTTCGGCGATATGAGGAAAAGTAAGCACAGCATTTAGCAAAATATCCTTTAAGTGGTGGTGAGAAGAAGCAAAAAATCCTAGCATGACAAGGGGCACCTATCGATGGGAGAATCCCTTGCAACACCTTTAGTGGAAAATCACAAAGGGAAACAACTGAAACAAAGAACCTATATATGGATGAATTCTGTCAAAGCTATTATAGTCACATTACAAACACGATTTCTGATGCATGGAGCGCTTAAAAAAGAGAGAATTCCAACATACTAATCTAGAAATGTAGTAGCAGAAAATAACACATATGAAAATGAATTAAAAAGAGATAGCACACACTAAACACAAGCACCATGATGAATCTCATAAATACAGAGAAATATATTCATTAATGCTTCCCAAAAACTGTTGCAGAGCTACAAAAACCGATGTTGAGGCCTCAAAATGAAAATCAGTCCAACCTCTATACTCCTCAAGAGAGGTTGTATTTACAATGCAAGGGACCCCGGGACCAACCCTGAAATAGAGCCTAATTAGGTTTACAAAACTGAAGAATCAATCTCGAATCAATTACAATATATTCCAGCTTCGATGAGGTGGCACACCCGTCCTATTATGAACATGAGCCTAGAGGTTAGGAATATCTAGTCTTCTTAGAAATACCAGTACGATGATGACAAGGATCAATCTCGTTGACTATTCCAGTAATGATTTGGAAAACTCCTAACGGCATGATGCTAACTCGATTTGGTTTGACCCCCTTCCACTCGGGTTGAGCGTTCAGGAGGTACCTGGTCTTGCTGAACCGTTCAACTGTCTTCCATTGATATGGAGTTGGTAATTCTAGCATGGCCATTTCCTTGGCTAATATGCGTAACTCAAATTTATCTTGGTAGGAAAAACTTTGGAGGGAGGAATGCCTTTTTATGAAGGCGAACATGACTTCGAATTCATCTTCCAGCTTATCCACTATGATCCCACCTGTCAATGAATAAGTCATATTTGCGAAGTTCAGGTGGTCCTGTCTGCGTGAAATTATCATTTCGTGATACTCTTCCTTGGTTAGAATGGAACCCCCTTCTCACCAGAAAAAGGGGAGTCCCTTCTTGGATAGGGATTCAAAATCTTCAATGAACTGGCTCACTTGATGCGCCAAAACGTCGACCTTCTCCTGAACCATATCTATGTGGCGATGCTTGTTTATCATCTTTCTTTCCCACATCATGATAGAAATCCTATCCTTGATATTTTTTTTCTTAAAGTCGATCTCTGACATGCGGTTTAGGAAATCAACAACGTTGTTATCATACTTGATATTCTTTTTATTGGTTTTCTCCCTTTCCACTTTCAATGCTTTTCTGGATGAGTATATAAATGACTCCTTATCTAAAATGTAGTCCAAGTAAGGCTTGAACTTGTTGGCCTCCTCAATAATAGCATCCCAAATCAGGTGTTTTGCTCCCTAGACCTACAACTGGCCTATCTCTTGCTGAGTTAACTTGTCGTTTCTCATTTCTAGTTCCTTACATTTGGCCTCCCAATCTTGAGATTTGGCTTCCCAGGATTTCCTTTCCTACTCCTTTTGAGCCACCGTATCTTATAATTCCCTACTCTGATGTCTTAGTCCTATCAATTCCATGTCCTTTAGGCTCACCTGAGACATAGCCTCTACTATGGTTTGTTCACATGTTTGTTCTACAGGAGCTACCATCCTCTCTTCCACCTCTCTCTCTTCTCCTTGTAACTTACTTTCTATCTCATCATGTCTTTCCTTCCATCTCTTCTCATTGTTTGTTTCCGAGGTCATGTCCTTCTGCCATTGTTTTTCTTTCTTCGTGAATTTCAGTAGCCTCACCTTGCATTCTAGCAATTCAGTCTTTATGTTTTCCTTTTCCTCCTTCATTACGGCTAATTCTGGCCCCCCTAATAGCTGAGTAGCAGGGATGTGTAGCTTCTTCTTGAGCATCTGAATGGAATTCTCTTTATCCTCTAACAACTGCTTGGTGCCTTCTCCCTTGTTCGCATGGATTTTGGCAACTAGGAGATCGGTCTGCATTTTCTTGATCTGTGCATGTGCCTAATTCTCCACCTTTTCTTGCCTTAATTGATTTTCAATCTTTCTTTTGGTGGCCTCTAGCTTAGATAACTACAAGGTGTTTCTTCAAAAGTTTATGAATAGGATGTCCATGTTCTGTTTGTAGAAATGTATAAAGTTTTGGACGAGGAGGTCTTCCAGGTTCACCCCTATTTCAGCAACCCTGTTGTTTGTCGTTAGTGACACCTTCAAGGTGTTATGGATCTAATCTCTCATAGAAACAAGCGACATATCTGGATTTGAAATCTTCCTCACTTCTGCAGATAGCTTCTGAACTTCTTCAACGGTCATCTCCTTGGTTTCCCTGTATTTATCCAAAATCTCTCTCATATCCCTGAAATGGAGCACGGAACTAGTCAAGGTGTCTACGAAAGAATATTATTTGACTTCAAAGGCAGTTATGTTTATCGTAGTCCCTTCTTCCCTTCTTTCTTTTGTGGGCCTAGGGGCCAATTGTCCCACTTCCTCCATTTTCTGTCTCTTTAGAGACCTAGCGCTATCTTCATCTTCAGTATCCATGGGATCTGAACCTCCTTGATTTCTAGCCCTATCGGAGCAACTGGAGAGAGGGGTGAATTTTGTTACGGTCGTGACCACATATGAAATATCAAGCATTGGTGATGTGATGTCCCTCACAGAAAGGTCAAAATCTTCATCCTTGTCAATGTCCCTAGGGTTTCCCTTGGGGTATTCATTCCAATTAGCAGCCTTTGCTAACCCATCCACCTCCTTGTGTTTGAAATCCTTTAGCTTGAAAGTTTTCCTTCTCTTCGAGATGACATGATGAGGGTCATATTCAATTACGGGTTCCATAGGAAACCCCATTTCATTCAACAAATTCTCGACCATGGTAAGAGCATTCTTGATTTTAATAGTGAAAGGGCCCACAACCCATGGGTATTTGATATCGGTATCCTTTCTATGCTTCAATAAATGCTCAACCTCTACCATCAGCTTCTTCCTGATGTATTATAAAGAGAAAACCCTAGGGGTAAGGAAAGCGTGAAACATATGAGGGGGGTGAGTGAAATCGTACAACCGGATGATCGTTCTCTTTTCCAACAAAAACCATTCGCCTACCTTGTTCTCTGTGGAGGGTTGCAAGGTAGCATCCATTTCAGGCAACATTATGGGAAGATCCTTTTGGAACATGACACTGTATACTATTTCCATAAGGAAATTCATGAACTTGGTGTAGTCTCCGCTCATCTCTTCAGTCAACACCATCTCGGGAAACAACAAGTTTTTCTCATTATGAGCAAGAAACATCTTCATCAAGTAGGACTAGAACCTAAAGGTTCTAGTCATGTTGAAATTCTCCAATTGGGTATGGATGTTCTCGACGATAAATTCGTCGAACCTGAGGCAAGACACCTTGAGAACTGATCTGGCTCATGTGACTCAACGGGGAAGGTGCTCAGGGTAAAAAGCAGACTAAGAATGGGCTCAATGATGTATATTTTGGTATCTAGGCCAAGGAATTGTCTTAATAATGTGATGACACATTGGGTTTCTTCAATAAACAGGTCAGAAATGAATGGGAACAGTTGGCCCGACAGGTCAACATCAGGTTTGAGGCATTTCTTAAAGAATTCTTCTTTTATTTCAGCTGGGAACTTTTTGAAGTGCTGCAGTAGGGACTCCTTCGAGTAATGCTGGGCTTTCAGGGTGAATTCATCGAGGGTCAACAAGGATTTCCTAACAACTGACAGACAGACTGGGCATAGGGTTAGGGAACTGGTAGCGTCCATAATAACCCTCTCGGAGATAGAGTAGTTATCGATGCACCAGGAGACGAATTCAGCGCACCTTGGGGTTTTCTCGGTTGCGAAAAAATGGAAAAAGGATTGGTGAAGGTTATGGATATCAGTGCCCTGGTCTTTGAGAAACCTTAGCTTCTCCTTGAAATCGCTAATTGGTCTGTGTAGGAGAAGAGTACCGAATATCTCAACATCTCTATCCTCGAAAGCCTCTTCTACCTTTGAAAATTCTAGGTTTTGAGATTTCAGGCTTGTGGACTGAGACATTTTCATTTTAAGGTGGCGGAAGGGGACACAAGCTTACATAGTAATATTCTACAAATGGCTCTAGGTTGTTGCATGTGCTAGCTACTCCTGCACTATTCCGGCTCTCACTTTTAGATGCTCCGGAGAATAAAATAATGCCGTGCCTTTCCCTGCACGATAATGTTTATATGTTCCCGCAGTCTTACTTACTTTGTGTTTTTGTTCCATGTGAGGGGCCTCTAATCACAGATTTGGTTCCTTCGCAATCCAAACCATCCTAAAGGTACAACCTTTCCTAGCCATATATCTTCTCGAGATTGGATCTACGCTGTTGACACTATAAGCCTTACTTTCCATTCTGAATTCCTCCTTTTCCCTTTCTCTTCTTTCAAACCTCTGATGATGCGATGGATCACAGCCGTGGAACTCTCTCACGTTGCATCATGTTCGTCAGTGGTGCGGCCTTTTTTTGCTTCGTGCTCCACTTTCCAGTTAACCTTCGTTAATGTTCCCATAACAAAAATTCCCTGGACCACCAATCTAACCTCCCATTGGATCTCAGCCATACAGATATGTTGTTCCTGTGGGATTTTGCGTGGTTTTGCCACCTTATCAACCGTGCATATTCACATCACGAAACACATCTCCACCGCGGATCTAGCTCATCCCTTCTATCGATACCACTGGAGTAGATGGGCCCCACATAGTTTTGCAACCGTAAGGTACATTATCCTCTGCATGAGTTTGTTGTGTGGACACCCTTCTAGCTGTGGATTTGTGCTCTCTTCCCACCTGGCGGGTGATTTCACTCCTTATTTAAACCTTGTCTTGCCTGTAGTCAGATCACGCACTGTGGGATGGTATGACTAAGCGCCTAAGTACTTAGGATAGGCTACCCCAGCGACCTTAAATACGCTAGCCAAAATAATTTTTTGGCTATACCACTCTCTGACCGAGGGTCATTATCTGCGTTTGGGTACACAAATCTCAAAAATTAGCACGAGTGCTAACATATGGTATTTATATTTAGGTTGTAGAAATCATATGACTAGTGATTTAAATTTCTTTCCATTCTAGAAAATCAGTTCAAAGTGATGTCACACTTGGAAATAATATCCAAGTCAATGTTTTGGGAAATTGTATTGTTGGAATTCTAACCAAACAGGGGGAGAAAAAGTCTATGACTGATGTTATTATGTTGAAGGTCTGAAACACAATTTGATGAGCATTGAACAACTGCTACAAAAATATTATAGAGTATACATGGAATACAATCATTGTGTGATTAAAGACATACATCCAAGAAACCTACTAATAAAAAAATTACTAATGACAAGCAATCACTTGTTTCCTTTGAGAATAAGGCCATATATGAAAGGAAAGGAAAAATTAGGAGCTACATTTAAAGCAAAAAACAAAGAGGCAAAAAATCACTACGACAAGGAAGAAAGGGGCAGCACTGAAATTCAAGAAACATTTAAATTAGAGGTTCAGGATGAGACATGCCTATGGCATTTCAAATTTGGACATTTGAATTTTCGTGGGCTAAAGCTACTATACATGAATAATATGGTGAAAGTATTTCCACTGATCGACAAACTAGAGAGAGTTTATGAAGGTTTCATTTTTGGAAAGCAACATAGAGAGATTTTTCTAGTTGAAAAGTCATATAGAGAACACACACCACTTGATATTGTGCATTCTGATAATTGTGGGCCAATGCAGACACCTTCCATAGAAGGATGAAATTATTTTATTACTTTTATTGACGACTTCACAAGAAAAACTTGGGTATATTTTCTAAAACATAAATTTGATGCATTTGGATGTTTTCAGCAGTTCAAGGCACTCATGGAGAAGAAAAGTGGATATAGCATAAAAATATTATGGACGGACATAGGCAATGAATATGTCTCAAATGACTTCCTAAATTTTTACAAGGCCCATGGCATACACAAGAAATTCAATGCATGGTATACACCTCAACAAAATGGTCTCGCGGAGAGAAAGAACATAACCATTATGGAGATGGCTCACAGCATGATGGAAACCAATAATTTATCAAATGAATATTTGGCTAAGGCAGTCGCAATTGCTATATATATTATGAACCGGTGTCTAACAAAGAGCATAAAGAACAAATTCCCTCAAGAAGCATGGATAGGTATGAATCTCAATGTTTCTCATCTGAACACTTTTGGTTATGTCACATATGCTTATGTTCCAAATGAGTTGAGAAATAAATTAGATAATAAGGGACAAAAATGCATTTTTGTTGGTTATTCTGAAGACACAAAAGCATATAATTTTTATGCCCTTGTCACAAGGAAAGTAATTATTAGACATGATGTTCAATTTGTTGAGAATGAAGCACAAGATGGAACTATCGAGAAGAATGTCAATAATGTGTCGATTGTTAAGCATGATGACATGACGAAGGAAGTGGTTCAAGAACCACATGTAACCCAAAATTATGCAACCCCATCAACTCCTAGGACACCGTGATGTATTTCACCACAAGGAACTTCGACACAAGTTGTAGCTCAAGCTATGTCAACAAACACACTAAGATATCAACACACTCGATCCAACAGTTCGACGACGTCGACATCAACAAATCCAATAAAAACAAGAAGTCTATGTGAAATATATGAAGCTAGTACACCAAATTCATTTACAATTTTTGCATTATTTTCTCAAATAAAGATCCTCTAACATTTGAGGAAGATGTCAAATATGAAGTATGTGCACAAACCATGGATGAAGAGATATAATGAATTGAGAAGAACTGTAATATTCTCGATTTTCACCCCAAATTACATTAAAATGTATATGATATAAATACCGTTATTAAATCATGGTGAGGAGCTAAAGGCCAAGGACCCACCATGTATTTTGTGTTTTGTGTATCGAAAATTAAAATCGATACCTATGGTTATCGTGCTATCCAGACACAGTAAAAAATGTAAATGAAACAAAGAGATGGGGGCATGATTTCACAAGGAATAGGGGGGATTATTCAAACCCTTAAGCCAATAGGGTAAATCCAAGTGTCAATGGGAGAACCCATAAAGCTTTCAACTACACATTTTGTCTTTTGTGCCCAATCATTTATTTCTTCCAGAAGTTGGTTGGGGCAGTTAATGCCTTGGGAATGGAAGGGTATGGCAGTCAAAATTCATATTGGGGAAGCCATCAGTTTTTGAAAAAAAATGTGTTTTTTCTTATTGGGAAAGTAAATACCGAGAAATGCATGCCAAATCCATTATTCACCCATGTGTCTTGTTCTCTCATGCAACTAGAGCTACCTGGGTAATTTCCTTCACGTGTTTTGCAGTTTCCATTCATTTCCATGGCGGGGAAATTTGTTTTTGGTGTTGCACAGTCGATGGGAGAAGAGATCCACTACTTGGGGGTTTGAAGAGGCATTTTTTTCCCCCATGAATCCCATAGACGTTTCTAAAATTGAATTTTCTATCAGAGGGTTGATTTCCCCATTTCCCAATCCCTTTTTGGTTGCAAAACATTTTCCTTCATACCCAACATTTGTATTTTGTTGTTGTGTGCATCCCTGTTTTGGTATAAAAGACTTAGGAGTGGAAGAGGCCCAGAATTGGATTCATAAACCTAGAGAAGAGAGGAACCTCACAAACAGATCAAGAGTGACTAGAAAATATTCTATGCACACCCTGAAGAGCACTGGAAGGGAAGTTATGGCCTGAGGGACTGTGTAGTAGTGAAGGGAATACTTCCTTATGTTCGGTGTGTAGGTATTGTGGATGCCAAGCTAGATAGATCTGGTGCATGTGTCCATAACTCTATGGTTGAGCTCACTAGCTTATCAATTCTCCCTTTCCACTGCCTTGGCATATTGATAAACCCAACTGTAGATTGGCTTTCCTGAGTTTCTATATGTTTTGGCTATGTGTGAGCTTGCCGTTCCCTAGTTCCTTGTGGAAATCATGCCAAACTTGGGGGTGGCAGTGGTTCTAAGAGATTGATGAGCACACTAGCTTATGGTTGGGTGGAATGTTGCAGCGACATAGCTAGTTGTGGGACAACTTATTTTCAAGATAAGTATTCTTTGTGTATTTAAGTTCGGCAACTGTATTTGTTTATGAAATATTATGAACATATGAATGTGTTGAAATGTATTTTACTTCTGTTGTATTTACATGTATTATGCATCTATATATGTATGATTTATTTCAATGCATTATATTTTTTATGTTCATGGGGCTAGCTCCCCGGTTTGATAGACAGAGAAACAGTGTTGAGTCGCATCCTCTCCTCGTTAAGAGAGAGAGAGGGGAGGGGATGTGACAAGAACCAACCATAGGAGTTGGTATATGTACCAAAGATAAGGATGTAAATAGTGTCAAATGGATTTACAAGACCAATCAATATGCTAATGGGAACGTGTAGAAGCACAAGGAAAGAATAGTCACAAGAGGGTTCACATAGCATCCTGACATAGACTTCAATGAATCTTTTTCACCCGTCGCATGCATGGACACAATCAAAATGGTTTTGGCCATTTCTGCACAAAAGACATGGCCTATTTATCAAATGTATGTTAAATATGCATTTTTTAATGGCTATCTAGAGGAGGAAGTGTATGTGGGACAACCACAAGGATATGAAGCTATATGACAAGAACACAAAGTATATAGGATAAAAAAGGCACTCTATGGTTTGAAGAAAACTTCTATAGCTTGGTACAATCACATTGATTTCTACCTCACCCAAAATGGATTTCACATAAGTCAAAGTGAACCAATGTTGTACACCAAAGTTAATGAGCAAGGTAACATGTTAATTGTCTTCCTGTATGTAGATGATTTAATATTTACTAGTGATTTTGGCATAAAGGATTTTAGAACAGTCATGGAAAGCAAATTTGGAATGATTGATTTGGGGCTTATGAATTATTTTATGGGCATTGAAGTCCAAAAATATGAAAGTGGTATATTTATATCACAATCCAAGTATGCTAACATATTTTGAAAATATTTAATATGGCTAATTGCAAGGTACCCCCAACACTAGTGATAACGGGTTTAAACTTGAGCAAGGATGATGATGGATCAAATGTAGATCATACGTTGTTTAAGAGGTTGGTTGGTAGCCTTATTTATTTAACTATGATAAGGATAAACATCATGTATGGAGTAATCCTATGATCTCAAGATTCATAGAGTCACCAAAAGACTCTGATTGGAAAGCATGTAAGAGTATTATGAGGTATGTAAGTGGCATAAAGGACCTTGGAATTATGTATTCAACCTTAGAAAATTTCAAACTCATTGGATACACTGACAATGAAAATGGGGGAAACTTAGATGACAGGAAAAACACATTTGGGTACACATTTCATTTTGGTATAGGTGTTGTGTCATGGGCATCAAAGAAACAGACCATTGTAACTCTGTCTACAGCAAAGGAAAAGTATGTCGCAACTACAAGTGCCGCATGTTAAGCTGTTTGGAGGCAGAGAATGTTAAGGAATCTGTCATAGAACCAGCAAGAACCACCATTTACTACGACAATAGTTCAACCATAGCAGTGTCGAAGTCTCATTTTTTCCACGAGAGAACCAAGCACATCGACACAAGGTATCATTTCATAAGAGAATAATGGGTTCATAACAAAAAAAAATGCTTAGAATTTTGCGAGTCTGAAGATCAACTAGAAGACATATTTACAAAACCATTGGAAAGGGACACATTCTAGTATCTGTGAAGTTATTTAGGATTGATAAGTTTGGATCAGTTAATTTTACATGCATAGAGAAAGTTCCGTCTCTTTTAAACATTTTGTAAAATTTTGTTTAATAATCCCCATCTGCTTATAATTAAGGGGTAGTGTTAGAAATATTAATTACAAGTAGATCTACATCACATCTCAGCCAACTTAGTTATAGTCTGTAGAACTACATTTTTTAAGATAGTCTGTCAGGTTATGGAGTTCACGTCTCACCACATTTAAGCATCCTAATAGTATTTCTGAAGTCAAGTTTTAGGTAGAAATTAATTACAGTCTTTAATGTTAGTGGGTAGCTTCCAAGAGAAGCGAAAATTTAGTATTTATATATGTAGAAGAAGAAGAATGAAAAATAGGGTAATCTAGATAAGAACAAAGTAAGAGAGAAAGGAGAAGAAGAAAAAATCTGAGAGTTCAAGAGATCAAGCTCTGTAAAAGGTGAAACATCCAATTAAATTTCCAAGTATGTAAATGTGGTAGTAGTTCTCTTGATATGTCGTGAAAATATATAAACCTATAGTTTTATGGTTGAATGCATGTTTTATTTATGCCACACATCTTGTCCAGAATTACTTGTGTAAATGTTGTTTACATTTACCGTTTGTAAAAGACAAAGAATTCTCAAATATTTCACAAAGTGAAATTTTAGGTTTTAACCTCAAAGTGCTCGACAGAAGTCTTATTTAATATTTTAGTTATCTAATATTGTGAGCTTGTCATAGTAAAGTTGTGTGAAGGTTTATCCTAAGTTACAGAATGGTGAAAAGTGTTTTTCATATTATAAGTTAATAGACAATGAAATCTCCTTTTATAAAGTTCGGTTAAATGTGGACCTGTTGAAGTGGATTCATGTCAAAGTTATCTCTACCTACTAGATCGTAAAAATGATCCTTTCACGTTGAAGTGAAAATAATTTATATAACAAGATAACCCTTTTAGTGGTATAAAAAGATACCACTTTATGTGTTATAATCTTTCGAAGTGGGAGTTGGTCGCAGCTAAAAGTGTGTCACAGTTAAATCCTGTCGAAGTAAAAGTGTGTTGGGATAAAATTATGTAAAAGGTGTGTTGATGTGAAAGTGAAAGTTGACTCTTGTTGAAGAGAAGTCTGTCAAGTGTGAAGATTTTTTTGTCATAGTAAAATCCCATCGAAGGTATTTTGGTTGAAGTACACTTGTTAAATTTAGCCAGTTGAAGAAAAAGGCAAGGTTTCCCAAAGATAATGTGTCGTAGTCTAAAAGAAAAGAAAATTAAAATTCTTACTGTGCAGTAAAACAAGTTGACTGTCACAAATTCTCCTCGGACCAGTTAGTGATACCTTTTTTTATGGCGAGTCAAAGCATGATCCTTTGCATGGGTCTCCTCCCCCGACACTTCCACAACATTCCTGATATCAAGCAAGGAATCCACCATTGCAACAAGACACTCTGCCATTGCATCCCCTCTCTTCACAGTTTGATCCAGATGGTGGCTTCCACACTGGCTAAAGGCCCTTAGTCTTCGCAAAACCATATTGCAGGTGCAAGCATGGTGGACTGTTGGTGAATTGATTGGCTTGAGAAATACAAAATCACTTCTAGAACACCTTGGCAATTGCTCATCTTGAGAGATAATAAATACCAAATCCTTACTCCAGGGAACGACTATGCAGGGTTGGAATTTCATTTCATCTCTACCCTTCAAACTAATTTTTTTTGACATTTTGAGCTTTTATCTCCCCAGTCACATAACGTTTCATTAAGCGAGTTACCCTTCAACCATGAGGGTAGAATTATTTCATTTATAAATTTTTATTAGAGAATTTAAACAATGAAGAAATTAGTTTTTATTATATACTTAACAAAAATCTAACATTATGCAATATACACCCAACAACATCCATATTACCTGCAATTAAAATTTGGGTTTGGGAACCAATTGCAAAGTTCATCTTCTTCAAAAACTAACAAAACAATTAATGGTGGCTTATAGAAATTGCTAAACGTCAAAAATAAGTTTTGGAAAATTGTTTGCCAATTTGGTCTGACGTTCTCCCAAAATATTTAGAAGTATTTAATGGGAAAAATGTCCAATGATGCACAAAATGTCCTCAAATTCCAACATTACGACTATGTGAAGCCCCTTAACCTTCATAACTGTCCATCTCATCGTCATCATTAATGTTAGGGTGTCGAACATAACATGTGCAAAATATAAAGGGTGAGAGGCAGGGTTGGAATTTGACTAAAAATTTGCCCGTCACAAGGAATTTTTCCTGTCAAATACAAGTAAAAATTTTATGAAACCATTCACCTAAACGGGCAATTAAGTAATTGAAACATTTTTTTTTACGTTTAACATTTTTTTGTAAAACATCATTAGATTGATTTGGGTTGTCCAAATGGAAGCCACGAGGGACCAAGGTCCATGGTAATGTCTACACAACTTTGGTTTTTATGTGAATTTACTCTTGAATTACTCACGCTACCATGGAAAGGCCTAAGAGTTAATGAATTAATTAACTCCTCCGCAGGTAACATCTGTTACAACTGATTTTACCACACATGGTGAATCACACTTTTATGGCCTTCCATGTCCCTTTGCAGACTCTTTAGACCCCATGGACCATTTTTGTACCTTTGATGTTTCCAAGATCATCCCTAAAAACATGCAATAATTTCCATATGCAACTTTTAATCCCTTTCTCGTGTATATACGCGGATTTGACCCTTAAAACCACGTACATCAGGATGTGTGCAAAAGGCCAAATGATTTTGGAGGTTACCTTGATGTGGATCCGAGTCACTTGTCTCTTGGCCTTCCATATGCCGTCAAATTGCTCAGATTCGACCTTCCATTACCCCATTGAAGAGCTATATAAGGAACCCTTTGGATACATTGAAAGGAGAGGAATTGAAGAGCAAAAAAACTATAGTCCATTGTTGCCAGAGCTTATACTTGAGTCTGCATCCCTTTGTCCCTTCGAGTACTTTGTGTTCTTCCCAAGCTTTCCTTTTGCTTGTGAGCTTGCTATCAAGATATGGAGGATTGAAGTGGTGGAGGCCCAAGTGGGGGACTCAGTTTCTTCGATTCGCAGACGTGCCAACAGAGGTTGTCACTATTGTAATCTCTATTCTATATCAATAGAAATATATTTTCCTGTCCAATAATGTGTATTTAAATGAGTATTTGATCCATGGATGCTTTTAAATTCTTATATGTTATTGATTATATATGCTAGAGTAGGTCTAACACAATTATATATAGCATGCTTGTCTTATTTGCTGAGTGTTGAGATAGCAATTTATCAATACAAGCTGGAGTGGAAAAGCTCAAAGGGCATCTATATCAACTGTCCAGAATAAGGTACGAATCGAGATCCTTTAGTGTTAGGTATTTGGTTTCTCTTACATATAGGAAAGGATTGATTTTGGGAGCCAAGCTGTCTGTTATGGTACCCCAAGCCATAGGAATTTCTCTCCGCAATAGAATTGGTGACTTCGCTGGGGAGTTCCTAGTCATTTTTCCTTTGAGCATTTTTATTGACATTCAATGTTATTGAATTGCTCTCATTTCTCTGTTTCTAAGTTGGGTATGGGGGCATGTTTTCCTGGTAGTGTCTGATAGGAGTGAATTTTTTCTTAGATTATCTGTTTGCCTTCATTTTTATCTCTTTTTCTTCTTGTATGTGAGTTTTTTCCTCATAGTTGCATGTACATGCGGTTTTGACTAAGATATCCGTGGAGATACGCGAGTTTTCTGTACACTGTCACGTATGCCCTGAGTTTTTCCTTTTTGAGGATGAGTGTTGCTGGGTGAGTTTTGATTATTGCTAAGTCTCCTTAGATGCTTCTAGAGTTTGTATACACCTATGTTTCTGACCAGAGATTCTTTTTAGGGTAATTTTTTTTTGAAGAATGTTCTTGTCATTGCATTTTTTATTTTTTGTTTTGGGATTAGTGCATTAGATCTCTTTTACCTCAGTGCTTTGTGTGGTTGTTGTTTGATAGTGATTGCAGAGTCTGGGGCTGGTAGAGTCATTCTTTTGCTTTATTATCTCATTTTTATTCAAAAAATCCAAAAATATTTGCTTCTTTTACATCATTATGCATCATTGCACTTTTCATTTTGCGTGGTACTTGCACTAGGTTTGCTTAGAGAAGTATTAGTCAGGATTTCATATAAGAATCATTGCATTTGTCATTTGAATAAAATTTTGGATTTCACGTAGTAGCATGCCTTGTTTTTCATTCGACACAATGCATTTTACTTCATGTTGTGTCATAACACCATTGGTTGCACGATCATCTACCTTTTTGAGTAATAAGCCAAATAAAATCAACGCTTAATTAAAATGGATTACACTATTTTATTTGATAGCATACACCAACAAGATTAGGTTTTAGGGTCTTGGAATAGTTCATTGTGAGTAAATTCTCCAAGACCACTAAACAACAAAATGTATGTGTCTGTCCAGGTGAGAGTGTGAAATTCCTTGGTATAATTAGTGTTTCTCAGAATCCTCCTCTTACAAGGGAGTTAAGCACGAGGCAGTGTGAGCGGTTATTGATTGGGATGACCCCTAGTCATAACTAAGTAGCACCGGAGATATTTCCAGGATTGTATTCATATCTGGGGGCTCTTTTGAGAGTTTCGGGCTTTGCTACCCTACCCATACGGTCAATCCTGCCTGCGACTATCTGCCTGAGCATTGATTATATTGAGGTGACCTTAGTTGCCTTACCTAGGTTATCAAGGGGGTACTTCACAGGGGTTATTCTGTAGGTGTCGCAGCTAGGTTGGGGTCGGAAAACATAGTTGCTATATGCATTGAAGCTGAGGGCCACAATAATTGGTTACAAACCTCTACTTGTTGTGTATAGGAGTCTCAAGCCTCTCCTAGGTGAGACATACTTGCTTCATTCGGGAGCTCACATATACTACCCTTGTTTTCTTGTGATTGGATTTAGATTATATAGATGTATGCTTTATGCATGCTAGATTGCTTAGGGTTTGCATAATTAGAAGAGTCTTTTTCATTTTTTGAGTCATTGTGGATTCAGGTGCGGCACTTCACCATTCTCGTCGTTTAGTAGGACTTCCGTCTTCTACATCTCCTCCTCCTTTGGGAGAGAGAAACAGATAGACCAAGCAGACTACTTCTCACATTGATTCACACACGATGAGAGATCAGGAAGATGAAATTCCTAAGTTGTCTTCTCCACCTCATGAGGTTGGGGAAGAAGATCCTACACCTGTATATGATCCTTCACCTGATATACCTACACACTCTAGGTACAATCCTTCACATGATATACCTACACAATCTTGGTATGATCCCTCATTCACAGGTTGTCGGTATTGGATGCTGGGTGATGAGACTCATCATGAACCTATGAGCACTAGTTATGTTAGTTATGGCATGTTTGGTATCCCTACACATGATCCGACACACCATGTCCAGTCAGAGTTTGAACTTAACACTACACCTAGGGGCACTCCCATTCCTTTCCATGTGGAGAGATTTGGGAGCACGAGTCACATTGCACCCTCCATCCCAGTGGTGGAGGCTATATCACATGTTCATCCTAGACTTGGTGTTAGTAGTCCTATTAGGATACCAGAACCAAGACGAGTGACTATAGGGAATACCACTTACATCATTTCACATGTGCCTTCGTCCTCTATTCCTAGTTCTTCAAATGTTATTCCTCTCCCTCATTCACATGGTCCTTCGAGCTGGAATGTTGTTACTAGTCATGTTCTTACTGCTGCTATTAGCGTAGTTATGTCTCAGATTCAAGTACCTCCTGTTGTCTCGGGAGGTCATATTCCTACTTCTAGAATGTCCTATGGTCTATCACAAGGAGTTCCCCATATTCCTACTTATGGAGTTTCTCATGGGACATCCCATGGGACATCTTATGGACCGCAGTATGCATAGAGCTATTCACCTTATGGGTACTGGTATCAACAACCCGCTTACTCCCAGAATTATGGATTTGTAGCCCCAAATAGTCAAGGTACAGCGTATTATGGTGCTTCCATGATACCCTACACGGGTCAAACGGGAGGAGGATACTATGGCCATGGCCATGGTGGTTATGGTAATCAGTATTATGTGAACCAAAACTATCAAGGAGCATGGCATCAACCTGCTCAACCTAGGCTCCCTTTCCTCGCAACTTTAAATTTACATGACTTGTCGAGACTAACCATTAGAGGAAATTTGGGGTCTAAAATGGGCCTTATAAGAAAACGTGCCAAAATAAGTTTTTGTGAGTTGGAATTCAAGAACCAATAGAATTTCAATAAAATAAGTCAACCATAATGGTTGAATTGACATATTTGTCATTAAAAAAAACTACTTTTTTTGTTCGTATTTTCGACATATCTCATTGTGTTTTTACTCAAATTTCGATCAGGAGAGCTCGTTGGATGCGTAATTTGATTCCGCATCCAACGAGTACCCACACTGCATACTTTCGACGGACCTCGCTACCCCAAAAACAAGAAATACCTGGAAAAATGTGATGATGAATTTGATTCCGCATCCAACGAGTACCCACACTGCATACTTTCGACGGACCCCGCTACCCCAAAAACAAGAAATACCTGGAAAAACGTGATGATGACATCATCATCACGTTTTTCCAGGTATTTCTTGTTTTTGGGGTAGAGTGGTTCGTCAAAAGTATGCAGTGTGGGTACTCGTTGGATGTGGAATCAAATTACGCATCCAACGAGCTCTCCCAATCGAAATTTGAGTAAAAACACAAGGATATATGTCGAAAATACGAACACAAAAAGTAGTTTTTTTCTTTCTTCCTCCAAAATTAATCAATATTATTTTATTATTTTAACTATTATTTTATTATTTTCCTTAGGAGGCCCATTTTAGACCCCAAAATTCCTCTAATGAAACGATCCGATATCTCATCACCCGGCTTGGCCGGCTGTCCCTACCAAGCTTCCCTCGGACATTCCCAAATTCAAGGGAAAACTAGCAGAAGATCCTAGTGAACATGTTACTACATTTCACCTTTGGTGCTCTTCTAATTCCTTACACGATGATTTGATCCATTTAAGGTTGTTTCAATGCACCCTCACTGGGCCTGCAGCAAAATGGTACATAGAGTTACCTAGGGGGGCATTCGTTTTGTTCGATGACCTAGCTTTGACTTTTCTTAATCACTTCCAACTACCAATGCATTACAACGTTGGTATAGAACTCTTGTCGACATTTCGGCAAGACAAAGCCACGCATATCTCGGACCATATCCAAGAGTGGCGTAGACGGAAGAGATTGATTAAAGCTTTCATACCGCCGGAGTTTCTCCTTGAGTGGTTCCTTAAATCATTACTTCCTTATAAAGAGAAGGATGTGTCTATATCTGGAGTTTAGAATGAGGAACAAGCCATTTTTAGGGCACAGGAATTGGATTTGATTTATGCTCAATCCAGATTGTTATATGAGATCATTCCTAATGCTCGGCGTTCTAGTTTCGACCCTAAGGTCAAACATGGACCACATGCCGATGGCATTGTTGGTTGTACAAGTACCAAACCTACGGATTCGGTTGTGAAATAGGTGAGTCAATTGTCTATCAACCAATCTGCCTCAGGACAAGCCACAGCTTCATCTCAACCCACCCAAACGGAAAATGTGCTTTCAGTACAATCACCGGACCAGAAGTGTAACCAACAACCCGGAAGGAATAAGAAAAAGGGTAAGAAAAATCGTAAGGGTGGGAATAGGAATGAAAATGCCAATTCTAATGACAAGAACACCCACAATGCTGGGGGGGACAAGTAATCTAAACATAAGGTTAAGTTTCCTTGCAATTTGTGTAAGGATGACCACCTCACTCACTTATTCCCTTGTATGGAAGACACCTCAAGATTCATAGCACAGGGCCCAGCTGTGCTGACCAACCCTTTACCACATAATCAAAACATGAACTCAAGGACCCATGATCAGTTTGGTGGAGATCAAGATCCACCGAAATCCAGTAATGGTCATGGTTGCATCAATATGGTGCATGCTACTAAGGTTGTGACCCATGTAAAGGACTATGGTTTGTCACAACCAGACCTTGGAAAGGAACCTGCTCCAACCAGGAGTCCTTTGCATATTGAAAACCCTGTGGATAAACTTGAAGTCGCACCTTGAATTCCTAAGGGAGTCCTAAAGCGTTCGGGACACAATACTAATGCTCGAGCCGCCCAGAACTATTCAGTTGTCGAGGATTTGGGCCACACTCCTTGTCCGATGTTTACACTTGAAGTACTTTAGAGTTATCCTTCACAAAGGAAGGCTTTGCTTTCTGCTCTTGGTGTTAACGATGATAACTCTTCCTCCGTCATAAAATTTGAAACCGCGGGACTACAACCTCATTTGCCTTACTATGTGTCTCTATTGATTCATGTAGAATGTCTTAACAAGACCATCAAGCACACTGTGATTGACAAAGGCGTTGCTGCTTCCGTGATGTCTTTGTCGTGTTGGAAGGGTTTGGCTTTCCCCGAGCTATCTAAATCTGCTACCATGTTGACTGCTTTTGATGGTAGATCATTTCAGCCGCACAGAATTCTTCCTTCTCTTAAGGTTCATTTGGGAGGGAAGATCGTCGCGATCGAGGTCGAGGTGGTTGATGCACCCCTTGACTACAATCTGTTGCTGGGTAGGAATTGGATGTATAGTATGCAAGCCATAGCTTCTTCTCTATTTCAAGTTGTATGTTTTCCATTTAATCCGAAGATTGTTATGATTGATCAAACATAATTAAAAAATCTGAGTGTTACTGCATCATTGGGAGCTTCTATCTTGATTATCGATCATTCTCAGCCGACAACTGGGAGTGTGGGTGTTGGCATGTATCCATCCCTTATGGGAAGCTTTAGTTGTCCTACACCCATTCTTATGATCGGGTCTAGTTCTGGTGGGGCTTCATCTTCATTGAGATCAGTGTCTTTTCACACTACCCATATGGAAGATCCTTGGATCCTTCCTACACTAAGTCCTTTGAGTAAGCCTATCGAAATGAACATGTCGTTACCTACAGCAATGATAGCATATCAAGCGAATCTTGGATGTGTTGCAGAGCCTAGTCCTTCCTCTTTGCGGACAGAGGAGGAGGACCCATATGTGCTGCCTGCATGGGCAGTTGAGTCTTCTCACGCACATGATTTACTCGATAGTGTTTTTCCATCAAATGAAGCTATTATTGAGGCCATGTCTGGGGTTGAGCCACCTTGGGAAGAGTTACATCATAGATCTTATTTTCTTCCTGAGCTTGACCATTTGGAGTGTGAAGACTTTAGGGATATTTTTAGTGAGAAAATTGGTAGTTCTGTGGTTCCATTGAGCTCTCCTGGTCCGATGGCTGATGGAAACATGGTGAATATATCTCCTACCATCCCTATCAATATCTCTCACGATCCTGCCAAGATTAAGAATGTCTATATTGGGGCAGAATGTTCCCATGCTGAGATTCAAGAGTATACCAAGCCGTTCAAATATTTTTGTGATGTATTTTCTTGGTCATATGAAGAAATGTCAGGTATCGACCCTCGCATTATTGAACATGAAATTAAAACTTATCCCAATGCTAAGCCTGTTCGACAACGCTTGTGTGCAGTGAATCCTAGAAAAGCACCCGTGATTAAGGCTGAGATAGAAAAGTTGTTAAATGTCGATTGTATCTATCCCATTCCCTTGACAGAGTGGGTTTCAAACCTTGTTTTGATTGATAAGAACTAGGGAGCAATCCGTATATGCACTAATTTTCGTGACTTGAATCATGTCTGTCCTAAGGATAATTTTCCCACACCGTTTATTGATCAAATTTTGGATGAGTGTGCAGGAAGCGAGGTATTTTCCTTTATGGACGGATTTTTCGGATACAATCAGATACAAATCAAACCCGAGGACCAACATAAAACTGCATTTATTTGTCCTTGGGGTACCTTTGCATATCGAAAGATGCCTTTTGGCCTTAAAAATACCAGAGCCACATTTCAGTAGGCTATGACCTTGATTTTCCATGATCTCAAATCAATTATTGAAGTCTTTTTGGATGACCTTGCTGCTCATTCTCATCAGAGGATGCGTCATTCCTACCATTTGAGATTAGTGTTCGAAAGATGCCGCCATTATTTGTTTAGGCTAAATCCTCATAAATGCATTTTTTGCATGAAGTTTGGTCGCTTATTAGGGTTCATTGTCTCCAGGGAGGGTATAAGAGTTGATCCCTCAAAGGTTGAGGCAATACTTCAATTGTCTCCCCCAAGAAACATTAGACATATTCAGTGTTTGCAAGGCATGGCAAATTTCTTGTAGAGATTCGTGGTTAACTTTGCCAATTTGACTAGAGGCTTTATGCATCTTTTGAAGAAGGATACTACCTTTTGCTGGGATGAGTGAGCCCAGGAGTCCTTTGATGCACTCAAATGAGCCATAGCATCGGCCCTTGTGATTAGTCCACCCGACTATAGCCGTGACTTTTTGCTTTATGTAGTCGCATCCATGGAGACGATTGGTATGGTTTTGGTTCAAGAGGATGAGGAGCTCCATGAGCATGTCATATATTATTTAAGCCGAAACCTTATAGATGTGGAGATTTGTTATTCCCATGTGAAGAAACTTGCCTTAGCTACCATTCATGCAGTTCAAAGATTGAGACACTATATTCTCCTTCGCCAGACCTTGGTGGTAGCCCATGTCAATCCATTTCAGTTCATCCTCACTCGAAGGATGATCGAAGGAAAGTATAATAAGTGGATTGTCATCTTGCAAGAATTCAATCTCGATTTTGTTTCAGCAAAATAAAAAAAATTGTTTATTTTTGCGGATCTTATATCTGATTTCCCAAGCGAGGAGGAGGAGGAAGCTTGTGAAGATACGTTTGTTGATGAGCACATTTTCCTGATATCAACTTTGAATCCATGGTATGGGGATATCATCATATATTTACAAACATCGAAGATCCCTACTCACCTTTCATGGGATGAATGACGACGGTTACGTCATGTATCCAAGAACTACCTTATAGTGGATAACACATTGTACCGCTATGGGGTAGATTCCATTTTACGTCGGTGTTTAACTCATGAGGAGGCTGAGCTTGTGCTGAATGATTTCCATGGAGGGGTGTGTGGTGTTCATTTATCTGAGCTTTCTATAGCCCAAAAAATCTTGAGAGGGGGTTATTTTTGGCCGTCGATCCTTAAAGATTGTGTCAATGCGGTCAAGAAGTGCCACCCTTGCCAGGTGTTTGCATGTAATATGCACTCACATTCTGCCCCGTTACATCCGATTATCACCATTGGTCCCTTCACTAAGTGGGGGCTTGATTTCATGGATTGCTACCTAGCTTCAGCTAGGGGGAATCATCATATTATAGTGGTTATTGACTATTTCATGAGATGGGATGAGGCTATGCCCACGGTTAAATCTGATGGTGAGACAGTCGTGCATTTCATATTCAACCAGATCATTATTCGGTTCAGTATTCTGAAGCATCTTGTCACTGACCATGATAGGCACTTTCAGAATCAGATGATGGAAGAGTTGGCCTCAAAATTAGGGTATAAATAGGAGAATTCCTCTTCTTATTACCCTCAGGTGAATGGACAGGTTGAAGCAATGAACAAATCACTTAAGTCCATTCTCCAACAAACCATTGCACAAAGCAAGACCAACTGGCATATCATGTTATATTCTACTTTGTGGGCTTATAGAACCGCGGTTAAGACTGCCACTGATTTTTATCCATATCAGATTGTGCATGGAGTGGAGTCTGTCTTGCCGGTTGAATGCGAAATCCCTTCATTAAAGCTAGCCATATAGCTCTTACCAGACACTTCCCGATTGGAGGAACGTTTGGTCCACTTAGAGTAGCTTGACCAGAAGCGTCGAGATGCCTTAGTGGCTCTAGAAGTATATAAGCATCACGTTAAGGTCCAGTAAGATAAATCTATCCACCCGAGGAAGTTTAGTGAAGGAGATTTGGTCCTTTTGTGGGATCAACCTAAAGAACCCTTGGGGGCAGGAAATTTTAACCCCATGTGGCATGGTCCTTACGTTGTCAAACATGTGTTAGAGAAGGGCACCTATGAGCTAGTAGATTACGAGGGGACAGCCTTGGCGGAGCCTAGAAATGGGCTCTATCTTAAAAAGTACTATGCATGATGCTCAGCCAGGGCTAATTATTGTATATTATTATGCAATATTTTTCATAGTTAGGTTTTTCTTATGGTGATCGGGTTGTTGATTAGCTTTCATTTCTTATGGAAGATGTCAATGGAGTCTTCCATCTATATAGGATTCGTCGATGGTGCTAGCCGTCACACTCAACACTTAACCTCTACTGCTTGGGTGATTTATACTCCTATGGGTTAGGTATTGTCTTCAAGAGGTGTATGTTTACTACCCTCTTCAAACAATGTTGTTGAATATAGTGTCGTTATCGAGCTTCTACGAGATGCCATTTTGCATGGTGTTCTCTCTCTTGAGGTACATCTTGATTCGTAGTTAATAGTGTCATAGCTAAATGGATTATATCATGTTAGGGATCCAACATTATTATGAAGATTCTTACGTGTGAGATTGTTAGAACGACAATTTGACAAAATAACGTACACACATGTTCCAATAATTTATAATCAAGTTGCTGACTCATATGCTAACTATGTGTTAGATTGGCATGTGTTTCACATACCATAAGTTCATCACAAACATACATTTTTACACATGTAAATAAATAAAATTGATCATCATAAAAGTTTTTCATTAAACATCCAAAATGTGATAATACATAAGTGTCATAGTACAAAAATGGGGCTTCCAAGCCACCAAAATATAATACACGGTAGTACAAAAATGTGCCACTCCTAGGTATCTAATCCTGGAGAGGAGGAGGGGGGTTCTGATCATGGAAAGTCACCACAGCTCTAGCTATCCGTTGAAACAACCGCACCTCAGGCAAGTCCTCGAATTGCGCCATGGGTACCTGTTGCAGCTGCATCTATCCTCCCCAAATTTTTTCAAATTTTGGTCCCCTCATGATTTAGTGTTGCTTTGAATCGTTTGAATCCATGAACTTTCTGGTCATCCTTAATTTTGAACAATTTGTTGAAGATTAACTCTCGTCCTATTTTCGGAAGTTGCTTGTGTTTGAAAATTGTTGTGGGTCTCGAATTGGAGTTTTATTTGCTACTCGAAGATGAATCGGACCTTTTGTTCTTTTGTAAAACCCCTGTCTCGGAGGTGAAGCCGTTTGTCCGTTGCTAAATTCCTAAGTTTTCAAAACACTTAGAATTTTTATTTTGACCGGAGGTTGTTGTCTGTTTGTCTTCTACCATTGCGGCTCCCAAAGCAACTAAGCACCCAAAATATAAATCTCTCCGCCCATCGATGCGTGCTGGTCATTTAGTCGCTTGTCCGAAGTCTTTTCTCTTCCGCCGTTGCGGCTCCCAAAGCAACTAAACACCCAAAGTCAATGTCTTTCCGAGTTCCGATTGGAAGTTTTTCCCGCCCACAACTTAGGTCTTAGCTCTTCTGACTCCGATGTGCTTAAGTGTTTTCATAGTAGCCGTCGCCTGTTAAGATCTTCCGTTGCGGTTGTGAATGGGTCTACCCTGCCGATGTTAGCGTTCTAAGCCGCCGATGAGTTTTCGTTTCCTTCATTGGTATTTTTCTCTCAAAGCTGTAGATGAACGAAATAGTGGTGTCGGAACTTGTGAAGGTCCTCATGGCCGTAATGCAGTACATGGCCTTTCTTGTTGATCAGCTGTGGTGGTTGATATAATTTGACGTTTTGTTTTTAGAATGTAATCCCAATGAATGATACACTTTGATTAATCATAGGTGGACCCAAGGGACTTTTCAGACTACCACGACGTGAAGGCATAGCTGGGCAGTTTTGGAAAAGGTCAAACCGTAACCAACAGGATCGCAAGAAGGGAAAACAAAGGAAAAGACAAAATGAATAGCAACAAAGGCACAGATCCGAAAAATCTATCAGTTACTAATCAGATCGTGAATGCGTAAAGAAAATAACATGGGAATATGAAACGTTTTGAGGGACCGAAAGGTCACACGTTTGGGGGCAGCCCAAGAGGTCTATGGTTTTAGTTTAAATATCTAAAAGATAGAATGGAGAGGGGATTTTTCCCCTGAAAAAACTTGTAAACTAATGCTTGTAAGAGGAACTATTTCGTTTTACAACCAGAAATTGTAACTTTTGCCTGTTGGAGAAAGTGCTATGTGGAACATATCAATGCATTTAAATGAGCGATGTTGAATGGGAACTATTTCGTTTTCAACTGTTTTTCATTAACTGTGAGAACGTTCTAAATTCCTGAACCTATGTTCTTAATCTGAATGTTCTTTAGTTTTCTTTATGATGTTTTCCACTATGAGTAATGAGAGTCTTAACTGTTGATGAGCTATCTTATCATGTATACTTTTATTCATGTTTATATGTTTGGTTATAAGAATAGCTATCTACGATTTTCCATAACATATGGACAGTAGTGAATTACTCATGAATTAATATCCAACTCTCTAGAGATAGCTTAGCTAGTTTTACTTTATTACTATTTATATGATTTAGATGCTTGTGAGTGCTAAGACGAGAGGTAAGAACCTGCGCATCATGTTGTGACTACTCCTAGCATACTTATCACCCTGCATTGTTAAATAGGCACATGCATTTCATACTTTAAGTCAAAAAATACAAAAATATACATGGTGGACCGGGCCGCAACCGGTAAAACCTTTTATTTTTGTTACTTGACCTACGGTAGCCGGACCACAAACCGAACGGATTCCCCATACCAAACAGTCACGGGCTAGTTGGGAACGTTGACTGGGGAGAATTCCTTGTTGTTGTTGCCTGCGAATTTCCAGGCCTCAACAGTTTTGGTGCTAGAAGGAGGGCCGCCAGTGCATGGCTGGCCGAGGAAACCTATTTTCCCAAGACTATTCCACCGGTAACAGTTCAGAAAGTAGTGGGCTTCATAATCCAATTCCGGAAGAAAGGGGTAGAGAACATTTGTTTTCTGTTGACAACGAGGTTGTTAATAATCTGAGAAGACACATAAGGGCATATGTGAAGAATATTGGAGGATTGCCAATCATCCCTGAATTTCCCAGAAGAGAATATAAAAGGAAAGAACGTCCTATATTGGAAGACTCGGTGCTGGTTGGGGATTGGGAAGAACTTGTAGAAACAGCCTCACAGGAAGTTGTACTGCCTTTGAACCAAGAAGCTCCCAATAGCCCTCATAGTTCTCCTGTTCACACTCCTATTCGTTCACCCCCTCACTCTCCACCCAGACTCATGGTGGGCATAAACGCAAATCAACCACCCAACCCACCGAATCCACCATCTTCCTGGAGAGCCAGATCACCTTTAAACCTGACACCTCCGTTACATGATTTACCTCAAGCCTTTGAAAAGATGCTGCCTAAATTCGACCCAAGTGAAAAGATTCTAGTAGATGACCACTTGCAAAGTTTTTATTTGGAAATAGAAGGGTTAAGGGCTGGGGAGTATGAAGATGTAGTTTACAGACTATTCCCACACACCCTTAAATGAGCTGCAGCATCATGGTATTTTTGGTTTGCCTGTGAACTCTATCCCTGATTGGGATACCTTCGAAAGGATCTTTAGAAGTAAGTATGCGATCCAAAAGACTCATGCAGCCCTCATGAAAGGACTATGCGCTTTAAAGAAAGAGAGAAAAGAGAAGGTGCACAGCTTCACTCAAAGATTTGCAGCGTACCTCAAGAATTTCTCTGAAGCTGATAGACCTTCAGATAAGGTCCTGAATGAATATTATACCTCAGCTTTGGGGCCTGAGTTGGCCATGTTTGCCAAAATAAAGGCCAAGCCTACTTTGGAGGAGACCTATGAGGAGGCGAAAATAGTAGAGGCTAAAAGGGAAAGCATCGAAGATTATCCCGAATAGTCAGGAGAGAAAGGCGTGGGAAGGAAAGCCTTGTTGTTTGCTAAGCCTAAGGAAGAGCAATCACCAGATTTTGAAAGTATCTCAAAAATGATGCAGAAACTTTCTAACAAAATCATATACTTGGAAAAAGAAAAGGAAACTCGTAAGTTCTACAAGCCCTATTACAAGAAAAGGGAGGATAACAATCAATCCCAACCTCCTCCTCACAATTCAGCATGTTCCACCAACAGGAATGGACAACTTTTGCACGTTCCACCAACAGCCCCACTCTGAAAAGAATTGTCCTCAATGGATAAACTCAATGACATTGGTTATGAATCAGATGCTGGATTCTAAATGTTCATGTCAGAAATTGTTACTAAGGCTAGGGTAACAAGCCAACACACACTCAAGAGTAAAACTCAATAAATAAAACAAAGTTTAGGGTTTTTGGTATGATTTGAATGGTTGTAAGCTTCAAGAATATTCAGGGAATACATTCAGAGTAAAAGCAACAACTAAATCATAAACATAAACTGATAAAGATGTCTAACATATCACATAAGATCCAACAAAGAGACTATGCTGAGGTTCATACATTAAAGGATAAGCATCACCAGAAAAACACATCAACTAGCAATGAATTTATCATTTAAGAAGCAAAACATGCTCAATAACAAATCCAACATAGACAAAATGAAGGGAAAAAAATTCATATATCACATTATTTCATCAGAAAATGCATATAAGAGTTACAGTACCTATCTCTGAACAAGTCTGAAAGTATAAGCAGCTTGCAGACCTCCTGATGGTCCCAAAATCCAGAACCCTAACAATGTCTTGCTAACTCCTCTAAATAGATACAAAGAAGTAGTTCCATCTCCCCTTCATTAGGTCGAAATTGAAACTACCCAGAAGTTACATTAACTAACTAACTCAACTAATTTACTAAAAATAGCAAATCGGATTCCTGGCAAATATGGCGAATTTCTAGAAAATAGGTTTCAAAGAAGCTTCCATATCTCTTAATTGGTGACACCTGTGTAACAAATGAGAGAGGTTTTTGTAAATGGGTCCGTTATGGACAAAAACCTCTCTTGGTTTGTAAAAATTCATCTCCAATCGATCAGAATATGCCGTGCAAAATGAACACTAAAACAGGAAAATATTGAATATTTAAACTCCCTGAAAAATAGGCTGCAAAGATTTAATTGAATATTTCAAACCTTGACAGCTGTTGCAAAACTGAGAGAGGTTTTTGTATATGGGTATCTTAGAAACAAAAAACCCCTTTTGTTTCCAAAAATTCCTCTCCATTAGCTCGTGGTAGGCATTTGAATTCAATCACTCAAAACAGGAAAAATAGAGCAAAATTCTGTTTCTCTTCTTTGTCTGAGTTAAATGGCTGGCCTGTTGTAGTAGTTTGTTCATCATGTTTGAAACCTTCATGATAAGTTCCATGGATTTGTCATATTCTTTCATGAATAACTGACAGCAGCTTTCCTCAAATAGCCTTTTGAAAATGATGGATCCAGCTCAATACACTTATTCACATTTTTAAGACCTTCTGGCAAAGTTCCAAACTTTGTGTAACAAACTGCTATATTTGTTACATAAAAGATGTCCTCATCATCCAAATCTATTGCCTTTGTATAATGCTGGATAGCAGTCTCAAAATATTTTTCTTATAAGCTGCATTTCCAAGCTCTTTTTCTCTTTGTGCCTCATCTGGAATATCCATTGGTTCTGGCTTTGGCTGAAGTTCTGGTGTTCTTTTTGGCTGTGGCCTAGGAGAACCACTCTGCTCAATCTTTCTTCACATGCCAACAAGGATGATAATAATCTAAGCTCTGTTTCAGGAATATTGAGCAGCAATGTTGCAGAATCAACTTTCTTTTTTGTAGCAAAAGTTGAACCCTGTGTGGTCATCTCGAAGCCTGAAGTATCAATATGTGCATCAGCTGTGACATCTTGAAGAGCAGGTTTTGGAGCTAAATCTGTAATCTGAGACTGAGAACCTGACTGGGCATGGACTTCAACACTGTTCATTATGACTTTTAAGAAGACTCATCACCTGCTCAATATGGGCAGTGCTTCTTGAATAGAGCAACTGATTAAGAAGTTTTAGAAGTAAAATTATAGGAAAATTGCATGTACTTCCTTTATTTAAAGTTTCTTATTGACTCTCCTCTTCAATCATTAAAACTTTACCCTTTTCCATAATACCAACATCAATCCTCAAACCCTTTTGGTATCACATATCAACAATTTCTGCACAGTAAGACCTTGCAAATATACTCTCTGCTACCAGCTTCTCAAATTAACTGAAAACTGTTGATGAAAACTAGGTATTATGCACACTGCTCATTCAAATATTAGACCCTCTTTATACTGTATAATGAAGATCCATATGTTGTAATGACAAGAAAAGCAACCTCATGCTCTGTTCATTTTCTTATTTCAACTTGACTTCAAAAACAAACTAATCATCTTTCTGCATGCAATAAGACTAGGTCTTCATGAAATTTCAACTGTTTAGCTCCTTTACTACATTGTACACAGGTAAAAGATGATTCTGATGTGTAATAGCAGAAGGCTTTGTGTGCTTAACCACCATGGTCATTACTGAAAGCTTGTCCTTTAAATAGGCATGAACCAGATGGTTTTACAATAATTTAGAGTGCTTATTAACTTCAAAAACTATAGCATCTGTCAATTTCTCTGCATTATACTCTATCCCAAACATTCTCGCAAATTGCATGATAGGATCCATGAAGTACATATTATGTGAACAGTCAATAAGGTAATATGACCCTTCCTCAGTTTTTTTGAAATAAACACGGAACACTTGTGCTACCTGCCTTACTGCATTTACAGGTCCAGTCAGCCCCATGATTTTTGGATGAAATTCTTTGAGGTAAGCATGCAATTGTGATGGAGTATCACGCAAGGGATCAATGGTAATAAAGACTGGGCTAATCCTCAAGTTCGTCTTCAATTCTAACAGCTCAATGACTTTGGCCATCTTTTGAAGTTCCTCTGGATCCGTATCAGGAGAGGATGTGTACCCAAAATATATCAGGTCCAATGCCCAAGAAATTCACGATCTGTAATAGGCTTCCCATCATGATCAGTTAGCGTAAAAGGGCCTCCAATGGAAGGTTTACTGATTGTATTTGCAGAACCTTGTTGCGAGGCTTTTGGGATGGCCCTCCACAGTGTAATAAACCATTTTAAAAGGTGGCTGAGGGAGCAAAAACAGCTGAGAGAATATTGTTTCTGCCATAAGATATTCATACCGAAATGAGACTGGTAAGCCAACCATGTATACAGGAAATTCCTTCCGGCAGCCATTCATGTATAGCAGCACATCAAGCAAATACTCCTCAACCACAAAACGATCAAGGTAATGAACTTTTAACTCCGCAAGCTGTCTAAATAGCTTTGTAATCCACGCAAACCTTCTGCAGATATGTTTCTCTGCACCAGAACTAGAAGATTTGGCAGTGGTTCAGATTGGAGGCAGACCACCACTACTGTAAGATTATCAGCAATCTTGCATTTTAATGCTTCATCTATCAGTTCTTTGCAGCACACAAGAGGATCATTGTGTTCTTGAAGCTTCCGTCGTGCAAAGTCAACTGCATTTTGATTTCTAAAGACATCCCAAAGATCATCACAGCCAATTATTAAAAATTCATCTTATTCTGTCAGTGTTATTCATTTTAACTCTGGCTCTGCACTCAAAGGTCCACAGCCACCAACACCATGCGCTTTTAAACCTTCCATGTGCCAGTCACCCAGAGCTGCTTGTAACATTCAGTTGGCCATTTAAATACCCATCATCAATAAAAGCCCCAGAATCTTTAATGCGTATTCTCTTCTTGGTACAACCAGGCCTGTGATCCCTTGACATTTCAATGGCCTTTCCACGCCTTGATAACACAGCTCGACAATCTCCTATTGGCTGCAATTCCTCCTCTGTTTTTTGATTGTGGAAATAACCGCAAGCTTTGAATTCTCCTTAGATATTTAGGGTGTACACAAACGTGGTCCATTTCACCTGTTCACATGATGGAAACTGACATAGCACATAATAAAATCCTAAAATCACGTAACTAGTCATTCATCATTCCAGGACGTGCCAAAATTTTGCTTCAAAATCGGAAAATAAGAGGGCCGCGATATTCTTGTAGCGCGCCCTTTGTAATTTTTCGCTCCAGCGCTACAAGAATATCTCCAATGCTAATTCTCCGCTATTTTTCATCTTTTTGCTAATTTGTAGGAGGTTTAAAAGCTGCTAAGGTGAAAATCATGTTTAGGGGTTCTCCAAATAAACATTTATGAATCAAATATTTGATATAATGACCTTTCTTTAAACCCCTTTGAAATGCAAAAGACCAAAAAATCAAATAAAACCTATAAAAAGTAAGCTTCAAAAACTATCTAATCATCCAGAAAGTTCCTAAAGGAAAATGAAAATAAGACTTTAAAACAAAGGCTTAATTGAAAAATGAAAAACAAACCAAAATTTAAGAAGTCAAACCAAAATTGAAGAAAAAATTTACTGACTTAACACTAAATTAACAGAAGATGGAGATGAAGAAAAGAGGGATAGTACCACTTCAACGAAAGAACAATAAGATGAGACCATGGTTCTGTGGAATTCCGTTTCATTATTCGATGCTGAGGAAGAAAAGAATTGGGGATACGAGAGCGTCATGGAAATGAACGTTACAACAAGGAGCCAAGGGTCAGTTAAAGAAGACAGTCTCATACTCCAAAAAATCAAAAGGCTGCAGAAAAATGTTAAGAAATTTCATAGTAATTCCGCAGCTGATAAAATTCTCGAATTCACCATTACCAGCCAAGATCCTAGGCAGAATGATACATTGGCCAAGCCCAATGAAGAAAAGATGAATGCTGATAAAATGCATCCCATTGAACTACAGATGGATTATGACATTGTGGAAGATATAAAGAAGGTAAAGGTGAACGTTTCACTATTTGAAATGTGTAAAGTACCGCGGCAAAAGGAAAGACTATTGAAAGCGCTTGAAGCATCGGATGAGAGGCTTCCCAGTGACAATCGACCTCAGGAAGAGGAATAAATCGGAGAGACCAGCATTAGAGGTAAGTCTAAGAACAAGAAACCACCTTTCCTCCTCACTTTTGAAATTTTTAATCACAACGTACATAATTGCCTGGTAGACTCAGGGGCGTCAGTTAACGTCATGCCAATATCAGTCTGTAAAAAGATAAATGGGCAACCTAAGCCATCCACGTGGAGGGTTGTTTAGTTGGATAGGACTAATGTAAAGGTAATTGGTGAGATGGAGGATGTCCTGGTCCGCCTGTCATCAAATGATAAAGTGTGCCAAGTTATTGATATCGTGGTGGCCGACATACCAGACGCTTATGGTCTTGTTCTGAGCAGAGATTGGTCGGCCAAACTAAATGGATATTTTTCCTCTGATTGGTCACATCTGTGGCTGCCATATAAAGGAATCTAGAACCAAATTAATATTTTGAGGGAGCCTCACATGAAATACAACGTTACTCAACTTGAGGAGAAGAATGAACCAGTGGATTCTGTGTTGGGAAATTATTTTATTGAATTGGAACCAGGAAATTACCAAGCAGAAGAAGCCAATGACACGTCAGACACCCAGCCTGATCTCCTTCGATTCTCACAGGCTGATGAAATCGACTGTAAAATAGTAGACTTAGTAGTAGGAATAGATTCTCATGCTATAGTTAGCGATTTCTGGACATTGTTTTTTGATGGCTCTAAGACGTTAGAAGGGTCAGGGGCCGGTTGTTTCCTTATCGACCCCAATAAGAATAAACATTTTCTTTCATGTAGATTAGAGTTTGAATGTACGAATAACACAGCTGAGTATGAAGCGTTGGTGCAAGGATTGAGGAAAGCAATCGAATTAAAGGTAAGTAATCTGAAAGTTTTTGGAGATTCTGAAATAATTGTAAAATAGATTCGGAATCAAATACATTGTATTTATCCCCACTTAAAAGCTTATCAAAATGAGGTATAGGATCTGCTCAAATGTTTTAACGCATTTAATATTGTTTCAATTCCAAGACTTAAAAATGCAGCAGCTGACTTGTTGGCCACATTAGCCACTAGGCTTGTACCTACTAATAATCGATGCTCCATTGAATTGCTTTTCAAGCCCTCGGTCCCTGATATGATCACCAACCTGTGAGTGTTCAATGATGACCGGCAGATTATAGAATGCTTAACTAATGACAAGGTATTTAAAGGAGCAACTATAGATGATGAAGAACATCAGGCCGAGCTGAAGTGTGATAATTTCATCCCTAAAGGAGTCAGAACCTTAGAAAGAATGTTTGATCTAAATGAAAAGTTTAGAAGGCCAGCAAACGTGAAGACTCACAGCTCATCTCTACAGTTCGAATTGATAAATTTAGGGACTGAGACAAATCCTAAATATGTGAATCTTGGCAAATGCTGTTCACCAGCCGAAAGAGATAAGTTCATCAGTCTTTTTAATCAATATAAAGATGTTTTCGCCTGGACATACAAAGATTTGAAGACATATGACACTAGCATCATCCAGCATGTCATCCCCATTAAATCTGGTGTCAAACCTTATCAACAATCTTTAAGGAAAATGCACCCCAAATTGGAACCTCTGATTCAGAGTGAAGTTAAGAAATTATTGAATGCTAGGATCATTTTTAAAGTCATACACTCTGAATGGGTCTCAAATTTGGTGGCAGTGAGAAAAAAATCTGGAGAAATCAGGCTATGTGTGGATTTCAGGAATTTAAACCGTGCTTCAGATAAAGATAACTATCTTGTTCCACCCATGGAGCAACTATTACAAATGGTCTCAGGTTCTGAACTATTTTCTTTATTGGACGGTTTCTCAGGCTACAATTAGGTATTGGTAGCCGAAGAAGACAGATTGAAGACAATGTTCAAGACCAGATGGGGATCTTTCGCTTACAAAAGAATGCCCTTTGGGCTTATAAACGCTAGAGCTACGTTCCATAGGGCTATGGACATAGCTTTCCGCGGTTTGATTGGCCGTAGTGCTGTAGTGTACCTTGATGATATTGCGATATTCGCAAAGAGGAGAGAAGAGCACGCCTTTCATTTAAGGAAGATTTTTGAACGTTATCGGAAATATGGCATCTCACTCAATCCCAAGAAGTGTGTGTTCGCTGTTACGGAAGGTAAGTTGCTGGGTCACGTAGTTTCAAAGAAGGGAATCTCTATTGATCCAGAAAGAATCAAGGCCATTGAACAGATCCCCTTGCCCCATAATAAAAAGGGGATGCAATCTTTTATGGGAATAATAAACTTCGTATGAAGATTTGTGCCAGATTTCGCTCAGATTGTCAAACCGTTGCAGCAAATGGTAAAGCAAAATGCACAATTCAAGTGGACTGAGATTGAGAAGAACGCGTTCAGCAAAAATAAAACTGCTATTGCACACGCACCCTCCCTAAAAAGCCCAGATTTTGATAAAGATTTTATCCTGTATACTTTTGCATCTGATGATTCGCTAGCAACTGTGCTTACTCAAAAGGAAGATGGGGGGGATGAATTCCCAATATCTTTTATGAGCACTGGTCTACAAGGGGCTGAATTAAATTACCCGTCCATTGACAAACAAGCTTATGCGGTATTCAAAGCAGTGAAACAATCCAAGCCCTACATACTAAAAAATCGAACCAAGGTGATCGTCCCATACCCAGCTGTGAGGTCCCTTTTTGTACAGAAGGAGTTAGGAGAAAGAAGGGGCAATTGGGTAACAACTCTCCAAGAGTATGACCTCGAATTCAAGCCATCGTCTATTGTTAAAGGGCAAGGGTTGTGCAAACTAATGAATGAACATGGGAACAATGATGAACACGCCTGGGAAGATGAGGCTGAATTACATTTGATGGATGTATGTCCTTTGTTTACAGCTCCCAAATATTGGTATAGAGACCTTGTGCATTACCTGCAGGCAGGGTTGTTTCCAGAAAATTGGAATTCTAAGCAAAGAAGAGCATTGTGTCTCAAATCAGCCTCCTATCAAATTGTTGAAGGAATATTATTCAGAAAAAACTACGATGGAGTCCTTCTTAGGTTCCTAGAGAAAGAAGATGCAAAGAGGGTAATGACCGATTTGCATGATGGGCTTGCTAGGGGACATTTTTCAGGAGATACTACAGCTCACAAAATTCTCAGAGCCGGTTACTATTGGCCCACGCTTTTCAAATATGCACAGGCCCATGTCCGAAAGTGCGATATTTGTCAAAGGTGTAGTGGAAGGCAATCTAAAGCAGCCGCACTACTAAAGCTTGTGATGATCATGGAGCCGTTCGAACAATGGGGGTTGGATATTATTGGGGAGATAAAGCCAAACTCTTCCCTACAAAATAAGTACATTCTGATCGCAACCGATTACTTCACTTGCTGGGTCGAAGCCATCCCGCTGTGCAAAATAAATGAAGACATGGTCATCAACTTCCTGCAGGACCACATTATGACCAGGTTTGGAGTTCCAGTTTCTTTAGTCTTTGATAATGCTACTTACTTGTCGTCGATTAAATTAACTGCTTTCACTCATGAGAAAGGAATAAAGTTGCATTATTCTGCTAATTACTATCCACAAGGAACTGGCCTGGCTGAATCCACTAACAAAAATCTGATTAGAATTTTAAAGAAGACTGTAATAGAAAACCAGAGGAGTTGGCACTCAGCGCTACCAAACGCCCTTTGGGCCGATAGAGTCACCCCAAAGTCTTCGATAGGAGTGTCTCTGTATACCCTTGTGTATGGTAAAGAAGCCATTCTTCCCCCCAATATCATGCTACCCTCCTCCATAATAGCTCAAGAGTCTAGAGGGTCGGAGAATGAAGTCTTACAAATGAGAATATAAAATCTTCTGAAAGTAGAAGAGGCTAGATCTAAGGCCAGAGAGCGCTTTAAACAACAACAAGAGCTAATAAAGAGATGGTTCGACAAGCACAAGGCAGGAACAAAGGAATTTGAAGTGGGATATTTGGTCCTCAAGTGGGACCACCCCCATGATGAGAAAGGAAAACACACGAAATTCCAGCAGTTGTAGGTAGGTCCTTTTCAGATTGCGGAAAAACTTGGCCCTTCCACTTATAAGTTGCAAGATCTACAAGGGTGGGAATAGAACTTACCAGTAAACGGTTTAGTTCTCAAGCCTTATTTTTCCTGAGTTTTGTTTGTGTTCTTCCATCTTGTATATAAATAATCTGGCTTGGTCGTCTTTTTGAGTCATGTTTTTAGTTTTGTTTTAGTTTAAGTTTTTATTGATTTCAATAAAGGAAATAAACCCGCGGTTGCATGGAGAACATAATTTTTTTTGGGAATGATTAACATTCTTGGGTATAAGACTGTGTGTTGTTGTTTGTCTAAAAAGAACTTCTTCCAATTTAGCAGTTTTCTCAAATAGCTATGTACACGTTGAAGTCCTGCTTAACCCCTGTAAAATAAACTAGAATCAGAGGGTCTGGAATACTATTTTGAGGCTCCATCCATGTCACATTTAAAAAGTCCTAGGGGGTGACAGTCAAGGGCCCATGGAAAGCAGCAAGGTAAACAGTATATTAAATACAAATGATCCCATGCCAAGAAATGAACGCCAAAAGGTAGATAAGAGTCAAAAAATCCTATGAAAGCATTATATATCAAAACAAATGCTGAACTTATAAGTACTAAATCGCTGAAAGCTCCTCTCTGTCCGTGAGCCGAAACGTGAATACGCCTCTTGCACAAAAGGACACTTGGGATAGAGGATCCTGAATTAAAATTCAGAAATAAAGGCATGCAGGAGGACTCATATGAAAATGACAAAAATCCAAAAGAACAAAAGTGCTAAAATGACATGGGAAAGAGGAACAAATGAATATTCCTATTTACCACATGCTACAATCCTGTGGTGTCCAAGATGCCAGCTTCCTAAAGACAAAATTAACAATGAAACTCATCTTTCGGCCTCAACAGAGTTATCTGGACTCGAAAATCTTGGTTTCCACTCTCCCAAATTGGACTGTCATCGATGATTAAAGGTACATACATCTGCCATTTGAGAAATCCAGATAGCTGGAAGAATTCAATAAGTTCGTTCGTTGTTAAACAGTCTGACACTCAAGGAAAAATCATCCAGAGATCTAGGTTCACCAGGTAATCGCCAATTGTTGCAGCTGCAACTGTCCTCCCCAAAAATTTTCAAATTTTGGTCCCCTCCTCATGATCTAGTGTTGCTTTGAATTGTTTGAATCCACAAACTTTCGGGTCATGCTTTAATTTTGAATGATTTGTTGAAGATTAACTCTCGTCCTGTTTTTGGAAGTTGCTTGTGTTTGAAAATTGTTGTGGGTCTCAAATTTGGAGTTTTATTTGCTACTCAAAGATGAGTCGGACCTTTTGTTCTTTTGTAAAACCGATGTCTCGGAGGTGAAGCAGTTTGTCCGTTGCTAAATTCCTAAGTTTTCAAAACACTTAGCATTTTTATTTTGATCGGAGGCTACTGTCTGTTCATCTTCTGTCGTTGTGGCTCCCAAAGCAACTAAGCACCCGAAAGATAAATCGCTCCGCCCACCGATGTGCGTTAGTCTTTTAGTCGCTTGTCTGAAGTCTCTTCTCTTCCGCCGTTGCGGCTCCCAAAGAAACTAAACACCCGAATTCGATGTCTTTTTGAGTTCTGATTGGAAGTTTTTTCCCGCCCACAACTTAGGTCTTAGCTCTTCCGACTCCGATGTGCTTAAGTGTTTTCGTAGTACCCGTTGCCTGTTAAGATCCGCCGTTGCGGCTATGAATGGGTCTACCCTGTCGATGTTAGCATTCTAAGCCGCCGATGAGTTTTTGTTTCCTTCATTGGTATTTTTCTCTCAAAGACGTAGATGAATGAAATAGTGGTGTCGGCACTTGTGAAGGTCCTCATGGCCGTAATGCAGTACATGGCCTTTCTTGTTGATCAGCTATGGTGGTTGATATAATTTGACGTTTTGTTTTTAGAATGTAATCCCAATGAATGATACACTTTGATTAATCGCAGGTGGACCCAAGGGAATTTTCAGACTACCGCGGCGCGAAGGCATAGCTAGGCAGTTTTGGAAAAGGTCGAACCGTAGCCAGCAGGATCGCAAGAAGGGAAAATGAAGGAAAAGACAAAATGAATAGCGACAAAGGCACATATCCGAAATATCTATCAGTTACTAATCAGATCATGAATGCATATAGAAAATAAAATGGGAATATGAAATGTTTTGAGGGACCGAAAGGTCACACGTTTGGGGGCAGCCCAAGCGGTCTGCGGTTTTAGTTTAAATATCTGAAAGATAGAATGGGGAGGGGCTTTTTCGCCCTAAAAACTTGTAAACTAATGCTTGTAAGAGGAACTATTTCGTTTTACAACTAGAAATTGCAACTTTTTCCTATTGGAGAAAGTGCTATGTGGAACATATCAATGCATTTAAATGAGCGATGTTGAATGGGAACTATTTCGTTTTCAATTGTGTTTCATTAACTGTGAGAACGTTCTAAATTCCTGAACCTATGTTCTTATCTAAATGTTCTTTAGTTTTCTTTATGATATTTTCCACTATGAGTAATGAGAGTCTTAACTGTTGATGAGCTATCTTATCATGTATACTTTTATTCATGTTTATATGTTTGGTTATAAGAATAGCTATTTGCGATTTGCCATAACATATGGACAGTAGTGCATTACTCATGAATTAATATCCAGCTCTCTAGAGATAGCTTAGCTAGTTGTACTTTATTACTGTTTGTATGATTTAGATGCTTCTGAGTGCTAAGACGAGAGGTAAGAACCTGCGCATCATGTTGTGACTAATCCTAGCATTCTTATCACCCTGCATTGTTAAATAGGCACGTGCATTTCATACTTTAAGTCAAAAAATACAAAATTATACATGGTGGACCGGGCCGCAACCGGTAAAAACTTTTATTTTTGTTACTTGACCTACGGTAGCCAAACCGCAAACCAAATGGATTCCCCATACCAAACAGTCACGGGCTAGTTGGGAACGTTGACTGGGGAGAATTCCTTGCTGTTGTTTCCTGCAAATTTCCAGGCCTCAACAGTACCCTGTGTGGATGCTTTGGAGTGTCCGCTCCGCATCCACGCCCATGATGTCATCTCCTCATCCCCTTCATCTATGATGAGAGAAACCGTCAGGCCGTCGTGGTCCTACATTTGCATACATATGATAGGATGTCACTATGTGTTGTCACACAAAAACATGTCTTTTGGTTCTATATATCAAAAAACAAAAAAAATCTAATAATTCAAAAAACTTAAAAAGTGGGTTGGGATTCGTTACCAATGTCACCATATGCTGATCCTAGTGGTAGAGGCATGTCGAGATCTCCCCAAAAATCTATCCCTGCATAGGGATAATCATCGATGGAAACTATCTTCCGCCACCACCATGGAAAGAAATCAGTTTGATAGGGGTTGGACACCCTACCTCCACCCAGTCTGCGCATCGCATCTGCCCAACGTCGTTGGGCCAGATCTCGAACCCCGTGAAGAGGAATGTCAACTCTAGGGCTAAGTCCTGGAACATGCTCGAAGAAGAACATGCTCAGTATACTGCTGAAACCGAAGTTTCGTACCCTACCCATCTTGCAGTCGTTGAGCTGTTGCTTCATGTTTCTCAACAGCACAGTACTCCAATCGTAAACTGTGGGTCTCATGCACTCCACTGCATAGAACATCAAGGGCCGTGAGGCCTGGTGGAGTGAGGCTATCCCTGCTATCCTGCCGGTGTCAGTAGTATGGCCTTCAGGCCCAGTACCTGTATGGAGTTTGTTGGAATCTGACTCCCAACCTTCTCCATGTCCGGATAACAATATATAGCAATATACTCATTAATAGTGAGGCCACCTCTGGGCCCACGAGAACGTACGTTCACCACTTCCCCCCCTCGGGACAATCCTGTAATGAAGTATATGTCCTCCACCTCTATAGTGAGGGACATCCCGTCGATCTAGAAATACTACGAGTCAAGATCCTAGTAGTATACTAGCATCTACAGCAATCTTGGTTTGGCCCTTAAGCCCCTAAGACACCAAAACTTGTAGAGCCCGCATACATGAAGAGCTTGTTGAGCCATTAGATCACCCCGTACAGCCTCTTCTACATCCCTGTGTTCTCTCTCCCTCCATTCTAGAACCATCCTGCAAAATTACATTGAATTTTGGTCATTATTTGTCTTAAAAAACATTGAATGTGGTCGCATATGCGACTGTTTGTAAAACAACCGCATATGTACACAACTTTGAGCCTTTTTTCACGTATAGCCAGCGATATATGTGGAAAAATCCTTGATTTCTGTGTGGGTTGAAGCGCATATCTTAGAATGGCCTAGAAAATGATTTTGACCATAGAATTTGAAAAAATTTGCATGCAAATGGAAGAGCAGGGCATGGGAAGTTACCTGGAAAAAATGGTGTCGGATTCCACTGGACGAAACTTCTCGAATTTGCGTTTGAAGTTCTGAGCTCAATTGGGTAAAAATTTCAAATGATATATAATGTTTTGAATTTTTTACTATTTATAGAAAATTTTCAAATTTTTGAAAATTTTTACCCCATTTCTATAGTTTTGAACCGTTTCTGACCCTTTTTACTAATATAATGATGTAGGAGACCATTTTGAGCGTCGTTTCAACCATTGTTTTGACCTGTTCATGCCGATTTCAGGTATGATGTTTAAACTGGTATTTAGGTTAGATTTCACATCCATTTGCATTTTGCATGACCTTATGACCGTTCCATTATAACCTTAGGTACAAACCCATTCTATCCTATCACGGAACCTTCTTGTTGTTTTAGAAGTGACATGATGTGAATGGTAGAGTTTGACCTTGCATAGGTGCCCTAGTTAGCTCCTTGTTTGCATTTGGAGCCCATGCTGACACTTTGTCTTTTAGGGTGTGGGAGTCCATTGTATAGTATCGCCATGACATTTCGCAAGAGCCTCATACTCCTCTTGATCTTTTGCTGGCCTATTTCCCCCAGGACTCCCTTATGCCAAGTTTTAATTGCATTTTCATAAGTTTTCCTACCTTATTGAGCCTTATTTCGGCTTCCCTAACTTTGAGTATCAACCATATAGCCCAAGCTTGTCTCATGTCTAGCTTCGCAGAGCCATTTTGTATATCCCTTGTAGCTTGATTCCCTAATTTTACCGAGAGGGGACTTTCCCTCGAGTGTCGCTATCCTACACATGTGTCCTTGCATTGAGCATAGGTATGTCCTGCTGCTTGGAACTAGTTTGTTTTCCCATTGACACTCGTCTCCTCTTAGTCTGTAACTATAAAGCACTTTTATTCTTTTTCAAGCTTTTCAAAATATTTGAAAAATTCCAAAAAAATCAAAAAACCAAAAATCCGGACAAGAAAATATGTTATCTTTGGCAGCAGTTGAGTAGTGTCGCCTTCGAACAGAGGATTGTATACACATCCGTTGGTTGGGTAATACTTTGACTTTAGGAGCTATACTCGTTTCTCTAAGTTTATCTCCACCAACTAGTTAAGCTTCCAATCCCTATGGAACCTTTGTCAATGCCTCTTGTGTCGTAGAGATGTCCCAATTTTGTATATTGAGTCTATGCTGCCTGTATTCAGTCACCATTCACCTTTATGCTTTTGTTCGAAGGAATTTGAAACCTGAGTCGGCCATTCCTCAGTTATCTTGACTTTGCATGTCGGCCATTCCCGGTACAGTTACTGGTTCGTGCACATTATGATCGAGTCCTTCCACATTATACAGATTTGCTGAGTACCTTATGTTGGATGATGGGGGATGCCTTAATGCCCTCCTTCCAGCAGATTTCATCCCATCGACTTCAGATCATTTATTCTGTGATAGGAATCTAGAGTCATTTTTGAGTGCCTTGATACTTGTAGTCATCAGTGGCAAGTTCTCTCGCCATCGACAGTTTTTTTGGGAATACATCAATGTCCCCTGATCGATGAATTATCTCAAGTGTTCGACCTCAACACATTTATTCACACTTGTTAGTTTGCATTCTAGTACCTTGATTCCCATTTTTATTATCGGTGGTGATCTCACGTCTATTAACGGTATACATCAATGACCGGTAATCAGACGATGGACTACTATGTTCGACCTCGACACCTTTATTCACATAGTAGAACATGTACTTGTAGCGGTTTGTGTAGAAGACCTTCCAGACTGGTGGTATCTTATATATGCTACATTTTGGATCATGCCAGTGTTCATGAGATTTCAGCTCTCATGACTTGATTCCAGTATATGTCAGATATTTCCAGCCATTATGGAGATATTGATCCATTATATATCTTCAGCTTTCATGGAGATCATGATCCTTTGTATATCTTTATCATGGAGATTCTGAGCTATCTATATTGTACGTGGCGATGACCACACATGTCATATTTTGTATCATGCCTATTCATGGCCATTGTACTCTTATGTATCCGGGACTGCTACATCTACTCGTAGTTATGTGCAGAGTTTGATCATTGTATTGTATTGATTGGATGGTTGGTTCTTCCACTGGGTTCTTCATCACTCCATTTCTGGGATGGACTTATAATGTATTTCGGCCATCGTATGACCCCTCTGACCTCACACATTAGGGGGCATCTGTTACATCTGATTTTTCCACACATGGTGAATCACACTTTTATGGCCTTCCCTGTCCCTCTACAGACTCCTTAGACCCCATGGACCATTTTTGTACCTTTGATGTTTCCAAGATCATCCCTAAAAACATGCAATAATTTCCATACGCGCCTTTTAATCTCTTTCCCGTGTATATATGCGGATTTGACCCTTAAAACCACGTACATCAAAATGTGTGCAAAAGGCCAAATTATTTTGGATTTTTCCTTGATGTGGATCCGAGTCACTTATCTCTTGGTCTTCCATATGCCTTGAGATCGCTCAGATTCGACCTTCCATTACCCCATTGAAGAGCTATATAAGGAACCCTTTTGATACATTGGAAGGAGAGGAATTGAAGAGCAAGAAAACTATAGTCCGTTGTTGCCGAAGCTTATACTTGAGTCTGCATCCCTTTGTCCCTTGGAGCACTTTGTGTTCTTCCCAAGCTTGCCTTTTTCTTGTGAGCTTTCTATCGAGAGATAGAGGATTGAAGTGGTGGAAGCCCAAGTGGGGGACTCAGTTTCTCTGATTCGCAAACGTGCCAACAGAGGTTGTCACTATTGTAATCTCTGTTTTATATCAATAGAAATATCTTTTCCTGTTCAATAATGTGTATTTAAATGATTATTTTATCCATAGATGCTTTTAAATGCTTATATGTTATTGATTATATATGGTAGAGTAAGTCTAACACAATTATATATAGCATGTTTGTCTTCTTTGCTAAGTGTTGAGATAGCAATTTATCAATACAAGCTAGAGTGGAAAATCTCAACGAGGATCTACATCAACTGTCTGGAATAAGGTACGAATCGAGATCCTTTAGTTTTAGATATTTGGTTTCTCTTGCATATAGGAAAGGATTAATTTCTAGAGTCAAGCTGTCTGTTGTGGTACCCCAAGCCATAGGAATTTCTCTCCGTAACAACATGTTTATGGATGGTGGACGTTAATGGACTGGAGTCTAGTACTAAACCTCAAATTCAAATTCATGTAGTCCCACTGATGAGCCATTTACAACACCGATCCAATAGGAAGGAAATCTAGCCGCCCATCCCTTGTTTAGAATTAGTATTGTACAACTTCATACTCGACTCTTTGGAAGCAACCATAAAGGAAAATGGTGCACATCATATTTACTCTGAGATCTGGTTGTAATAAAATATAATTTTGATTAGTGTATTGTTCAGGGATATAGTTTTATCTATTTAAGAGATATATTGTGTTCTCTCATGGTATGATGTAAAGTTGTATGTTACAATTTTTGTTGTGCCTTGTTTCAATAGAGATTTGCATAAAACGAGAATGAGTTGTTTTTATTGGTTTTCTGTTGTTAGGTCCTTGATGGTGGAGACTATGTTTGCTTTAAACGGGAAAACATAAAGAAGTGTTGTTTGAGGGAAAAATGCAAACCAAACGCCGGTTGTTTGAGGGAAAAATGCAAACCCAACGCCTTTGGGTGTTGTTTGGAGGGAAAAATACAAAATCAACGTTGTAGGGTGCTTATTTTTTTAATAAAGCTTCATTTCTAAAAGCTTATTTTATTTAATAAAATTTCATTGATGAAGAATTGTTTTTTCCACCAAAACGTTGTGTGTCGGTGAAGATAAACATTCAAAAAGTCGAAAAAATATTTAATTTGAAGGGTAAATATAAAATGAAATTCCAAACCTAGTGAGAGGGAGAGGGATGAGCTGTAAATGCTCCCCACCTCACTTCTTTTCCCACCACTTACATTGTCTTGTCGTCATAAATAGCGATCTTGACGACCTATCACCCCACTAGTACATTCCCTAACTGAATCCGTGATAGCTAATTCTCCCACACATCTGACTGCAACACCCATGCCATCCATAGGATATAAATTCACCTTGATCATTACGAAGGGAAAGTGGCCATCCATAGGCCACGCTTCTAGGTTACAAATAAAATGTAAATTAGGTTACAAATAAAATGTAAGTTAAAATTTATGTAAGAAAAATATTATATTTAATCAAACTTTTAACTTTGTTTGTATGTAAGAAATATATTAATTTAATTAAACTTTTTATTTTGTTTGTTTATATATAGTTAAAATTTATGTAAGAAAAATACTATATTTAATTAAACTTTTATCTTTGTTTGTATGTCAGAAATATATTAATTTAATTAAACTTTGTATTTTGTTTGTTTATATTTAGTTAAATTATACTCTCGGTAGGTTATATTGTAATCATTTATATTTGAATTATTTTTTTATTTATATTTTTTTATTAATTTAATTTTATTAATATTTTTTATCAACTTTATTAAAATTTATTTCTAATTAATTTAGAGGATGAGAAATATTATACACCAAAATAGTTTTAAATGATGATAATAATCTTTAAAAAAAAATTTAAATGATGATAATAATCATAAAAAAAAGTAAGTATATATTTTTATTTGAAAAGATAAAATAATAAATTTTAATTACAATATTAAACAAATAAATAAGTAGCAAAGCTATTTAATACTTGTTTCTTTAATAAAAAACTAAGAATTTTATTAAAAAGAGTTAAATACTAGATATAATGTAGGTAGGCGCCCGCAAGAAGCTGCTACCCAAATATGATGCAATGAGAGCGCTTGAGCGAAAAAAAACAAGAATGAGCACGCACCCTTGGAGGCGCGCACGCGCTCCTGCTTCGGCAGTGGCAAACCTCCACATCAGATTGCCAATGTGGACAATAGGAGCATGCGTACACTCCTAATGATATGTGCGTGCATGCTCCTAATGACATGTGCGCGTCGAATTGCTAATGTGGACAATAGGAGCACATGCGCGCTCCTAATGACACGTGCACGTCGGATTTCCAATGTGGACAATAGAAGCGTGCACGCGTGTTTTGTGCAATCACATACAGGGACATGCACACGTCCCTGTGTTTAAAAAAATAGTGAACAGTTTTGTTTTGTTCATCATCATCATTCCATTGAAAATGCTTGAAAATAAAATCAAAGCAAAGTTTCAACTAAACCTATTAATATCATCATCATCATCATTGTTCCTCATCGTTGTCGTCATCATCATCGTCCTCATCATCATCATGATCATCATCATCACCATCATCATCGTCGTCGTCATCATCATCATCATCATCCTCATTCTCATCATCCTCATCATAGTCATCATCCTCATCATTGTCATCACCGTCATCATCGTCATCATCATCATCATCATCCTCATCATTATCATCATCATCATCATCATCATCATAGTCATCATCCTCCTCATATTCATCATCATCATTATCCTCATCCCCATGATCATCATCATAGTCATCATCATCATTGTCATCATCATCGCCATCATTATCATCACCATCATAGTCATCATCATCCTCATCATCATAATCATCATCATAATCATCGTCATCATAGTCATACTATCCGTGATCATCATCATCATTATCGTCATCATCATCATCATCATCATGGTCATCATCATCATGGTCATCGTCATCATCATGGTCATCATCAACATCATCATCCTCATCATCGTCATCATCAACATAGTCATAGTCATCGTGATCATCCTCATTATCATCATCATCGTGATCATCATCATCATCATCATCACCATCATTGTTCATCATCGTCGTCATCGCTATCATCGTCATCATAGTCATCATCATTGTCATCATCCTCCTCCTCCTTATCATCATTGTTCATCATCATAATTCCATTGCAAATGCTTGAAAATAAAATCAAAGCAAAGTTTCAACTAAACCTATCATCATTATCATTGTTCCTCATCATCGTCGTCATCATCATCATCCTCATCCTCATCATCACAATCATTGTTCATCATCATTGTCATCGTCATCGTCGTCATAATCATCATCATCATCATCATCATCATCCTCATCGTCATCATCATCATCATAGTCATCATCATCATCATCATCATTGTCATCATCCTTATCATCATCACCATCACCATCATCATCATCATCATCATCATTGTTCCTCATCATCATCGTCGTCATCATCATCATCATCATCATCATCACCATCATTGTTCATCATCATAGTCATCATCATCCTCATCATCATCATCATTATCATCATCAGCATCACCATCCTCATCATCATAATCATCATAATCATCGTCATCATAGTCATAGTCATGATGATGATGATCATCATCATCATCATCATGTTTCTCATCATCGTCATTATCATCATCATCCTCATCCTCATCATCACCATCATTGTTCATCATCATAGTCATCATCATCATCGTCACCATCAACATCATCATCATCATCATCATCATCATCATCATCATCCTCATCATCATCATCATCATCATTGTCATCACCATCATCATCATCATCATCCTCATCATCATCATCATAGTCATCATCCTCATCATCATCATTGTCATCCTCCTCCTCCTCATCATCATCATTCCATTGCAAATGCTTGAAAATAAAATCAAAGCAAATTTTCAAATAAACCTATCATCATCATCATCATCATTGTTCCTCATCATCATTGTCATCATCGTCATCCTCATCCAAATCATCACCATCATTGTTCATCATCATTGTCATCATCCTCCTCCTCCTCCTCATCATCCTCATCATAGTCATCATCCTCATCATCATCATTGTCATCATCCTTATCATCATCATCACCATCATCATCATCATCATCATTGTTCCTCATCATTGTCGTCATCATCATCATCACCATCATTGTTCATCATCCTCATCATCATCATCATTGTCGTCATCAACATCACCATCCTCATCATCGTAATCATCATAATCAATGTCATCATAGTCATAGTCATCATGATCATGATCATGATCATCATCATCATTGTTCCTCATCATCGTCGTTATCATCATCATCATCATCATCATCATTGTTCCTCATCATCGTCGTTATCATCATCATCATCATCGTCGCCATCAACAACACCATCATCATCATCATCGTCGCCATCAACAACACCATCATCATCATCGTAATCATCGTAATCATCGTCATCATAGTCATAGTCATCGTGATCATCATCATCATCATCACCATCATTGTTCATCATCATCATCATCGCCATCATCATCATCATCATCATCATCATTCTCATAATCATCATCGTAGTCATCATCCTCATCATCATCATTGTCATCATCCTCCTCGTCATCATCATTCCATTGCAAATGCTTGAAAATAAAATCAAAGCAAATTTTCAACTAAACCTATCATCGTCATCATCGTCATCATCATCATCCTCATCCTCATCATCATCATTATCATCATCACCATCATTGTTCATCATGATTGTCATCGTCATCATCATCATCATCATTATCATCATTGTCATCATCATCATCATAGTCATCATCCTCATCATCATCATTGTCATCATCCTTATCATCATCATCACCATCATCATCATCATCATCATTGTTCCTCATCATCATTGTCATCGTCATCATCCTCATCATCATCATCACCATCATTGCTCATCATCATAGTCATCATCATCCTCATCATCCTCATCATTGTCGTCATTAACATCATCATCCTCATCATCGTAATCATCATAATCATCGTCATCATAGTCATAGTCATCGTGATCATCATCATCGTCATCGTCGTCGTCGTTCCTCATCATCGTCGTCATCATCATCATCTCATCCTCATCCTCATCATCACCATCATTGTTCATCATCATAGTCATCATCATCCTCATCATCATCATCATCATCGCCATCAAAATCATCATCCTCATCATCGTAATCATCATAATCATCGTCATCATAGTCATAGTCATCGTGATCATCATCATCATCATCATCCTCATCCTCATCCTCATCATCATCACCATCATTGTTAATCATCATCGTCATCGCCATCATCATCATCATCATCATCATAGTCATCATCATCATCATCATCATTGTCATCATCCTCCTCCTCCTCCTCATCATCATTCCATTGCAAATGCTTGAAAATAAAATCAAAGCAAATTTTCAACTAAACCTATCATCATCATCATCCTCATCCTCATCATCCTCATCCTCATCCTCATCCTCATCATCACCATCATTGTTCATCATCATTGTCATCGTCATCATCATCATCATCCTCATCGTCATCATCCTCATCATCATCATTGTCATCATCCTTATCATCATAATCACCATCATCATCATCATCATTGTTCCTCATCATCATCGTCACCGTCATCCTCCTCCTCATCATCATCATTGTCATCATCCATTAGAGGAAATTTGAGGTCTAAAATGGGCCTCCTAAGGAAAATAATAAAATAATAGTTAAAATAATAAAATAATAGTTAAAATAATAAAATAATAGTTATTAATTTTGGAAGAAGAAAGAAAAAACTACTTTTTGTGTTCGTATTTTTGACATATCTCCCTATTTGTTTACTCAAATTCTGAGTGGGAGAGCTCATTGGATGCGGAATTTAATTCTGCNTAATTTTGGAAGAAGAAAGAAAAAACTACTTTTTGTGTTCGTATTTTTGACATATCTCCCTATTTGTTTACTCAAATTCTGAGTGGGAGAGCTCATTGGATGCAGAATTAAATTCCGCATCCAATGAGCTCTTCTGTTTGAAATTTGAGTAAAAACACAAGGAGATATGTCGAAAATACAAACAAAAAAATAGTTTTCTTTTATGACAAATATGTCATTTCAACCATTATGGTTGACTCATTTTATTGAAATTCTATTGGTTCTTGAATTACAACTCACAAAATTTATTGCTGGCACATTTTCTTATAAGGCCCATTTTAGACCCCAAATTTCCTCTAATGAACATCACCATCCTCATCATCATCATCATCATAATCATCGTCATCATAGTCATAGTCATCATGATCATCATTGTTCCTCATCATCGTCATTATCATCATCATCCTCATCATCATCATCATAGTCACCATCAATATCATCATCATCATCATTGTAATTATCATAATCATAGTCATCATAGTCATAGTCATGATGATCATCATCATCATGGTCATCCTCATCGTCGTCATCATCATCATCATCACCATCATTGTTCATCATCATCATCATCGCCATCATCATCATCATCATTGCCATCATCCTCCTCCTCCTCATCATCATTCCATTGCAAATTCTTGAAAATAAAATCAAAGCAAATTTTCAACTAAACCTATCATCATCATCATTGTTCCTCATCGTCGTTGTCATCATCATCATCATCATCATCATCACCATCATTGTTCATCTTCATTATCATTGCCGTCATCATCATCATCATCCTCATCGTCATCATCATCATCATAGTCATCATCCACATCATCATCATTGTCATCATCCTTATCATCATCATCATCATCAGCATCATCATCATTGTTCCTCGTCGTCATCATCATCATTGTCATCATCATCATTGTCGTCATCAACATCATCATCCTCATCATCATAATCATCATAATCATCATCATCATAGTCATAGTCATCGTGATTATCATCATCATCATCATCATCATTGTTCCTCATCATCATCGTCATCATCCTCATCCTCATCCTCATAACCATCATTGTTCATCATCATAGTCATCATCATCCTCATCCTCATCCTCATCATCGTCATCAACATCATCATCCTCATCATCGTAATCATCATCGTAATCATCATAATCATCGTCATCATAGTCATAGTCATCGTGATCATCATCATCATTATCATCAATCATCATCATCACCATCATTGTTCATCATCATCATCATCGCCATCATCATCATCATTGTCATCATCCTCCTCCTCCTCATCATCATTGTTCATCATCATCATTCCATTGCAAATGCTTGAAAATCAAATCAAGGCAAAGTTTCAATTAAACCTATCATCATCATCATCATCATCACCATAATTGTTCATCATCATTTTCATTGTCATCATCATCATCATCATCTTCATCTTCTTCATCATCATCATAGTCATCATCCTCATCATCATCATTGGCATCATCCTTATCATCGTCATCACCATCATTGTTCATCATCATCATCACCATCATTGTTCATCATCATCATCATTGTCATCGTCATCATCATTGTCATCATCCTCATCATCCTCATCATCATCATTATAGTCATCATCATCATCATCATAGTCATCATCCTCATCATCATCATTGTCATCATCCTCCTCCTCTTCATCATCATTGTTCATCATCATCGTCATGGTCATCATCATCATTCCATTGAAAATGCTTGAAAATAAACTCAAAGCAAAGTTTCAACTAAACCTATCATCATCATCATCATCGTCATCATCATCATCATCATTGTTCCTCATCATCTTCGTCATCATCATCGTCACCATTGTCGTCATCATCAATCATCGTCATCATCATCATCCTCATCCTCATCCTCATCCTCATTATCATTGTCATCATCCTCATCCTCATCATCACCATCATTGTTCATCATCATCGTCATCATCATCCTCATCCTCATCCTCATCATAGCCATCCTCCTCCTCCTCCTCCTCATTATCATCATAGTCATCATCCTCATCATCATCATTGTCATCATCATCAGCATCATTACCATCACCATCATAGTCATCATCATCCTCATCATCATAATCATTGTCATCATAGTCATACTATTCGTGATCATCATCATCATCGTCGTCATCATCATCGTCATCATCATCATCATCATCATAGTTATCATCATTGTCATCATCATTGTTCATCATCATCGTCATGGTCATCATCATCATGGTCATCATCAACATCATCATCCTCATCATCGTAATCATCATCATCATCATCATCCTCATCATCATCATATTCATAGTCATCGTGATGATGATCATCATCATCATCACCATCATTGCTTATCATCATCGTCATTGCCATCATCATCATCCTCATCATCATAGTCATCATCCTCATCATCATCATGCCATCATTCCATTGCAAATGCTTGAAAATAAAATCAAAAACAAAGTTTTAACTTAACAGATGCATGCACGAGTGTTCAAAACAAAATTTTAACTTAATAGATGCACGCACGTGTGTTCAAAACAAAGTTTTAACTTAATAGATGTGCGCACGCGTGTTTAACACACACGCACTTAGAAGCACAAGCGCACTTCTAGTGTGTGCGCGTTACGTTTTAAACTACGCGCACGCGTGATTTAAATTTAGAATTTTGGCGGACACCTTTTTTCCAACCTACGTGGTGGATGACTTGGCTGCGTTGGTTTTAGGTTCGGATTGCCAAACCAAGTGGTTTGGACTGTCTTATGACATAAAACATGTTTTGTACCACTTTTCATATTTCGTGCATGATTTTACATATGCCACGCTTGTCCACTACTAATGAAAATTCACACACTTGTGTAACTTTGTCTGTAGATTCTGAATATGTAATTTTTATTTAAATCTATTAATTTTTTTATATTTTATATTTAATTTTAAATGGACTAACATCAATCTAACACAAAAGGTAGGTTGTTTGCTTCGGCTATAACTTTTGATTGGCTCGCCCATTTAGAAAACAGAAAAGAACCCGCACAAGAAGACACAAGGACCTACATCCTAAAAAAAATATATCGTTCATTGACTATGTTAAGACCAAGATGTCGTGGACCACCGCTCGATCCTCTCATTTTAGGGCGTCACTGACTTCCTTAATTAAAATATATATAACATAAATAAATATGGAAAAAATAACGTTGCACTAGACACACCTATTATCTACAACTCTATATAATTTTTTTCACAAAATTCCACCATTTGCATACCAAACGAGTGGACCAACTCAAACATATTCATTATTTTTTGGGAAAAAATAACATACCAACCTTAAAAGAACCTCATTTTTTGGGATTTATACTTAGTTTCCATAAATAAAAGTTATATATTCCGAAAGGTAATTCGATTGTCCACGTTTCATACTCTTACGCCATATTCCAAAAAGTTGTGTAGGTACCTATAATATTGATTTTTGATGTTCAGATTTCTGTTTTTCTAGAAGTCCATTGCAACGAACGCGTCATAAGTGACCAGCATTAGCTTGCACCAGCCCAGGCAAGAAAATGGGAATCTCATTTTAAAAAATATTAAATATGTAGTAGATATTTTTAATTATTATTAACACTTGTTTTTCAAGTATTTTTTTAATAAAAGTGAAATTAGTAACTTTTGTTTTATAAAAAAAAATATTAGATTTAAAAAATATATATTAGATTTTTAAATTGTTGTTAAAACTTCTTTTGTTTTATAAAAAAGAATATTAGATTTTTAAATTGGTGTTACATAGTTTAATATATTTGAGGTGATTCACAATAATGATTATGCACTGAAAAGAAGTTAATTAATCATTATGATGATTTGAACACTAGAAAAAAGTTATTGAGATTATTCACAATTAATCATTATGATGATTGTGCATTAGAAAGTTAATTAATTATTATGATGAAGTTAATTAATCATTATGATCATGATTATGCACTAGAAAGAGGTAAATTAATCATTATAAACACTAGAAAAAAGTTATTGAGATTATTCACAATTAATCATTATGATGATTTGAACACTAGAAAAAAGTTATTGAGATTATCCACAATTAATCATTATAATGATTGTGCACTAGAAAGAAGTTAATTAATCATTATGATGATTGAGCACTAAAAAGAAGTTATTCAACTAGTTAATCATTTAATGATTGAGCACTAGAAATAAGTTATTCAACTGGTTTACTATTAAGGTTTACTATTAATGATTTACTGGTTTACTATTGATGATTTAAAGTAAAATGAAAAAATTAATCATTATGATGATTGAGCACTAGAAAGAAGTTATTCAACTGGTTTACTATTATTGATTTACTGGTTTACTATTAATGATTTAATAGTAAAATGAAAAATTGAGTGATGTGATATACTTAACAACAAAATTCTCTAGAAAAATTGGGTTTGCAGATCATTGTTGAACCCGCTAACATAAAAATCATACCGTAATAAGAAAAATCTAAATAGAAGCTGAGGCAGGGCCTCTTTCACGTAATTTTTAGGCAAAAGATACTAAAATTTTCAGAGGCTGTTGTGACGCTCTAATGTACCTACGGCCCAAGAAAATTACCCTGGAAAGGAGAGATGTTGAATCCTCCTCTGGCACATTCTGGAACAAGAACACCACTTTTCTTCTTCAAGTGGTGTAAGTAATATACTCTCCATGGATCAATCTATGAAGGATGCAAACAAAATCCATAAAGAACAACAAAGAAAAGGAGAGTAAAAATCCACAAAAGTTGTGCAAGAAAAGAATTCAAGCTTTGGAAACCTGACAGTAGTGAATTCTGTGCGGCATTCTGTGTGAGCAAAAGGGGCATTTTGTTTCAGCTTGAATAACGAAAGCTTTATCTGTAGTGAGTTGGCTGCTGGTTTTGATGGGACACAGCAAGAGCATGGGATATCTTCTTTGCAAACACCCTTAACTTAGTCTGAGAGAGGGCCTGGCCATGGCTTTGGAGGAGGAATCATGGCTAAGGAAAGCCAATCATCAATAATTAAACCCTAACCCTAAAACCAAGAACCAAGGATAACCCTCAATGGACTAGTTTGCAAGTGCATGAAAATTCACATGGCTTAGGCTAGACAGTTGGCATCCATGTGTGAGGGTCAAGGACTTAAAACTTGGACAAAGAGGGTGGCCTATCCAAGGGCAAACAATATTTGACATGCCATACGTTATTTAATGTTGTGGCAGTAGCACTGCCAGCCATTGAATCTCAACCTGTTTAAGATCCAATGGCTTACAGTATTGTCTCCATAGCATTAAATAATGTATGACAAGTAAAATATTTTTAGCCCCATCCAACAACCACCACGAATTTACTTATTTAATGACTACGACTAGAGTATGCTTTATTCATGTGTTCTTTTTCTCGTATTATTATTATTTTTAATAATTAATCCCGTTAATAAACTTGTGTCATAATTATTACTTGTTAAATAGTCACTAGTTTTATGGTGGAGTCATCAATGCTCATGTATCATAGAACTAATTGTATCTGCTGGGAAGATCAAATGACCATCGCACGGCCACGAAACATGTCCATCTCTCCATTTAATACAATTTATATACTATCATATGAAACTACAACATGCCCATTTTTGTTCTATTGCACCATTCATGCATTGTTGTTTAAGATTGAATCCTGATTTTTTTACTAACTAGCATTTGCACTAAGAGGTGCAAAAAAATGCCGAGAGGGTAAAAATATTATGTCTTTTCGCAAGCGAACCTTTGTTTTTTACCTTGGGAGAGTGCATATTAATACTGGGTTTTCTGAAATGTTAGGTTAATACATTTATAATTGAGGTTTTTTGGGGTTTCGATTTTGGATTATAAAGTGTGAAACAAATAATAAAAAATAACTGACAATGAGTTTAGGTTAAGACATTTATAATTGAGTTTTTTGAACGCTTAATATTAAAAATCTTATTAACAATGTTAGTTGGTTAAGGTCTGTCTATTTATATAGTTGTGCTTAATTTATGGTTAATCTATTTGAAAAGAGTGCTTGCTTATAAGAGCAATCTTAATAGTCTATGGTTAAACTACGGGTCCTTTTACATTGTTAATAATTCAATTACATTTCAGGATCATTTGGACTCTCGATCCAAATCTACGAAAGCAAAATTTAAAGCAATTCTCTGAACCAAACGTTAGTGACTCTCAATTAATTTGTTTAAGAAATTATTTCAAGCTCTGTTTGTTTAATTATCATGTTTTTGTTAGTACTTAAGAGAAGAATGGTAATTATTTGAAGTTTTATTTGTTTCATTTAATCCATTATTTCAAGTTTTATCAGTGGCAGGTTTAACCCCCTTTTAATGTTGTATGAAACAGTTAAAAATGATTACAACTCTTGGCATTTGTTTTTATTTTTTTTAAGACTATCATTAGTTGGGTAGTTATTAGGGAGGTGTTTGTTCATGAAATATGTTACAAGCAGGGGTTATAAAACTTTAAAACTTACCAATGTGTCTGTTCTAGAACTAGCAATGTGTAAGTACAACAGATCCCATGTCATTATGATACAGGAGCCCAAATTTTACATACAAAGATTACTTGGTAAGACTCGCCGTAAATCTTAAAGGGTTTTATTAAGATTTTATTTGATTATTGGGATACCTTAACTTACTCAATTTCCAAAAATTTATGTTTGATTTCTTTGTTTTGAATGCAGAATGATGAATTTTTGTTTGGATTGTTTTAACATCCCACAACCCACAAATCTGCAACTTGCGGATTACGGCAAACCCGCATCCCGCATCCCGCAAATGAGGGGTGCGAGAGAGTTTTTATATGTGTTAATTTTAATCAATCCGCATCCCGCATCCCGTAGTGTGCGGAATGTGGGTTGTGTAGTTCATATTATTTCCATTTGATTTGTGTTTTCCCGCAATGCACAGACCGCAAAAATGAGGAATTGCAGGCTACAGAGCTAATTGAATCAAGTTTTACTATTTTGTGTTCCCGCATCCCACAACCCGCAAGTTGCAGAATGCGGGTTGCAGACCAATTAATAAACTTGCAATTTTTTTTTTGATCCTGCATCCCACAAAGCTGATCATGATGTATTTTGTCTTGGCAGTAAATTGCAAGATGACGCGTGTAAAAAGTATATATAGGCTGGCCTTTTTCAATTTATTTACCACTTTTTTATTGTTGCAAATTACTGTGGTGCGTTAATTTTCTCTGCCTTAATTTTATCAGGAAATTTTATCACAGTCTAATTTGATTATAGGTTAGTATTTTGTTCATTTCTTCATTAAATTTATTACTGTAGTCAATGCTGAATTAGTTTTAATTTTTGCTTCGCGTTGTTTTTTCTTTTAAACAGACAACCCCTTACTACAGAGTTTGCACAAACCTCCAAAATTAGGTACAATTTCGAAGAAATGTTAAAATCGTAGATGCACGAACCTAGCAAATTCTCAAAGAGGTATGATGAGCTTTACCCTATTACCTGGTTCAAAGAACCTTATTCCTTATTCGAAGCTATGTTATGCAGACTATAAGGCCTTCCTAATTGTTCTGTGTTCAAGACTGAATGTGATCCAGTAGCTCATCATGTTTTAGCAACTGGAGATTCTTTCCCGTGGGCATCCATGTTGTCTCTAGAACTCAAAATTTCTATCCAAGAGTACTAGAAGACCACTGCTAGAAAGAAACCCAATTTCTTCTTTTCATCCTTCATTTATGATATATTGTGCGCTGAGTTTAAATATCCTAATTTGGGATGGAAGTGGAGTTTTTTGGCTCCCCTGGTGCCCATTTATTATTCAAAAATATGGGATACTAACTATGCACCTAGGTTCTATGATATATGTCAATACTTCATTGACACCATCTATTTTTTAATATTCAAGAAGGAAGCTCCTGCATTTTCACCTGAAGCCACAGGTTTGATTGGTACAATGGGTGACTGGTATGTTGGCAAGAATTTTGCATACATCAAAATTTGGGGTAGCAACACTGTTCATATGCTTCCTAGAATTGTCCCTGACAGGTTGGTTCTAGAAGAAGTGGCTTTCCAAACTGCCAATGATGGGGTTTATAGGAAGCTGATTGGCCCTAAGAAAAAAGCTTAGCCCAAATTCCCTTTGCACCTTAGATCGTTGGTTATTCCAACTTCAAGCTGGGCTACAGTATTAGGTGAACAGATACAGTCTTTGAAGCTTGGTTTTGCCACCAAGAGAAAACATGATCCTAAGGGATTCCTCGATGCCCAGTTTAAGCAGTATCATATCAAAATTAATTATGTGCATGAGGAAATTCTAGACGATTCTATTTATCAGGGTGTTAGTACAATTTATGAAGTGTTGGGGAGAGCCAAAAGCAAGGATGAGGAATCCCACATCTTGCAACATCAAAAGGAACTGAAAGAGAGGATTCAGTTTTACAGGGCACTGCAGATTGACGTCTTGGAGAAAGTAAGAAAGGACAGAGAACAAAAGGAAGCTGAAGCAACGAAGAATTCATCAGTGGCAATTTTTGCAGACAGAGATAATGGAAAAGGTCTAATGGAAGACCTGCCAGAGGTACCAGTTAGGGTGCAATTCAAAGCCTTAATAATTACATCAACACAGTCAAAATAGAAGCTAGCAATAATGACCTTTGTGCTGAATACTCAGGTAGTTTTAGCTCCTGTGACTATTACTCATATCCCAGTGATTGCTACAGTCAGTCAGCCAAGTGATATTGAAGAAATAGTTGAAAAAAAACCATTCAAAATATTGAAGGTGAAAGCTTCTTCCTCCATGGGTCCTATTATTGATTTGGATGATTCAGATTTAGAAGAAGAGGTGATAGCCTCTACACCTGTCACTGAAGAGGTGGATCAATATTCACAATCATTAAAAAATTTGTTGGATGGTGATGGTAAGAAAGATTCTATGCATGTTTCTACAGTTTCACAATCTTCATCTATGTCTATGTGTTCGTATGCAACATTTCTCCTTTCATCCATCCATAATTTATCTACCTTGCCTGTAGGAGGACGCATATCACCTGCACTGTCTGAATTGTGACAGGATATGATATCTACACCTGAATATGTCACATCTAATATTGTGAAAATCCCCATTTCACTGCCTATTATTTCAGAAGCGCCAATTTTCAAGATTCCCTTACACCTACCATTAGTTACTCTGTCAAGATTGTCTCGTAGTGAAAATATTTTGGGGTCTTTTTCACCACTTTCATCTATCAGGATCCAGTTTCCATGTTCTGAATCTTCAACCCCACTCTCGTCTTCAATTGTTCAAATAGATTATGTTCAAAACATTTCAGAAGCACCAATAGTGAATATTCCCCTAGAGGTATCAGTAGTTACTCCATCAACATTATCTGGTACTGAAAAGTTGTTGGTGTCTTGATCAGCACTTTCAGCTCTCAATCTCCACTTGTCATCTTCGACATCTTTAACCGCACTTCTCTCTTCTATTTGTGAAATATTCCCTGTTCAAAGCAATTTGCAAGCACCAAGTTTAAAGATTCCTGTAGATGTACCCTTAGTTACTCTGTCAACATCATCTAGTGCTGAAGAGGATTTACTATCTTCATCACCACTTGCAGCTGTCAATCTACATTTTCCATCTTTCAAATCTTCAATGCTAATCTTGTCTTCCATCTCTGAAATAAGCCATGTTCAAAACATATCTCCTTTGAGTACTCACATTACCATGACCATACCCTCTCCTATAATTACTCAAACACCCTCTTTAGTGTCTACAGTGATTAGCACATCTGGATCCATTGATCCAAGACATGAATTTGATGAAGAGATTGTTGTCTCTCTTGGAGAATATTATTATAGCAAACCTGATAAATCAGTGATCAGAAAGGGAAAAAAGAGGGGTAGGGATCAAACTGGGATGGAAGTATATATTTCTGAGCAAATACTTTGGACTCAGCAGTCCGGTGACCCACAGGAAGATGTAGCAGATACAGTTGCTGCTTTGGGTGCATTCACAGGTGCCAATATACATGTTGTTACCAATTTAAACAGGGAGTTTGAAAGGAGGAAAGAAGAGATAACCCGGTGGAAGGAAGAACTTGAGAAGAGTAAAATGGAACATGAGGCTCATGTTGCTGATCTTATGAAGACATCTAAGGATAAGTACAATGAAATACAGGTCAAAAGTTTCTTTCTTCAAGTTGATCTGAAAAATGAGAAGATCTCAAATGTTTCCTTTAGACAGAGGATAGCTTCACTTGAAAATCAATGTGAAGATGCAACTGCAAGTGCAGCTTCCTCTTTGTCCTCCAGGTTTTCACAAGAAGAATTTAAGTAGTTAGTTATCAAGATAAATGAGGACCATTATGAGTTAATAATTGAGTTGTTTCACAGTTTAAATGATATTTATGAAATGTATATTGCTTTTGGTCAGATGGTCGTTGTACATGAAGATCATGTGGAAAAGAGGGAGAAAGATTCAAAGGCTTTGGATGAGATTGTATACTGGCAAAGGTATAGGAAGGAAAAAACAGAAAATATTATCATCCTCAGCAGCTTTCAGCTAAAGAAAGTCAGAGCAATACTTCGTGCTTGGCTTGATCTTAATGAGATGGTCGATGAGACTATAAAAAAGGCACAATTTGTGTGTGGAAGAAGATGGTATGCTGTTGACAGTATCATGGAGGCTTTGTTTTTTCCCACAGTAAATTTTATTGAAAATACCTGTCCTCCAAAATTGATGATCGAGCAGGTTGAACGATGGAGAGATGAAGCAAGTGAGAAAATCCAAGGGCTCAATCATATAACGATTGAGGATGTCGATCGCTTAATCAGACAACCGTTGGCTATTGAGGGAAAGGTCCACATTTACATCTGCATCTGGCATAAGTTAGCTTAAAAAAATGGAGAATTATAGATGTGATGTTCAACTTGGTTTTGAATCAGCTAACTATCCCAACATTGAGGAATTGCTAGGGATTTGGAGCATATGGCGGGATTTCCTTGGATATTAGTTTTATTTAGATTTGTCAATTAGAATTTGATGGAAATCTACTTTTTGTAATAATTATTTAAAGGGTGGGTTTCACATGTAATAGCGATTTTTTGGAAGGCAAAAATCTAGACAAGACTTTGGAAATACCTCTATTTAATTGAGGTTTTGTAATTTTGTGCAAATCTATTTAATACAGTGATGATATTTTTTCATGTCTCTTTTTGTTTATTTGATTAAGTTTCCTTAATGAATAATGAGTTTTCTTGTTTCAGATGATTCAATATTACTGTTAGTATTCTGTGATCAATTAGTACATTTATTCATAGCCTTGTTAGTGACTCATGTACTGATAAGCTTTTAATAGAGCTTATTTTATTAAAATCTGTATCTATTTCTGCAAATGATTACACAGTAAATTCGATAATACATATGTTAATTTGTTAATTTATGCAAATCCATCTGAGTCTTTTATTCAATTTAATTTTTTATTCTATATGTTTTAAATGACATGCTCTCATGGGATTTTGTCCCTTGCTTTCAACTATGTATGGATGGAAGATGGAAGGTCATAATCATCAGTGACATAGACTGTCTTTAAAATATCATTACAAATATCAGTAAAACTGTTGTAATAAAACCATTTCATTTTTTTTAATTATTCTAAATAATGTGATTGATTTATTTTTTAAAGTTTATGAAATTCCCACATGCTCATGTATAAAATCATTATAATTTTTTCAAAGTATTGTAAATAATGAGATTGATTTTTTTAAGAGTTTATGAAATTTCTACATATTTATATCTAATTTTATTATTATTCAAGTTTAGTTTTTATTTAATTACTTTTAATTTATATATATATATATATATATATATATATATATATACCTGATCATGAAATAATATAAAGTATACCTAGCATAGTAGTTTTCTAAGTTCACAAGTAGCACAGATTCATGTTAATCGATCTCACCTAGCTTAGAATACGTTGAGAATTAAAAGAGATATACAAAATGAACTGCAAACCTCTTGATCTGGTGAACATGGATTTGGGTGCATTTTATTTCCTTTGGTTGCTCTTTTGATTTGATAATAGACATGGGACATCAAATTTTCATGTTATACATGTTACTTGGATATTTGAAAGCAATTGAAATAGGTAACTTGGTGCAATGATTTAAATAGAATGGCCTCTAGCATGACTATGTGAGGTCTTGTTGTAAGTACAATAGATCCCATGCCATTATGACATAGGAGCCCAAATTTTGAATGCATAATGATTAATTTTTGTTTGGATTGTTTTAACATGCCGTAACCCGCAAATACGTAACTTGCGGAGTGCGGGAAACCTTTCATTTGATATTTCATTTTTCAAACCCGCATCCTGCATCTCGCAAATGCAAGTGTGGGAGAGTTTTGATGTGTTAATTTTAATCATAAATCAAAACTATCATATTTATAATTGCCGAGAAATAATAGAGACCATCAGATGAGGGTTAAAAGAAAAATAACGGTCAGGATCAGCTTTGCGGGATGCGAGAGAAAAAAAAATTGCAAGTTTATTAATTGTTCCGCAACCTACATTCTGCAACTTGCGAGTTGCGGGATGAGGGAAAGCAAAATAGCACAAAGTTTATTCAATTAGCTACGCATCTTGCATTTTGTGGCATGCGGGTTGCGAGCAAACACAAACCAAATGAAAATAATAGGAACTCTACAACCCACATTCCACACATTGCAGGATGCGGGATGCGAATCTAATTGAATAAATTTTGTGTTATTTTGCGTTCCCACATCCCACAACCCGCAAGTTGCTGAATGCGGGTTGCAGAATAATGAATAAACTTGCAAATTTTGTTTTGATCTCGCATCCCGCAAAGATGATCCTGACCTTTCTTTTTATTTTTACCCTCATCTAACGGTCTCTATTATTTCTCGAGAATTATAAATATGATAGTTTTGATTTACGATTTTTCACTGTTTTTACTACTGTAATTCGCTTTGCTATGTGATTTTTACCTCCAGATTTTACTCGGCGACTCCAACAGTGTTTACTGCAGTTTCAGGTTGGTTACCAGGTTGTTGTCTCACATTTTGAATTGATTATTGTGCTTACTATATAATTCATTTTTTAACTTCTGGTATAAATATTCAAAAAATGACACATGGCGACATCCAAAACCCCCAGAATCACCAGGAGTAAAAACCTCCAGAATGATATGTTCACCAGAGACCCGAACTTTGGTGTCTTTTCTGATACTAGCAGTTGTGTCACTAAAACGTATCATTTAGACTCGTCCAAGGTTTACTCAATTTTCGATAACAATGACCTCTCAGATTTCCAGAGTGACCAAACGGTTTATGAGAGAATTAGAGATTGTGTCTTACATATGATCGCTTCCAAACCACCCATCCTACCTTATAACGATGTTGTGCGATGGATTATTGACCATGCCAATGTGAAAGACTGTTATTTCAATACCAGTACCGGGTCTTAGCTAGCCAATTTCCGCTCAGAAACTTTTGTCAGGATTTATGCTCTTAAACCTTATACCTAGCTTCTAGATGCATATTTTGTTAACACTACCAAATCCAAATTCAATTTCGACCAAATGCTTAAATCTTGGATGACTGAACCCCATAAATTTTCCAAGAGCAAAGACCAATTATACCCTGTCAAGTGGTTCAAACAACCTTATTCCATGTTAGCCGCGATGTTGTGCAGGATTTATGGCCTTCCCAACTATTCATTCTTCAAATAGGAATGGGATTTGATCGCTCATCACATTATTACCATAGGTGAAGCTTTCCCTTGGGCCCCAATTTTGTCACTAGAACTTAAAAACACTATTCAAGAGTTCCAGAAAGCGATTTCTAAGAAAAATCCCAAATTTTATCTCACTGCGTTCATTGTGGACGTTTTCTGTGCTGATTTCCGTTACCCTAATTTGGGATGGAGTTGGGAATTTCCATCCCCGCCTGTACATATTTATCATTCCGAGCTTTGGGATGGAAACTATGTGGTTAGGTTTTATGATATATGTGAAAGTTTCCTTTGCCGAGTATATTTTCTGATTTTCAACAAAGAAGCCCCTGCTTTCTCACCAGAAGCAAAAGCTCATAGCCACAATGGGAGACTGGTATGTGGGTGAAAATTTCACCTACATCATATTTTATGGCAGTAACGCAGCTCACATTTTGCCTAAAGTCATCCTAGACAGGTTGGTCTTAGAAGAGATCTCATTCCAGACAGTTACAGAAGGAATCTACAAGAAATGTGCTGCACCAAAGAGAAAAGTTTGGCCCAGGTTTCCTATTACACTTGGATCCTTGAATGTTCCCTCTTCTACTTTGGCATTGGAGTTGAGTGACCATATCATGTCAATTAAACTTAGTTTTGCATGCAAAATACAGCATGACCCTAAAGACATTGTTGATTCACACCTAAATCAAAATCATTTTAAAGTCGGTTATGTTCATGAGGAAACTCCTAATGATTTTATTTATTAGGGAGTAGATACATTTTCTGAAGTTTTAGAAAGGGAGAAAGTAAAGAAGAGCAAAGCCATATTCTGCAGTACCAAAAAGAGATCAAGGACATGGTAAAACATTTTAGGTCTATGGAATTGGACATCTTGGAAAGGATGACAAAAGACAAAGAAGAAAAGGAAGCTCGAGCTGCAGCAAAAGAGGCTCTGGCATCTAAAACTGCATTTGTAGAAACCAGCTTGGGCTTGGATAAAGGGAAATCCCCCAGACATTTGTGGAACAGTAGGTTAAAGACTATTTACAGACTTCAAAGCAGATAAAATAGACACTGAACATGTTGACTTCAGCACTAGATACGCAAGAAGTTGCAACATCTCAGGTAGTTGAAACAATCCAGGTAGCTACTGTGGTTGGAAAGACTCAACCTGAAAAGAATCAGGTTGAGGACAAACCTGTTAAGAAGATAAAGATCTCCATTCTTGTTCCTACTATTGACCTAACTCATTTAGAGGGAGAGGAGGGAAGAAGTTATCCTTTGCCTGTTACCGTTGAGACAGGTAATGATTTACAAAATCTCACCAATGGTAGCACTGGCAATCTTTCATCCTCTATTCCTCCATCTCAACCTTCAAGTCACTCTGCTCCCTCTTATTTTGCAATACTTCTTTCATCTATAATAGGATTATCCTCATCATCTGAGGGTTCTTATGTAACACCTTTCATGAATGAGCTTTATAAGAATGCTACGTGTCTACCTGAATCTATGATACATATTTCTATAGATATACCTATTCCTACATCTAACGTATCTACAGTTGTCAAGACTCCATTACATATCCCTTCAATCAGTTCAGTGTCTTTATCAATAGTTGAGGAAACTTCGGCAGTCTCATCATCACCATCCAAGATCTCTAATGTGCAAGTTTCATCAATTGAGACTACAATTCCTAACATCCCCTCAGCTCCTGAAGCCATTCCTGCTCAGAATATGAAACTTTCTCCATCTACTTCCCATGTTACTATGACTATCCCTTCTATCACCACAACTCAAACTACTTTCGTCGTATCCACTGGCATCAGTATACCCCCCATTAATGAGGTAAGGGAAGAATTCAATGAAGATTTTGTGGTATCTCTAGGAGAATATCAGTATAGAAAAACTGATAGATCAGTGGTGAGGAAAGCTAAGAAAAGGAACCGGGACCAGGGTGATATTGATATGTTTGATGTAAGTAAGGTGGTGTGGACTAAGCGATCAAGTGATACTCAGGCATATGCCACTGATGCTGCATCTGTCTTGGGAGATTTTACTGGATCCAACTTTGATGCTGTGAACACTTTGAACCGGGAGTTTGATAAGCAGAAAGCAGAAATTAGTAGACTGAAAGAGGAACCGATGCAGCTTAAAAGGAAACATGAGAACAGGTATGACGAACTTCAAGAGATGAATGTTTCCCTCAGTGGAGAACTGCAAAGGGAAAGGACTATTAATGTCACTCTGGCTTAGAAGGTTGAATTGTTGGTAAAATAGATTGAAGATGTAACTGCAAGCGCAACTTCATCCTCATTTTCTAAATTTTCAAAAGAATAATTCAAAGAACTTGCTATCAGAATCAACAGGGAACACTATTGTTTGGTCCGTGAGTTATTCAAAACTTTAGATAATATCTTTGAAACTCACACAGTGTTTGATAAAATGTCTGTTTTTCTAGAAGACTAGGTGGAGAAGAGAAAACATGCTTCTAAGGACTATGATGAAGTGGTTGATTGGAAAAGATATATGAAAGATAAGCCTTAGAATATTAATTTTATTTCCAAGTTTTAGTTAAAGAAAGTTAGAGCTATTATGAGAACCTGGGAAGACCTAGAAGAAACAGTAGGTGAATATATTAAAAGAGCACAATCTATTTGTTGCAGGAGATGGTATGCACTTGATAATATCATGATTGACTTGTCTTTCCTACCATGGTCCTTATTGAAAAAGCTTGTCCACCCGAGTTGGTGATCGAGCAAGTTGAGCAACACAGGGATGAAGAAGAGGAGAAAATCAAGGGACTTTATTGCATCACTATACATGATCTAGATCGGTTGATCAAGCAGTCATTCGTAATGGACGGGAAGATTCATATCTTCATCTGATTATGGCATAAATTGGTAAAGAATGAGCTTGAAGATCATAGGTGTAATGCTCAAGTTGGAATTGAATCTGCCAACTACCTCGATATTGAGGAGCTGCTACGAATTTGGAAGATTTGGAGAGATTTCTTAGGATATGAGCTTTGTTAGTTTTGATCCCCTTTAGGGGGAATTCCTTTGATTGTAATAATTATTTAAGTCATGATCTCTAATGTATCAGGCCTATGGAACTTTTGGAGAGGGGAGACTAATGCAAGGGATTGAACAATACTTATGTCTTTGTAAAGGTTTTTTGTAATTTATTGCATGAATTTCTGAAGAAAAAAATAGTGTAACAGTTCCATATCTCTTGTACTTATCTATTAAATTTCTTTGACAGATGTTGATCTCTCTATTCCAAATGATCAGATAATACTATGATTCATTTGCAATCAATTAATGTGTTTGTTTAACTTTGATTTATCTATGTTACTTCGAAATGCATTGATAAAGTCTCATGAAATTTATTTTATGAACTGTCTTTATCTATTTCTATGAACTGTTTTTATGAACTATCTTTATCTATTTCTGTGAACTAGTTTTATGAACTTTCTTTATCTATTTCATTGATTAACTGAGATTCAGTAATTAATTTATTTACAAACCAGAAATAAATAAATAATAAAAAATGTAATGAAGTATATATGTATATTCTTGAATTCACTATCAAGTAAAAAAAACAGTACATATTTTACATAAACAAGTGACCAAATAAAAACAGTACATCTATACAGCAGACAATGAGGAGATTCAAGCAGAAAGTGGTTTTAAAGACTTTGAAGAAAGTAAGCTTTCCTCTTGTTTTCTACGTTCAACATATCGACTGCCTTGCATTCGAGAGTATTTGCAAAAAGAGAAAGGTGGAGAAATGCGTAGGCCTGAAATAGATGTAACTCTTGATATTGTAGTGAATGTAAGTCCTTGTCTGTCAATGTTTCCAATATCTATTGTTACATTTTTTAGGGTCATATCTTGGGCTTTATGAATTGTTAAATCCCATGCCATTCGAAGTGGTATTTGTCTATGGGATCCTCTTATTATTGGAGATATTGGAACATAAGTAGGATTCAAACAATCCCATAAGGGTCCTTTGTAATGCACAAATTAGACAACAACAAACGATGACAAGGTAGGAGGTATCTCATTTGACTTGTAGACAATATGAATGACTTTCCCAAGTGAGTTGTTAACAAGCCCTGCTTGAACCCATAAATTAGCAGTTAACATGACTTGTTAACCAACAGCAAGAAGGACCTTTAATGGCAGTTGTTCATCATCAATGGATTGACGGGCATTTTGGTTCTGTTGTTCTGCAAAGCAATGTGCAATTGGCATATTAAGTTGTTTCAGCATGTGTTTGTTGTGCAGTGCAATAGAGCTATTTGTAGGATACAAATGGATAGATTGTTCAAATGAAGAATTTTCAACAAATGAAAGGAATGAGGTTGTTCTTGTCATTAGGAGTGTCCAATATTATTCAATAGTTGGTGTTGCATTTCAAAGGTTTAGCAAGAGTTGTCGAAAGGCAGTTTGAGAAGCATTATTTCCAACTTGTCAGAAAATTGTTTCAAGCATGATAAAAGTATCAAATGTATGCCAAAGAGCAGTTTCAATAGATGATCCTGCATACATGGGGATGTCTTTTACATGAGGTAATTGTCCAAAGTCACCAAGAAGAATTATGGAACAACCACCAAATGGGATTGTAGATTGCAAGGGGAAAGATTGACGTAAGTGTGCATCAATTTGAGTCAACATTTTTGGAGCAATAAAGCTCATTTCATCTATGAGAATATAGCGAATATGGTGAAGTTCTTCTTGAAGTTTTGAAAGGGATTGGCCTTCAAGAGGGTGCATTTCACCAATGGGTATTCGAAGAGCAGAATGTATTGTAGATGCATGTATGTTAAAATCAACAACACCAGTTGGAGCAAGGAGAAGAAGTGGGTAGGCATTTTGTTCAGATGTAGTTTGAAGTGCAAATTTGAGGCAAGATATGAGGTAATATTTTTTGGTTCCTACAGTACCTTGAATAACCAGTTTTAGTGGCTAAGCATATGTACTAGTACTAAAATGGGACATGAAAAGATCAAAGGCTATGCGTTGTGTAGGAGACAAGGAATTAGGATAATTGGAGAAGTACGGGATATCTTCATGTAGTTGAATGGACAAGCGATTCACCTCAATGAATGATGTTGTTGTCTCATGCAATTCGGTGCATATATTGTTATGTGACCAATTGTGATTTTTGTCAAATTCACGATGGCCAATCATTTCAAGGTCATTAACTTTGATGTTATTGCCTGGTCTCATTTGAGATAGAATTTCCCATTCATCCATGGTATGAGACAGCGGAAACGTAATAGCATCAGATTTTGAATCATCAGAAAGAGGTGTAGAGGGTTCTTCTTATGTACGTTTAATATGCCACACAACATATGTGCCTTTAATCTAATGCCAATGAGAAATAATTTCAAAAGTTGTGGTTCCAATATCACGAGGGATAGACCGAAAAGGTTTGTATAGAATAAGTTCACTCCAACAAAACAGTTCAAAAGATGAAGAATCAGAGGGAGGAATGGAAGTGAAATGTGGATAGACTCTAACAATTTTGTCACACAAGTTTTGTTTCCATGGATTTTTTTCCCTATTAGGAGAGAAAGACCAACAACGAGTAACTTCAAGCAGAGCTAGATGCTCAAGAGAAATGGGTCTTTATATGTAATAAAAAATGAAGGGGAGCATTGCAGGGGTGTTATTAGTGTCATTAGAAACACGACAGAAGATAGTTTGGCTCATGTTCAGGGAAAATAAGTGACGGCTACAAAGAACAAGAGGAATTTTTTGCAGCATGTGACATGTCTCTTGTGCACTAATGTCTCTTTCTGCAACTGTTTGTGCAAGAATTTGTTTGATTGGCTAAAGAATGGGGCTTTCACTTGGTGCAACATGTGCAAATTGAGACAGAATGGCACGATAGGTTTCTGATTTTGGCTCTACTTTTGATACATACTTTGAAATGTATTTGAGGACAACATGTTTACAAAGAACAGGTTGGCAATCAACATTAGCCCTCCATATTGAAATCATGGTAGGATTATGAATATTTAGAAGAGGATCATCTCTTGCAAGATTGTAGGTTTTCTATCCATCTTGATCAATGAATAACGAATAAGTAGCTTGCAACTCATATGGAAAACCATAGCGACATTGAAGAGATTTTCCTTTCTTGTGAAGGAAAGTTGACTCTAAACATTTGGTGTGCCTTTGAACAAAATTGACAAGTTCTTCATAGTCAGCTGAGTAGTTTGATGCAAATATCGATGGTGATGCAAGACTGCATGGATCATTTGTAGTAGAATGGTGAGACTCAGATGTGGAAAAATGGGAATTACAAGGATTCCAAGCTGTCACATGTGTGTCGAAATTTTTTTTTGCAGCTTCAACTGCAACATCGTCTTCCCAATCTAACGTGTCCATATTTGGTGCATTTGCCAACCAAATAAAACCATGAATGTGAGTGGATCCTCTATGTTTCCATTCATATCTAGATGGGAGGAAAAATCATATATTAGAAATAAATTGTATAAAGATAAAACTAGATAGAGAGAAATAGAAAGGAATAGATTGTATAATAAATGCACCAATAATCAGTTATATGAAAACCTTTTTGAAGCACCTCTTCAAGAAATGTTTTGAATCTATTGTGCATGTATTGTGATGTAATATGTGGATTTGATATGATGTTGTGAACCTTCCATTGATAAACTTGACTTGAATCATTAGGAGCTTTACCAGGCATTAGAGCATGCAAATCTGGCCATTTTGTGTCAGCTGCACTAAGGGTGAAGAAGAATGTTGGTGTACCTTGTTGATTGATCATATTTGTTATTTTAGCTCTACTTTTGTTCCAATATGATCATGTTCCACATAATGAAGACCCAAATCTTGCGACCCGCTCACGAATTTTATCATTTCGCATGTCTTGCAATTGGTTGACAAGCTCATGTACTGTTGGAGGTAGTGTATCTTCAAGATTTTTTTTGACAAAAACAAAGGCAATACTATTAATTTGATGACGCATAATTATATTGTATATGTAGTATCGGGAGCATGGATGTTGAGCAAATCTGTTGTCGTGATAGCGAATAAGGTGGAGTGCATATTTGTGCATATCAACTTGATGAATGTGTGGTTGTAATGACATTGTTGTACCTGTGGGAAACAAAGTTGGAAAAACCATGGAAAGAAGGCCTTATGTGTTGTACTCATTGATAGGGGACATTTCTATAGGGGGCCAATCTATGGAAGGTGGTAGTGGGATATTTGGTATGTGTAACAACTATCTAATTTCTTCAACCTCAATTCTAGCATTGGTTTGTGTTGAAATAAATGACGAGGATTGCAATTCATAGGGTTCAAATGAATTTGGTGGTTGATATGTACAAGATAATATTTGTAGATGAGATGATGTAGCATTGCTATTAAGATGCGGAATCAAAGGTGAAATGTCTGTTGAAACAAGTGGAAAAGAAGCTAATGCAACTAGGTTGATTTGTACATCCTTGTAGTATGGTTCGTTTTCCATTTGAATTGAAGGGCAGCAAGAACATGTGTTCGACTAACAAACAGTTCATATCGTTTGTTTGTAGAATTTCATTTCCAAACAACTAGTATGTCAAGTTCCGATACTAAATGCGATAGGTATGTCGCGATGTGGGAAATGTCTTGGGGGAAGAAAATAGTATGACCAAAGTATTTATATTGAACACCACGAGCATGAGTGACTTGCAATATGGGGTTAGCATGACTAATGAGCATCTCTTCAACCTGTGTAAGTACTGCAAGGACAGGTGGTTGCTTCCCCGGATCCATATTGTTATCCAATGAAAGGCGATGCCCTTTTCATTCTAGAATACAACATGAACAAGTGTATGCCTCGTGGAACTTTTTTGTTACAATACTAGGGTAACATTCTTTTCAAATCAAGCAGACATGCATATCAATTAGTTGGTCCATTTTTTTACGAAATTGTTGATGTGCATCATTGAGCTAGTTGTTCAATGGATTTGGTACAGGAGATGGAAGTGAAGCTGGGTCGACAGGTTCTACAAGAGAATTTGAAGAAGACATATCCACATGCATACGAGCAGCACTGTAAAGATGATGTTGTTTCTTGTTGTTTTTATCTCTGTCTTGTGCATATAAAACTCTTCTTCGTGCATTGGCTTGTTCCTTTTCATGAGTTGGCATAATTCCTACAAGATAATTGTAACCTTGTTAAACACCTAGAAGCTTTGATTGTTGGAAGAAACACATTTTGTACATGTATTAAATGGAAACTATGTGGATATAAAGAAGAAGAAAAAAAAAACATTAATTCATTGCATAGGGGGAAGTAAGAATGTAGCTTAAAATAATATAACTGGAGTAAATTTTGTTTTTCAAGTTGTAATTTGATAATTGTAAGAAAACAAAATTTTAGAAGAACAAAGTGTAGTGTGAGAAAGTATATATGAAAAAAGAAGTTACTATAATTATTGTTATGTATAGGGTAATCAAAATTTGTGCCCAGAAACAAGATAACAAAGTTGTGCATTTTATAAAAAACATGATAGCAAAATATTATTGTATTTAAAAACTACCATATAGGTTTTTCCACCATTTTGCATAAGAAATGGTGGGTGATAACATGTACATTGGAAGTATGAAACTGCAAGAAAGTGGTACTACAAGAGAGTAAAAAAAATACCCTGCTATGTTGAACAATGAAACAACGAGTTAAAATTGAGAATTGAAAGCATTCATTATAAACAATGAAGAATGGTTAAGTACCAACTTGAAAAAACGTATATATTTATGTGTCCATCTGAAATTGTCATTTATGTGTTTTCAACCATGACAATTACAACTTTTAGGTGTGCAACTCTGCAGAAGGTCTTTGTTTTAACTGACAGAGTAAGAAGTAATTTTTTGTTGCAGATCCTCTGCACTATTTCATCAAGTGATGTTGTTTTAGTTGAGAGAAGACACAGATCTTTTGCAAAAATTCCCATGAGTTGGTTTGCAGCATCATCAAATGTTATCACACAATGAATGGATCTGGTAACATCTTGTTACAAAGAGAAATTCCTATGGCTTGGGGTACCACAACAGACAGCTTGACTACAAAAATCAATCCTTTCCTATATGCAAGAGAAACCAAATATCTAACACTAAAGGATCTCGATTCATACCTTATTCCGGACGGTTGATGTAGATCCCCGTTGAGCTTTCTAACTCCATCTTGACTTGATAAATTGCTTCCTCAACATTCAATAAACAAGACAAGCATGCTATATATAATTGTGTTAGACCAACTCTAGCATATCTAATGAATAACATATAAGCATTTGAAATCATCCATGGATTAAATATTCATTCAAATACACATTATTGGATAGGAAAAGATATTTCTATTAATATAAAACAAATATTACAATAGAGACAACCTCTGTCGGCACATCTGCGAATCGGAGAAACTGAGTCCCCCACTTGGGCCTCCACCACTTCAATCCTCCATATCTCGATAGCAAGCTCACAAGCAAAGGGAAAGCTTAGGAAGAACACAAAAGTGATCCAAGAGACAAAGGGATGTAGACTCAAATATAAGCTCTGGCAACAATGACTATAGTTTTCTTGCTCTCAATTCCTCATGCCTTCAATGTATCCAAAGGGTTCCTTATATAGCTCTTCAATGGGATAATGAAAGGTCAAATCCAAGCGATCTCAAGGCATATGGAAGGCCAGGAGACAAGTGAGTCAAATCCACATCAAGGAAAACTCCAAAATAATTCGTCCTTTTGCACACATCGCGATGTACGCGGTTTTAGGGGTCAAACCCACGTATATATGCGATAAAGGGTTTAAAAGTCGCATATGGAAATTTTTGCATGTTTTTAGCGATGATATTGGAAACATCAAAGGAATAAAAATGGTCCATGGGGTCTAAGGAGTCTGTAGAGGGACAGGGAAGGCCATAAAAATGTGATTCACCATGTGTGGTAAAATCAGCTATAACAGATGCCCCCTAATGTGTGAGGTCAGAGGGGTCATACGATGGATGAAATACATTATAAGTCCATCCCAGAAGTGAAGTGATGAAGAACCCAATGGAAGAACCAGCCATCTAATTAGCACTATACAATGATACAACTCTGCACATAACTGAAAATACATATAGTAGTCCCGGATAAATAAGAGTACAATAGCCATGAATAGGCATAATACAATATGACATATGTGGTCATCGCCATGTACAATATAAATAGATCAGAATCTCCATGATGAATATATACAAAGGATAACGATCTCCATAAAGACTGAAGATATGTAATGGATCAAGATCTCCATAATGGATGGAAATGTCTGACATATACTGGAATCAAGTCACGAGAGTTGAAATCTCATGAACACTGGCACGATCAAGGAGGTAACATATAAAAGATGCCACCAATCTAGAAGGTCTTCTACACAAACTGCTATGGGTACATGTCCTACTATGCGAATAGAGGTGTCGAGGTCGAACATAGTAGTCCATCATCTGATTACCGGTCATTGATGTATACCGTTAACATACGCGAGATCACCCACCGATAATGAAAATGGGAATCAAGGTACTAGAGTGCAAACTAACAAGTGTGAATAAATGTGTTGAGGTCAAACACTTGAGAGAATCCATCCATCAGGGGACATTGATGTATTCCCAAAAAACTATCGATGGTGAGAGAACCTACCACTGATGACTGCAAGTCTAGAGGCACTCAAAAATGACTCTAGATTCCTATCACAGAATAAATGATCTGAAGTCAATGGGATGAAATCCGTTGGAAGGAGGGCATTAAGGCATCCCCCATCATCCAACATGAGGTACTCAGCAAAGTTGTATAATGTGGAAGGACTCGATCATAAGGTGCACGAACCAGTAACTGTACCGGGAATGGCCGACATGCAAAGTCAAGATAACTGAGGAATGGCCAACTCAGGTTTCAACTTCCTTCGAACAAAAGCATAAAGATGAATGGTGACTGAATTTAGGCAACATAGAATCAATATGCAAAACTGGGACATCTTTACAACACAGGAGGCATCGACAGAGGCTCCATAGGGACTGGAAGCTGAACCAGTCGATGGAGATAAACTCAGATAAACGAGTACAGCTCCTAAAGTCAAACTATTAACCCAACCAACGGATGTGATATACAGTGCTCTATTCGAAGGCAACATGACTCGATTGCTGCCAAAGATAACATATTTTCTTGTCCGGTTGTTTGGTTTTTTAATTTTTTTGGACTTTTTCAAATATTTGAAAAGCTTGAAAAAGAATAAAATTGCTTTAAAGTTACAGACTAGGAGGAGACAAGTGTCAAATGGGCAAACAAACTAGTTCCAAGTAGTGGAACATACCTATGCTCAATGCAAGGATACATGTGTAGGATAGTGACACTCAGGGGAAAGTCCCCTCCCGGTTAAAATAGGGAATCAAGATGCAAGGGATATATAAAATGGCTCTGCGTGGCTAGACATGAGACAAGCTCGAGCTACATGGCTGATACTCAAAGTCAGGGAAGCTGGAATAAGGCTCAATGAGGCAGGAAAAGGTCATGATAATGAAATTACACCTTGACATAAGGGATTCCGGGGAAAAAAGGCCAGCAAAAGATCAAGAGGAGTATGAGGCTCTTGTGAAATGTCATGGCAATACTATACAATGGACTCCCACACCCTAAAGGACAAAATTGTTGGCATGGGCACAAAATGCAAATAAGAAGCTAACTAGGGTACCCATGTAAGGTCAAGCTCTACCATTCTAATCATGCCAATTCTAAAACAGCAAGAAGGTTTCGTGATAAGATAGAATGGGTTCGTACCTATGGTTATAATGAAATAGTCATAAGGTCATGTAAACGGAAGTGAAACCTAACCTATATGCCAGTTTAAACATGATACTTGAAATCGGCACGAACAGGTCAAAATAATGGTCAAAACAGTGCTCAAAACGGTCTCCTACATCATATATTAGTCAAAATTGGTCCAAAAGGGTCACAAACGGTCCAAAACTATAGAAAAGGGGGTAAAAATTTGAAAAAATTTGAAAAAACTTGAAAAATTTCTATAAATAGTAAAAAATTCAAAACATTATATAACATTTGAAATTTTTACCCAATTGAGCTCAAAACTTCAAACGCGAATTCCGAGAGATCCAGCCGGTGGAATACGATACCGTTTTTTCCAGGTAATTTCCCATGCCCTGCTCTCTCATTTTCATGTAAATTTTTCAACTTTCCATGGTCCAATTTTATTTCTAGGCCACCTTAAAGTATACGCCACGGCCCACATGAAAATCAAGGATTTTTCTGTGTATAGGGATGGATATACGCGGAAAAAGGCCCCAAAGTCGCGTACATACACGACTGTTTAGCAAACAGTCACATATGCGGCTGCGTTCAAGTTTTTTAAGACTTCTAATGACCCAAACTTGAATTAAATGTGCAGGATGGTTCTATAATGGAGGGAACATGAGCACGGGGATGTAGAAGAAGCAGTACGGGGTGATCTAATGGCACAACAGGCTCTTTGTGCATGCGGGCTCTACAAGTTTTGGTGTCTTGGTGGCTTAAGGGACAAACCAAGACTGCTACAGATGCTAGTAGACTACTGGGATCCTGACTCAGAGTCTTTCCAGATTGATGTGAAGTCCATCGCCATAGAAGTGGAGGACATATACTTTATTATTGGATTGTCTCGACGGGGGGAAGTGTTGAAACTATGTTCTCATGGGCCCGGAGGTGGCCTCACCATAGATGAGTACATAGCAATGTATTGTTATCCAAACATAGAGAAGTTCGGGAGTCAGATCCCAACTAAATCCATACAGGTGTTAGGCCTAAAGGCCATACTACTAACACTGGGCAGGATAGCAGGGCTAGCCTCATTCCACTAGGTCTCACAGCCTCTAATGTTCTATGCAGTGGAGTGTATGAGACCCATGGTTTACAATTGGAGCACTGCACTATTGGGCAACATGAAGCACCAGCTCAGCGAGTGCAAGATGGGCAGAGTACGAAACTTCGGTTTTAGTAGCATAATAAGCACATTTTTCATCAAGCATGTTCTGGGATTGAGCCCTAGAGTTAACGTTCCTCTTCATGGGGTTTGAGATTTGGCCCAACAACGTTGGGCAGATGCGATGCGAAGACTGGGTGGAGGTAGGGTGTCCAACCCCTATCTAGCTAATTTCTTTCCATGGTGGCGACAACAAATAGTTGCCATCGATGACTACCCCTATGCGGGGATAGATTTTCGGGGAGATCCTGACATGCCACTACCACCAGGATCGGCATACGGTGACATTGGTAATGAATCCCAACCCTCTTTTTAAGTTTTTTGAGTTATTAAATTTTTTTTGTGTTTTTTGATATATGGAATCAAAAGGACATGTTTTTGCACGACAACACATAGTGACATCCTGTCATATGTATGCAGATGCAGGACCACGACAGCCTAAAGGATTCCCTCATCATAGACGGAGAGGAAGAGGAGATGATATTATGGGTGTGGATGCATAGCGAACGCTCCAAAGCATTCATACCAACTTCGTGCAGCTGACACATAGGGTACCCATGGCGTAGGTCGAGGACCCGCCTAGGGCCATGCAGCGTCAGGTGGTGGGTGTGCCACGAGCATGGGTGTGGTTGTTTTGACTGCTAGATAGAGCCATGGTGACATTTCACGATCAGAACCCCCCTCCTCCTCCCCAGGCTTAGATACCTGGGAGTGATACATTTTGTACTACTGTGTATTTATATTTTGGTGGCTTGGAAGCCCCATTTTTGTATTATGACACTATGTATTATCACATTTTGGATGTTTAATGAAAAACTTTTATGATGATCAGTTTATTTAGTTACATGTGTAAAAATGTATTTTTGTGATGAGCTTATTGTCTATGAAACAAATGTCAATCTAACATGTAGTTAGCATATGAGTTAGCAACTTGATTATAAATTCTTGGAACATGTATGTATGTTATGTTGTCAAATTTTCATTCTAACAATCTCACACGTAAGAATCTCTGTAATAATGTTGGATCTCTAACATGATACAAGCCATTTAGCTGTGACACTACTAACTCCAAATCAAGATGTACCTCAAGAGATAGAACACCATGTGAAATGGCATTCCGTAGAAGCTCAATAACAACACTATATTCAGCAACATTGTTTGAAGAGGGCCGTAAACATACACCTCCTGAAGACAATACCTGACCCATAGGAGTATAAATCACCCAAGCAGCAGAGGCTGAGTGTTGAGTGTGACGGCTTGCACCATCCGCAAATCCTATATAGATGGAAGACTCCATTGACATCTGCCATAAGAAACGAAAGCTAGTCAACAAACCTGATCACCATAAGAAAAACCTAACTATGCAAAATGTTGTACAATGATATACAATAGTCAACCCTGGCTGAAAATCATGCATAGTACTTTTTAAGATAGAGCCCATTTCTAGGCTCCGCCAAGGCCATCCCTTCATAATATACTAGCTCATAAGTGCCATTCTCTAACACACGTTTAACCATGTAAGGACCATGCCACATGGGGTTGAATTTTCCTACCTTGAAGGGTTCTTTAGCTTGATCCCACAAAAGGACCAAATCTCCTTCACTAAACTTCCTTGGACGAACAGATTTATCATATTGGACCTTAATGCGATGCTTATTCACCTCTAGAGCCACTAAAGAATCTCGGTGCTTCTCATCAAGCTGCTCTAAATGGACCAAACGTTCCTCCAATGGGGAAGTGTCTTGTACGAGCTCTATGGATAGCTTCAAAGAAGGGATTTCGCACTCAACTTGCAATACCAACTCCACTCCATGTACAAGTTGATATGGAGAAAAACCAGTGGCAGTCTTAACCGCAGTCCTATAAGCCCACAAAGAAGGATATAACATGATATGCCAATTGGTTGTGCTTTGTGTGATGGTTCATTGGAGAATGGACTTGAGTGATTTGTTCATTGCTTCAACCTGTCCATTCGCTTGAGGGTAATAAGAAGAAGAATGCTCCTGCTTATACCTTAACTTTGAGGCCAACTCTTCCATCATCCGAATCTGAAAGTGCCTACCATGGTTAGTGACAAGCTCTTTCGAAATACCGAACCGAGTAATAATCTAGTTGAATACGAAGTGCACAACTGTCTCACCGTCGGATTTAATCGTGGGAATAGCCTCAGCCCATTTCATGAAGTAATCAACAACCACGATAATATGATGATGCCCCCCAGCTGAAGCTAGGTTGCAATCCATGAAATCAAGCCCCCACTTAGTGAAGGGACCCGCAGTGATAATTGGATGTAACAGGGCAGGATGAGAGGGCATATTACATGTGAAAACCTGGCAAGGGTGGCACTTCTTGACTTCATTAACACAATATTTAAAGATCAATGGCTAGAAATAACCCGCTCTCAAGATTTTTTGGGTTGTACAAAGCCCAGATAAATGACCACCACATGCCCCTCCGTGTTAATCATTCATCACAAGCTTAGCCTCTTCATGAGTTAAACAATGATGTAAAATGGAATCTACCCCACGGCGGTACAATTTGTTATCCACTATGAGGTAATTCTTGGATACATGACGTAATCATCGTCGTTCATCCCGTGAAAGGTGAGTAGGGACCTTCAATGTTTGTAAATATATGATAATATCACCATACCATGGATCCAAAGTTGAGATTAAGAAGATGTGCTCATCAACAAACATATCTTCACAAGCCTCCTCCTCCTCCTCGCTCGGGAAATCAGATATAAGCTCCACAAAAATCAACGATTTCTTCGATTTTGTCGAAACAAACTCGAGATCGAATTCTTGCAAGATGACAATCCACTTATTATTCTTTCCCCCTATCATCCCTCTAGTGAGGACGAACTGAAATGGATTGACATGGGCAACCACCAAGGTCTGGCAAAGGAGAATATAGTTTCTCAATCTTTGAACCGCATGAATGGTAGCTAAGGAAAGCTTCTCCACATGGGAATAATGGATTTCCGCATCTATAAGGTTTCGGCTCAGATAATATATGACATGGTATTGGAGCTCCTCAAACTTCAAATGGTCGACTCTTATACCCTCTTTGGAGACAATGAACCCTAATAAGTGACCAGACTTCATGCAAAATATGCACTTGTGAGGATTTAACCTGACCAAATAATGGTGGCACCTTTCGAACACTAATCTCAAATGGTAGGAATGATGCATCCTCTGACGAGAATGAGTAGAAAGGTCATCCAAAAAGACTTCAATAATCAATTTGAGATAATGGAAGATCAAGGTCATAGCCCACTAAAAAGTGTCTCTGATGTTTTTAAGGCCGAAAGGCATCTTCCGATATGCAAAGGTACCCCAAGGACAAATAAAGGCGGTCTTATGTTGGTCCTCAAGTTTGATCTGTATCTGATTGTATCCAAAAAATCCATCCATAAAGGAAAATACCTCGCTCCACACACACTCGTCCAAAATTTGATTAATAAATGGTGTGGGAAAATTATCCTTAGGACAGGCACGATTCAAGTCATGGAAATCAGTGCATATACGGATCATTCCCTGCTTCTTATCAACCGGAATGGGGTTTGAAACCCACTCCATCAAGGGAACGGGATAGATAAAACTAGCATTCAACAGCTTTTCTATCTCAGCCTTAATCGCGGGTGCTTTCCTAGGATTCACCACACGCAAGCGTTGTCGAACAGGCTTAGCATTGGGATAAGTTGTAATTTCATGCTCAACAATGCGAGGGTCGATACCTGGCATTTCCTCGTATGACCAAGAAAATACATCACGAAATTATTTGAACAGCTCGGTATACTCTAGAATCTCAGCATGGGAACATTCTGCCCCAATATAGACATTCTCAATCTTGCCAGGATCGCGAGAGACATTGATAGGAATGGTAGGAGGTATATTTTCCATGTTTCCATTAGCCATCGGACCAGGAGAGATTAATGGAACCACGGGACTACCAATTCTCTCACTAAGAACCTCCCTAAAGTCCTCACGCTCTAAACAATCAAGCTCGGGAAGGAAGTAAGATCTATGATGCAACTCTTCCCATGGTGGCTCAACCCCAGACATAGCCTCAATAATGGCTTCATCTAAAGGAAAAACACTATCAAGGCAGTCATGTGCATGAGAACACTGAACTGCCCATGTAGGCAGCACATATGGGTCCTCCTCCTCTGTCTGCAAAGAGGAAGAACTAGACGCTACAACACATTCAAGATTAGCTTGATATGCTATCATAGTTGTAGGCAATGGCACGTCTGTTCTGATGGGCTCACTCGAAGGACTCGATGTAGGAAGAATCCAAGGATCTTCCATATGAGTGGTGCAAAAAGATACCAAACACAATGATGATGAAGCCTCACCGAAAGTACACCAGATCATAAGAATAGGTGTAGTACAACTAAATGATCCCATAAGGGATGCGTACATTCCCACACCCACACTCCCAGTTGCCGGCTGAGAGTGCACGACAATCAGGATAGAAGCTCTCGAAGATGCGGTAACACACAAATTCTTGAATGACATTTGATTAATCATAACTATATTCCCATTAAATGGAAAGAATACAACTCGGAATAGAGAAGAAGCTATGGCTTGCATACTGTACATCCAATTCCTACCCAGTAACAAATTGTAGTCAAGGGGCGCATCAACCACCTCGACCTCGATCGTGACGGTCTTCCCTCCCAAATGGAACTTAAGAGAAGGAAGAATGTCGTGCAGCCGAAACGATCTACCATCAAGCGCAGTCAACATGGTAGCAGATTTAGACAACTCAGGGGAACCCAAACCCTTCCAACACGCCAAATACATCACGAAAGCAGGAGCACCTTCGTCAATCACAGTGCTCTTGACGGTCTTGTTAAGACATTCTACATGAATCAAGAGAGACACATAGTAAGTCAAGCGAGGCTGTAGTCCCGTGGTTTCAAATTTGATGATGGAGGAAGAATTATCATCGTTAACACCAAGAGCAGAAAGAAAAGATTTCCTTTGTGAAGGACAACTCTGAAGTACTTTGAGTGCAGACATCGCACAAGGAGTGTGGCCCAAATCCTCAACAACAGAATAGTTCTGGGTGGCTCAGGAATTAGGATTGTGCCCCGAACACTTAAGGACTTCCTTAGGAATGTGAGGAGCAACTTCAGGTTTATCCACAGGTTTTTCAATACACAATGGACTCTTGGGTGGAGCAAGTTCCTTTCCAAGGTCTAGTTGTGACAAACCATAGTCCTTCGCACGAGTCACAACCTTAGTAGCACGCACCATGTTGATGCAACCATGACCACTACAAGCTTCCTGTGGATCTTGATCCCCACCAGACTAATCATGGGTCCTTGAGTTCATATTTTGATTATGAGGTAAAGGGTTAGTCAGCACAGCTAGGCCCTGTGCTATGAACCTTGAGGCTTCTTCTATCCGAGGGCACAAGTGAGTGAGTTGGTCCTCCTTACACAACTTGCAAGGAAACTTAACCTTACGATTAGCATGCTTGTCCCCCCCAGCATTTCAGGCATTCTTATCATTAGAATTGGCATTTCCATTCTTATTCCCACCCTTACAATTGATTTTATCCTTCTTCTTATTCCTTTCGGGTTGCTGGTTACCCTTCTGGTCTGACGATTGTACCGAAAGCACACTCATCATTTGGGTGGGTTGAGACGAAGCCATGGCCTGTCCCAAAGCAAATTGGTTGATAGATAATTGACTAACCTGTTTCACAACTGAATCTGTAGGTTTGGCACTCGTACAACCAACAATGCCATCGGCATGTGGTCCAGGTTTGACCTTAGGGTCGAAACTAGAACGCGGAGCATTAGGAATGATCTCATATAACAAACCAGATTGAGCATAAATCAAGTCCAATTCTTATGCCCTAAAAATGGCTTGTTCCTCGTTCTAAACTCCGGATGTAGAAATATCCTTCTCTATATAAGGTAGTAACGACTTAAGGAACCACTCGAGGAGAAAATCTGGCAGTATGAAGGCTTTAGTCAATCTCTTTCTTCTACGCCACTCTTGGATATGGTCCGAGATATGAGTGGCTTTATCTTGCCGAAATGTCAACAAGAGTTCAGTACCAACGTCGTAATGCACTGGTAGCTGGAAGTGGTTGAGAAAAGTCATAGCTAGGTCATCGAACAAAGTGAATGCCCCCCTAGGTAACTCTATGTACCATTTCATGGCAAGCCCGGTGAGGGTGCGTTGAAATAGCCTTAAATGGATCGAATCTTCGTGTAAGGAGTTAGAAGAGCACCATAGGTGAAATGTAGTAACATGTTCACTCGGATCTTCTCCTGGTTTTTCCTCGAACTTGGGAATGTCTGAGGGAAGCTTCGTAGGGACAGTCAGCCAAGCCAGGTCATAAGATACCGGATCGTTCATCAGTCTTGACAAGTCAGGAAAATTTAACATTGCGAGGAAAGGGAGCCTAGGTTGAGCAGGTCTATGAGGCGCTCCTTGATAATTTTGGTTCACATAGGACTGATTACCGTAACCACCATGGCCATGGCCATAGTATCCTCATCCCGTTTGACGCATGTAGGGTGGCATGGAAGCACCATAATGTGGTGTACCTTGACTATTTGGGGCTACAAAGCCATAATTCAGGGAGTAAGTAGGTTGTTGATACCCATACCCATAAGGTGAATAACTTTGTGCATACTGTGGTTCATAATATGGTCCATAAGAAGTCCCATGAGATGTCCCATGAGAAACTCCATAGGTAGGAATAGACATTCTAGAAGTAAGAATATGACCTCCAGAAGTAGGAATACGACCTCCCGATACAATAAGAAGTACTTGAATCTGAGACACAACTACGCGAGTAGCAGCAGTACGCACATGACTCATAGCAACATTCTGGCCTGAAGGACCACGTGAATGTGGGGGAGGAATAGCTTTCAAAGAAATAGGAAGATAGGACGAAGGGATATGTGAAATCACATAAGTGGTATTCCCTATAGTTTCTCATCTTGGATCTGGTATCCGAATATGACTACTAGCACTAGGTCTAGGAGGAACATGTGATGTACCCTCCACCACTGGGATGAAGGGTACAATGTGACTCATGCTCCCAAATCTCTCCACATGGAAAGGAATGGGAATGCCCCTAGGCATAGTGCTAGGATCAAATTCCGACTCGACATGGAACGCCAAGTCATGTGAAGGGATGCCAGGCATGCCATAACTAACATAACTAGTGCTCGCAAGTTCATGATGAGTCTCGTCGCCTGACATCCAATACTGATGACCTGTTGATGAGGGATAATACCCAGTCTATGTAGGTATATCATGTGAAGGAGTGAACCTAGAGTGTGTAGGTATATCAGGTGAAGGATCATACACAGGGGTAGGATCATCTTCTCCAACCTCCTGAGGTGGAGAAGACAACTCAGGAATTTCATCTTCATGATCTCCCTTCGTGTGTGAATCAATGTGAGAAGTAGTCCGCCTGGACTGTCTATTTATCTCTCCCAAAGGAGGAGGAGATGTAGAAGGCGGAAGTCCTGCTAAGCAATGAGAATGGCGGGGTTCCGCACCCGAATCCACAATGACTCAAAAAATGAAAAATGCTCTCTAATTATGCAAACCCTAAGCAAGCTAACGTGCACAGAGCATACGCCAATATAATCTAAAGCCAATCACAAGCAAACAAGGGTAGGATATGTGAGCTCCCGAATGAAGCAGGTATGTCTCACCTAGGAGAGGCTTGAGACTCCCATGCACAACAAGAGGAGGTTCATAACCAATTATTGTGGCCCTCGGCTTCAACTCATATAGTGGCTGTGTTGTCCAACCCCAACCTGGCCGGGACACCTATAGAATAGCCCCCGCAAAGTACCCCCTCGATAACCTAGGTAAGGAAACTAAGGTCACCTCAATATAATCAATGCTCAGGCGGACAATCGCAGGCAGGATTGACCGTATGGGCAGGGTAGCAAATCCCAAAACTCTCGAAAGAGCCCCCACATATGAATACAATCCTGGAAACATCTCTGGTGCTACTCAGTTATGACTAGGGGTCATCCCAATCAATAACCGCTCACACTGCCTCCTGCTTAACTCCATTGTAAGAGGAGGATCCTGAGAAACACTAATTATACCAAGGAATTTCACACTCTCACCTAGACAGAGACATACATGTTGTTGTTTAGTGGTCTTGGAGAATTTACTCACAATGAACTATTCCAAGATCCTAAAACCTAATCTTGTTGGTGTACCCTATCAAAGAAAATAGTGTAATCCATTTTAATTAAGCGTTGACTTTATTTGGCTTTATTACTCAAAAAATGTAGATGATCGTGAAACTAATGGTGTTATGACGCAACTTGAAGTAAAATGCACACCTAACAATCAATGCAAATGCATTGTGTTGAATGAAAAATAGGGCATGCTACTACGTGAAATGCAAAATTTTCTTCAAATGACAAATGTAGTCAGTCCTATATGAAAGCCTAACTAATATTTCTCTAAGCAAACCTAGTGCAAGTACCATGCAAAGTGAAAAGTGCAATGCATAATGATACAAAGAAGAAAATATTTTTGGATTTTTTGAATAAAAATGAGATACTAAAGCAAAAGAATGATTCTACCACCCCCAGACTCTGCAAGCACAATCAAAAAACACTCATGCAAAGTGCTAAGGTAAAAGAAATCTAATGCACTAATCCCAAAACAAAAAATAAAAAATGCAATGACAAGAACATTCTTAAAAAAAAAACTACCCTAAAAAAGGTGTCTCTGGTAAAAAACAGAGGTGTATACAGACTATAGCAATATCAAAGGAGACTCAACAATCATCAAAATTCACCCAGTAACAATCAATATTCCTCTAAAAGGAAAAACTCAAGGCATACATGACTGTTCGCAGTAAACCCGCGTATGTACGTGGATATATCAGTCAAAGCCGCGTGTATATGCAATTGTGAGTTAAAAACTCACATACAGGAAGAAAAATGTATAAAAAGAAAGGAAAACAGATAAACTGAGACAAAATTCACACCAATTAGACACTACTAGGAAAACATGCCCCCAGACCTGACTCAGAAACCGAGAAATAAGAGCAATTCAAGCACATTTAATGCCGATAAAAACCCCTAAAGGACAACTACTAGGAACTCCCCAGTTGAGTCGCCAATTCTATTATGGAGAGAAATTCCTATGGTTTGGGGTACCACAACAGACAACTTGACTCCAAAAATCAATCCTTTCCTATATGCAAGAGAAACCAAATATCTAACACTAAAGGATCTCGATTCGTACCTTATTCCAGACGGTTGTTGTAGATCCTTGTTGAGCTTTCCAACTCCAGCTTGACTTGATAAATTGCTTCCTCAACATTCAATAAACAAGACAATCATGCTATATATAATTGTGTTAGACCTACTCTAGCATATCTAATCAATAACATATAAGCATTTGAAATCATCCATGGATTAAATATTCATTCAAATACACATTATTGGATAGGAAAATATATTTCTATTAATATAAAACATAGATTACAATAGAGACAACCTCTGTTGGCATGTCTGCGAATCGGAGAAACTGAGCCCCCCACTTGGGCCTCCACCACTTCAATCCTCCATCTCTCGATAGCAATCTCACAAGCAAAGGGAAATCTTGCGAAGAACACAAAAGTGCTCCAAGGGACAAAGGGATGCAGACTCAAGTATAAGCTTCGAAAACAATGGACTATAGTTTTCTTGCTCTCAATTCCTCATGCCTTCAATGTATCCAAAGGGTTCCTTATATAGCTCTTCAATGGGGTAATGAAAGGTCGAATCCAAGCGATCTCAAGGCATATGGAAGGCCAGGAGAGAAGTGAGTCGCATCCACATCAAGGAAAACTCCAAAATAAGTTGGCCTTTTGCACACATCCTGATGTACGTAGTTTTAGGGGTCAAACCCGCATATATACGTGATAAAGGGTTTAAAAGTCGCGTATGGCAATTTTTGCATGTTTTTAGGGATGATCTTGGAAACATCAAAGGAACACAAGTGGTCCATGGGGTCTAAGGAGTCTATAGAGGGACAGGGAAGGCCATAAAAATGTGATTCACCATGTGTGGTAAAATCAGCTATAACACATATTCCAAGTCAACCTTTAGTATATATCAGTAGTCACATTCAAGAAAATCTCCATCACATTTATCACAATGCCAGATGTCTCCAACTTTTTGAGCAATCTTTTTCATGCATTATATTCCATCAATAAAAAGAGGGAATGCAAGGAAATAAAAGTCACCCATGTTAACATTTGTGATGGTTGCTTTAAGAGAGTACCAAACAGCTTTTTTAGATGATTGAAGAGTTTGTAGGTCCTTGATGGTAGTGACTTTATGAGAACTAGAGTGAGAGGCATTGAACTTTCGGCTCAACGATGGTGATGCTAAACGAAATCCATTTTCACGAAACTAGTTTTGGAGAATTGAAGTTTTTTCAATATCTGTGTTTATAAAAACATTAGTGTTGGAAATAGTTCCAACAATTTTTCCATTAAATTTTGTAACACGGCCACCTTTGATTGCTACAGTTGGAGACGTAGGTAAACCACGAAGGCTGGTAAGTTCGGCTCCTTCAATTTGGCAAAGGTCACCACAAAGTGTTATGTCAATACTATTTCCTGACATGTCACAGAGTCCAATAGTGCGCCTAACAGTCTCAACACCATCTCGGTTTCATATTGTGGATGACGGAGAAACTGAAATTACAAGGCCAACAAGGTCCACCATGGAATTGACAGATATAGTTTGTATCTCATGAATAGTTTTAAAGTTAAAGCAAAAAAAGGTATTAAGGGGTATTCATTTAAGCACGGTTGGATGGTTGAAGAGGAACCTAGGAAAATCTCATTATGGCTTTTCAAATGGTTGAAAATTGGATTGGATGCTTTCATTGTGCCATTTGATACTATGTACACTATTCCTATATGTATTTGTTCATACAAAGAGAGTGCCAATTCATTGAATGCAGATATATGTATTTCATCGTGTGAAGGATTAACAATGTCAAATCCAAATATTTTTCCAGACCCTCGTTGGTTTCCATATTCGTGTAGTTTTGTCTTGGCAATAACTCGACCTTGAATGTTCCATACTTTGCTAGAACAGGTTAGTGATGTGAATGGAATAGTTGATGCAGCCAAGGCAGGGTTATCATCTACTGAGCTAGGATTCATTGGAATAGAGGAACAAGTCTACAAGGGAGAAGGTACAGGTAAGTGGTAAGGTGCAGGATCTCCAATAATCGTTGCATCCACTGTAACAACCTCAAGTGCAAGCAATGCAATAGTCCTGTGAGAAGAAGTATGTTAGAGTTGAATAGGATATAAAAGCACGGGATGCATGAACAGGGTGAAAATGCTTAAGTGGACAAAGACAAAATGGAAATTAAACATACATTACACTATGTACAATGTTCAATGTACACTTGGTAAGTTTGATTATAGATCCTTCTTTGAGCTGTCCAGTTTCTACAAGACTACTATATATAGTTGGAAGTAATATCTCATGGTTGTGAATCCCGTCTGAGATAGAAATTTGGAACCAAATAGATGATGAGTTCAGTGAGTTCACTTGGTTTAACGAGGAGACTTGTACCAGCATGAAAATGTTGACAGCACCATGCAGCAAGAGTGATATAGAATCTTCAGTTAGCATACTCTCCATAGTGTGACTCAATTTTTTTCCTGTGAAATGAAAAAGGGCAAGAAACATTCACTCTGGAGATTGATTCTATGGTAGTTGTTCAAAATTTGCAATAAACATTAATAGATTAATTTGTGTCATATTTCAATTTTTTAGTATAAATATTGTAATTCTTAAATAATTTTGAAACTAATAGGAGCACTATTAGCAGTAAATTTTTTTTCAAACTTTATGAGAAAATATGTACTTTCACTATAAATGTTGTAATTCTTAATTGTATTCATTAAGTCTTCTTAATACAGTATATATATTAATATATAATCCACTATCCTGCAACCCTCACCCCACAAGTGCGGGCTGTGGGATGCGGGGTATGGGATTACTAAATAATATTTCATTCACCATGCTCATCCCGCAACCCGCATCCCGCAATTTCCCAGACGACAACGCGCAATCCCGCAAAATGCAAGTTGTAGGATATGGGATTACTTAAAAATATTTCATTCACCACCCTCATCCCGCAACCCGCATCCCACAATTTCCCATGCTGCAACAGGAAATCCCACAAAATGCGGGTTGATGAAACACAGAATAAAAATCCTAAATCAAAGGTGTTTTCCATTTGCAACTTCAGAGTTTCCTTATTTAGTTGAACTAAAACAAAGAAAGGATTATTTCATTCTCTTTCAGTCAAAGCAGAAATAACATCAAAACAAAGCAAGGGTGTTGAAACATCTCGTAATTAGACTAAATGCATATTCAAAAAATTTCAGCAGACTAAAGGAATAATTGCAAATTTAAAGAAAGTGCAAACTGCAAAAGAAAATACATTAATAACTAATAATCAAACAAAGCAGCAATAACAAGAAAACAAAGCAGGGGGCAGACTAAAGGAATACCTGCAAATTTAAAGAAACTGCAAACTGTGAAGTGTAAATAAAGCACACCAAAATAAATATGTGGTTACCTGAAGGTCTGTTTATATGCGCAAAGCAAAGGCGGTGCAACAACAAACGTGACAAATGCAGTATTGTAACATGGTTTTCAAGATCGCCATAAGCTGAGCAAAGATGAAGATATTGACCCATGTCGAAATCATATGACAAGCTTTCTTGCATTAATTGAGCAACAATGCATTGATGAAACATTAATGCCAGTGGATAAAGGGGCATTGGAAAACTGTATTGAATTCAATGAAGCGCTAGTAGAATGGAAGCTCGACCAAATTGTGAGTGTAAAGACAGAAAACTAGTCTAGAATAGCGTCTGCTAAATCCAAAAAAACTGGTGAAGCGAAACTCTGCAATATCGTCGAGAATGAGTTTCCTGAATCGAGATAAATGAACCACGAGCAAGGACAGTAAAATCCTGTAAAAAAATTCACCCAAACCAGTGGTTTAGGACAATAGATGGAAGAGTACAGAATACATGCAAACCATCTGTCAAGAAAACACAGTAAACGGAAACTGCAAAGAACAACCTGCAACTGGAAACCAATCCATCAATCCATTCACTTGTAGCAACGGTCGTAACACATAGGACAACAATGGTCTACGGGGCATAAGTTGGCCTATAGAGATGGTAGAATCGGGGACCCAAATAAAATGCATTAGCTAAACACCAACTCAAAAGAATGACCTGCAACTGCCAATCAATCCATCAATCCATTCACGTGCAAGAACGGTCGTAACACAGAGGACACCAACGGTATACGGGACAGAAGTTCGCGAATAGAGATTGCAGAATCGAGACCTGACTAAAATGGAGAGGAAAAAAATTCTCATTAATCAGCACAACACTCGTCCATTATCAATTGGCTAATCCGACACGACACGTGTCGAACTGTGAATGGGCAGGGAGACAAGGAATCTTTGAGACTGCTTCTCCATAGGGAAAATGTCTTCAACGTAATTATAATCAATGTTTAAAAGGTAAAATGAAATAAAATATCCCTTTTACTAATTATAATTAAAATATAAATAATTGATGTTTAAAAATAAACAAAAATAAAAAATATGTTAACATTTTTTTCCATATTAAGATGAATATTTAAACAAATCAAAATATAATAAATACAATGTGGTCCTAACAATACCAGGTGATTAACAAGATGGTCACCATAAAAACATCTCGTTTCAACCACGACTTAATCATTAAAAAAAGTGGAAGAATTTCTATCATTGACACCACCATATCCGTCAAAAACCCATATTTTCATTGACGAGAACTTCATGAGGTCAAAGAAAACAATCATAGCAAATGCAATAATACAAGTGAGGTCTCTCAAAAATTGTATGCCCTTAAATTTCACTTTTATATACATATTTCACTTAGTTAAACTATAGGGGATTACTTAATGTTAATAATTTTTTTAATTATTATGTTTTTTAATAAATATATGTAGAGTTAGATGATTATTTATATTACAAAAAAATTATATACTAATTCAGAGGTTAGTTATGATCATTTAATGTTTAGCTAGATCATAATAATTTGATTTCAATTTAATCTTATATATTATGGTATAAATATCCCAAAAATAAAGTTTGGTTGAGTTAGCTTAAGTGCCCAAATCAATAGTTAATTCATTTAACACAATGGCAAAATGACATACACAATAAATAATACAAGTACAAAACAAATGTTTACAACTTTATATGCCTTTGGTCTGTTTTTCTTGGTAAAGCGTTTTTCACATGAAACGATATGAATCATAAGTGGGTAAATATAGAGATTAATTTTTTTTTTCCAGAGAAAAAAATCATAATTTTATATACATACTTACAAAATTACATTCTTCAGTTGGTACAATATCACAAGATAATTGCCCAAACTCCCAAAATATAGTCAGAAAGGATCTTACATATGATCAGAGCTAAGGATAGTTGATCATTCGCATTACACTACCATATGATATTCAAATATATATCACATGCCTGAATACCTTGCTAAAAGCCTGCAAGTTTCTGCATCTCAAAATAAAGTCTCATATAGAAAACAACCACCATATGATATTCAAATATATCATCTAACATATAACATACCTATATACCTTGCTAAAATCATATAAATTTAGTAATTATCTGCATCTCAAAACAATAAAGTCCCATACAGACCGAGTCTCTAAAATATATAAAGCATACAGTAAGTTGTCATCATTTTAAGGACCAGCCCCCAAACGTGGTTATGTCAAAAGAGCAGATAGGAATCATATCTTTCAATCCCTTGAAACTCAGATATGCCAACACCCATTCTGAACATTTGCTCTATCTTTGAATAATTCATCTGCTTTAGCATTTCTTTCTCTATAGATGTGCTGAAATTCTACATTCTCGAATATATCAGATATTCTGATGACTTCCTGAAGTATCTGTGAGAGCTCTAAATTATGAATTTTGTACTTACCTGTAACCCAATTTATAACCAACATGGAGTTTCCAAAAATCTGCATTTTAGAAATCTGTTTACCCAAAGCCAGTGTAAGAAGTAACTTCAATGCACATATCTCAGCAAGATTGTTAGTACATATGCCCATTCCAGCTTTAAAAGTAAAGTAATGATCATCCTTAATGTAAAGCACGCCCCCAACACCACATAGTTGTGGTTCACCAGCAACCGAACCATCAAAATACCCCCAAGGATTTTATTTATCAATATTCTCCTCAATAATATTTCAGATCTTCAAAATACAGTTATCCTGTGGAAAAGAATTCAGTAACCCCATGCAAAAGGAAGATGCCTGTGTAGGTGAGGGAGTGAAATCATCAAAACAACTTTGATTCCTAGCCTTCCAGATGAGCCATGAAACTATAATAGGCAAAGTTCTGATATGTTTCACCTTCTCATTAAAAACCAGGTCTTCAAACAAGATAAAATCGAATCTCCAATCCATAAGTTTTAAGATTTAACTTAGACTCAATCTCATCCCAAACAATTATGGTATATGGACAACCCACCCCTAGATGGAAGTTAGATTCAACATCCATTTTACATAGGTAACATCTGCCAGGTCCCTCCCAGCCCTTTCTGCATAGGACATCCCATGTAATAGATTTACCTGAAAATAAAAACCAACAAAAGATTTTGGACTTAAGGGGACACTTAAGCTTCCAAAGCAATTTCCACCACCAAGAAATTTCCACCTCATTCTTATCCATAATCACTTGCAAATAACCGGCTTTAGGAGAATACTTACCGGATTTTGATTGATTCCAAACCAACACATCAAACTCATTAGTTAATCTGATATGGCTAGCTTTAAAATAGGCAAATACCCATTCCAGCAAGTAATTTCTTGATCATCCACTAAACCAAGAATATCAGCATTGAGCCAACCCCGTTCCATCAAATTAGACACACCTGGACAACCAACATCTTTAAAAAAATATATTCCAGCTAAATGTAATTTATCAGTCAGTTGAGAAGGTAACATATGTCTCCATTTGCATCCAACCCATGGATCCATACCAATACAAACATCAACACCATTCCCAACCTTCCAAACAAGGTAATTACCAATAAGATCAAAAGACCATAGAACAAATTTCCAACAGATAGATGTTCCTCTTTTCTTCTTTTCATTTTCTATGATCCAATCCAGTAATGATAGAGGCCTAATATATTTTTGAATTGCAATATGAACTCATAGTCCCGATCCATGGATAATATTCCAGACACTCTTAGGTGCAAGAGCCTTACCAAATAAAGCAGGTATTTTCAACCCCCAGCCCCCCAAAATTTTTGGTTTTACCAGTACCTTCCAAGATGTCTAGGATAATCCAGAAGATGAGTCATAATTACCAGACCATAAAAATTTGAAACAGATCTTTCGAATCTTCTCAATAAGACCCATTGGGATCCAAATGGATCCAGTAAACCGGTATGGCCTCAAGAATAGATTTTACCCAAATAAGCTTACCACCCTTGGACAGCCACCTGAAGCTCCAATTCTTTATCCTTTTTTCAGCTTTAGCAATCAATGAGTCCCAATCTTTCAACAAGTATCTACAAGGTTTGAGATAAAAGCCAAAATACTTCATACCACTCAATTTTAACAACAGAAAAAGAAAAAAAAGATATTGTGTAATGAAATCAACTTTGTTTCATCTAAACCAGAGTAATAAAAATTAATTTGTAAAACCCTAACTTTTCATTATTTTCAAACCTAAAATAATTTCTTTTCTATTACCATTATTACAATTTGTCGCAAATATCATATTCTTATAGCGTATGTTTTGCAATAACAAGTGTTAATACCTTCCTAATTTTATCACTGGTGTTAGTGACGCAAAGTTGAAAACTTATTAAAGATTTAAAAAAAAAGTTATACACGTAAAAAAGTGACCCCTATATTATTTTGTAAATTTTTTATTTTTTAATATAATTTTTATTTCTGGTAAATCATTTTCAAACTTTGTAAAATTTGTCACTTCAAATTTTTTACCTATTTAGAAAATAAAAAATAGAATTATAATAATTTCAATATTTATTTATAATATTTCAAAATTTATTTTTTATTTTCAAAATATTCAATTTAATATTAAACGGTTAAGTAACAAAATTTTAATAAAATTTTTAGATATTAACAAATTAATAAAAAATGAAAAAACATTTGACCATAAAGTGATTATGATATACTCTGCCTTCTGCAGCTATAAAAAAGGTTGGTTCAAGTGAGAAAATACTAGTTCCAAGTTTCGGGGTTCATGCAAGTTGCGTAAAAGGAGTTGTGGTAGTATAAAGAATTGTAAATTAGTCACCATTAGGCTTTCCAATAAAATAGATTATTGGAAACAATTATAAGACCTTTAATACTATTATTAATCAGTTTTTGGATTTATGCAAGTTGTCTAAAAGGAGTTATGGTAGTATAAAGAAGTGTAAATTAATCAGCAGCATTACTAGTCCTTCAAAGAAAATAAATTATTGGGAACAATTATGAGACCTTCAATATTATTATTAATTAAGTTGGGCCATTTAGAATTGTTGTATTAATTAATTGCTATATACCATTTTATTTTAATTTATGTTAGCTTTTTATTAACGTTTTCAATTTTTGTTGAGCTCCTTTGAGATAAATGAGTGGATTGTGTAATCTAGCTATACCTTGATTTTGGTGTTGGCATATTTCCCAGTGGATTAGCCCTTTAATAAATGGTGAACCACCTTTAAAAAAAGCATAATATCATTTTGAAAAAATGTTTTTAAGTTTTTGTTAGTACTTAGAATCTTATATTTTGTAAATTAGTACCACAATCTTAATATATATGTTGATTGAGGCATAATTAGTGATGTTAAATATGAGTGACGAAGTGTATTATTTTTTTATGATTTTACAGGTTATTGATTTGTATTGAGAGAATAAATAATAACAATATTTTCTAAATATTAATATGTATAGAAAAAGTTAGAAGTATTTTATAAAAAAAGTTCACTTAAGCATAATCTAGGGAATTCACATCGAGGCCACATCGAGGCATTTTTATTGAGCATTTTCATGGAGGCACTTTCAAGGTCAAGTTTTTTCAGGGAGGTACTTTCAAGGTCGAGTTTTTTCAAGGAGGCACTTTCAAGGTTGAGTTTTTTCAGGGAGGCACTTTCAAGGTTGAGTTTTTTCAGGGAGGCACAATTTACAAAATTTTCATTGAGGCATCTTCACGACGTTCATGGGGTATTTTCAAGATTGGGCTTTTTCTCTAAGATAATAATTTTTAGGTAGCATTTGGCATCTCCATGAAATACTTTCAAAGATTTGGGAATTTTCATGGCATGCCTTTAAAACCCTAATCCCCTAGCTTGACCTAACCAAGTGCCCAGGTTCCTTCTCCCAACCTTGTTGAACTAACAAGGGGCACAATATCTTTTTCCTAGTCTTGTTTATAATTTATTTCCTCTTTATTTCTTTATTCCAATATGAACACATCACCACATTTGCCAAAAACATTTTAGGAGAGGAGAACTAGCAAGGTAACCCTAGAAAATCCTTGTGAATATATAGAATATATAGATAAACATAGGAAAGAAAGAAAATTTAGACTTCAAGTAAAGTTAGAGGAAATAATTAACAATAAGTTTGTTGGAAAATCAAGTTATACTTAGAAGGGGGGGTGAATAAGTATTTAGCTATCTTTAACTTTTATCACCTTATTTAAAAAAAAGAAAACAACAATAGAAACATAACGCCAAATTTTATCGTGAAAACCCAATTGGGAAAACCACAAACACTTTCTATTACTACAAAATTATATTTACAAGTATTTTGCAAGGTCCAACTTGCTGGATGCTACAACACCCAATATTTTCAGCTGCAACTGAAGGATGCACCGACACCATGTTCACCAACAACAACTGGAAGGAAGCTACGACTTCTTACAAGATTTTGTTTCATGCCCTTGCGCCTCCCAACCACCCTTAGGCGATTATGCATTCTCTATTTTCTGTACACTTTATGATTTGCAATGTGTGTACAAAGACACTTTATTTGACTGACTGGATTTTCGTTTATATACCCTCAATCATGCATCTTTACCTTATAGTCACAACTCTTCATCATGGCCCTTAACAAATAAAACTAATTTAGAATTACCTTCTCTATTAACCCTATGAGTTTAACCATATGATTATGAAATATTTGAATTCATAATCTCGACTCAGACATGTTACCTTACAACTTATTTTATTCTTTGCTTTACAATATGTCGATATTTTCAATTCCGATTCCGACTGATTGATTCTGATGTCGAGAATCAACCTCATGAATACACTATGTACTCCAACATTTTTTATTCCATCGTTTCGACTTCGACTTTGTCAATTCCGATGTCGAACTAAACTCTGTCGATTCTGGCTTATCGATTATGATGTCGAACTAGACTTTGTCGATTTCAACTTGCTGATTATGACTTCGAACTATGATTCTGACTTGCTCATTCGATGTCAAACTAGACTCCGTCGACTTCGACTCCAACTTGTCTGCAGCTCCAACTCGTGACTTTGGTTATGACTAACAATTCAGATTTTGACTCTAACTGTGAATCAATTGACAATGGTAGACAAGCAATCGACTCCGACTAGTCGACAATAGGTTGACTTCAACTGATAATGGTCAAATTCAACTGATAATGGTCAATAAGAAGTTGACTATTGATTTAGAGAGACTCAACCATAATACAATAGGTCGACACCAACCTTTGACACTTTCGATTACATATGGTGATGACCAACTTTCTATCCTTTTCCTTTTTTATTAATCACCTTATTTGACATCAATAACAATCATACCCAACATTCTCCCTATTTGTCATTAATAACAACCACTCTCCAATACCCCCCCCCTCCCCGCTTTGACATTAATGACAAAGGATCACAAAACTCCCCTTGTCATCATTTCTCCCCCCTGGTTGACTGTATTCATGCCAGGGTACAATTTCCAATTTTATCCTAAGGAAGAGGGATAACCCTCATTTTCTATTTGAGATAGGAAAAGGACCCTCGAGTCATTGGTTTAGTAAAGATGTCTACAATTTGTTCCTTTGTATCAACATATTATAATTTGACAACATTTTGTGACACATGTTCTCTTAAAAAATGATATTTTATTGGAATGTGCTTGGTCTTGGAGTGCATAACTGGATTTTTGGATATGTTTATGGAACTCGTGTTGTCACAGTGTATCAAAATTAGGTCCTCATATTTCACAAGTAGATATTCTAATGTTTATTTAATCCAGATGAATTGAGTCTAACATGATGCAACAACAATATACTCAGCTTCTACTATCGAAAGTGAAATGGAGGACTGTTTTTTGCTTAGCCATGATACCAAGAAATTTCCTAAGTAAAATGTTGCTCCACTAGTGCTCCTTCTATCATTAATACTTCCTTCCCAATATGCAGTAGTAAATGCCTTCACAGAGAATTCATTTCCTTTTGGATACCATAAACCATACTCCATAGTTCATCAATACTTCCTTCCCAATCTGCATCAGTAAATGCCTTCACAAAGAATTCATTTCCTTTGGATACCATAAACCATACTCCATAGTTCCTTTCAGATATCTAAATATTCTTTTTACTGTTGCCACATGTGTTTCTTTAGGGGCTGATTGGAATATGGAAACCAAGCCTACAAACTACATCACATCTAGTCTTGTAGCTGTTACATATAGAAAACTACCAATCATTAACCTATACATGGTATGATCTACTTCCAAAGACTCATCATTCTTGCTTAATTTAGAGCCCATGACCATAGGAGTACTAACTGGTATTGAGTCTTCCATTTTAAACTTTGTCAACATGTCTTTGATATATTTGGTTTGAGAGATGAAGATCCCTTTTTTTCTTTTTGAGAGACTTGTAAGATAAGGAAGAATAACAGTTCACCAAGAATTGACATTTCAAACTCCTTCTTCCTTTCTGAAGCAAACTTTACACTGAGAACCCTTAAATCTCTTCCAAATATGATATCATCTACATAAACAACAACAATAATCATGTTTTTGTTTTCAAACTTTATGTAGAGATTACTGTCAATGGCCCCTCTTTTATAACCTTACTGCTTCAAGTACTTGGATAGTATTGAGAACCATGCTCTTGGAGCTTGTTTGAGGCCATAGAGTGCCTTTTTTAGTTTGCAAACATAATCTTTGTTTCCTGATAATAGAAAACCTTCAGGTTGTTCAACATAGACTTATTCTTCAAGTTTTCCATTAAGGAACAAAAAATTTACATCCATTTGGTATACATTGAATTTTTTATAGCATGCAAATGCTAAAAACATTCTAATGGATTGAAGTATTGCCATAGGTGAAATTTTTTCTTCAAAGTCAATACCTTCTATTTGAGCATATCCCTTGCATACTAGTTGTTAACACCCAAAATTTTCCACATAGCTCTCTATGGTCCAAACCATAATTATACATCTTAGTCCCACCATTATTTCCTCCATTTTGACCTTCACAATTAAATTCCACCAAAATTGGTCCAAAACATCATTATTCCTTCCCCCATAAATGAAGGGAAGTTGGGCATTTATTGCAACATAACCCCCATTCTCAAAAAAAGGACAAAAATACCCTAAAATGAGAATGGGTAAAAAACCATGGATAAATACCATACACTACGAAAAACCATGGATCAACAACATGGGTAAGAAAACCTTGGATCATCCTAAAAATACATTGTGAAGGTCACCCCACAACAACTTTTTGTCCATCATAACTTTTGAACTTTCATTTTTTCCTTAATTCCTCAATTCCCACACATTTTGCCACACTATCCCACGTTGCACGTCAAGTTCTCTCTATGTAACCCTTGATCCCTTTCCTGGTGACAACCCCTTGTTGGAGATAAACATAGACCAGGATTGTGGGAGCCTACGAACCATTTCCTCAAACATCTGCAGTGGCCCAATTTAAAGGTATGTTCGTTCTTTTGTTTTATTAGTTAGAGTAAAAGTTATAAAATCGTAAAAATATTTTTTTATTGCTTGTTGTAAGTCAAGGTCAAGATATCCCTTGCACCATGAACTCTACCCTTATATCCGACTGATCCAAGGTAGGTTATTTTGCATGTAGTAGGGGATATATCCCCACTACATTTTTGGCGACTTCACTGGGGAGATCCCCTTGGATATCTATTTTTACAGGTGTTTTTGTTGGTTTGTTCTACTTGGGTACCTTCATCCATCGTAGATCCGAACCCCCTATGGAAGATCCGAACCAATCCTGTCACAATGCCTGCCCCCTAGCCCAAGCTGGGAATTTTTCCTAAAAAACATTTAGTTACGGGCAGATCGCACCTATCCGACAGAAATCTGCGACCTAGGTCACACATTTTAGCGCAATAAGCGCGACCTAGGTAATGCCTTTTTTCCAAAGTGGTGCGACCAGGACCTAAACTCTAGATCGCACTTGTTTACGCTTCCAGAGCGATCATGGTCACTACTATGACCCAGTTTAGCACGACTTGTCATGCGAAAACTCCTATTTAGTGAGACCTAATTTTTCTGTTGACTTTCCATCTCGTTCGTGACTTTTTAAAATTTTTGTATGACCTCGACCGCACTTGTTCCATCAATAGGTGTGACCTGCAATATGTCAAACTCTTTGAGGTGTTTTGAGACTCTTTCCAAGCCCCTTGTCTGTGTTCTACCCCTTCCCTGACTATGTCCTTCCATATATGTTTCCTACAACCCCCTGGTCTGTTTTATGGTCCTCTTTCCCTTGTATGTGAGACCATATTAGTCTAGCTTGGTAGTTGAGACCCCCCGCATGTTTCCTATAGCTTGTGAAATTCCTTATGCACTCATTTACTTGTGTATTTTTTGTTATCTAGAAGGATTACTTGTTGGCTGTTGAAAATTTACTTTCATTTATTGTTCATTATTTTTTAAGCATATGCGTCTCTGGCATGAGAGCGTTGGGGTTTAGATATTGCACTTCACTTGTGCACACATCTCACACCTTAAACTAAGATGCTTGGTTTATGACCCCAAGCTGAGCCTAAAATTTAACTTAACTCAACCAACATTGTAACCTCATTTGAGGACCAAAACAATATTGTAGTTAAGTTAGGACACTGGGGATAGGAATCCAAATAACACCCCTTTGTCACTTACATCCGAGACATAGTTGTTCTCTTCTAGGGAACCAAAATACTCTATTATTTGTTGACATGTTCACGACCAATTTATCGAGGGGGCCTCCCACTTTACAAGGGTAAGATGCAAATAAGGAGTTTCAGAAGTCAGGGTGGAATACCGCACTCCATTTTATACCGAAGGATAACCCTTCATATTCCTCCTCATGCATGTCGAGGACCGGAGGTTTGAAGCACTAGGAAGCCCTCCCGAATGTGTCTTAAACAAGGTAGCCTAGTTTCCAGTCTATTAGGGATATTTTACCTGAGGTCCCTCTCGGTAGTGGGATCCTCTTAGCCTTTGGTTTTTCTATTTCGTATTGTTTGACTGTGGATTTGACCACCCAGTAGAGGATACAATTCATGAGGGGATTCCATCTTGTAGCTAGGAGCTTGCTTGAACTTATACCCAAGAGGTTAGTGTGTCATTTTCTTCATAGGTAGTGTTGCTTGTTGTCTTTCTAGCTGCTTTGTTGTAGACTCACATACTATAACATGTTATTGCAGTTTGGTTTTATAGCTTTCTTTTTGTCCTATGTGCTACCATTTTTCAGCGCTCATTCTTCACACTCGATTGTAGTTGGACTTTTGATCTTGCATTTGACAATTTTCAGCCTTCATTCATCACATAACACACCATCACATCATCATTTCTCCACCACGCTAATCCCATAGGCTTAGGGGGCATACCCCTCAGTTCGATTCCTTGAACCATAATCGTCGGAGCCATATTCAGTGTCGTTCACCACCTTTAAAGCCATGTGACTACATCTGAGTATGATTCAGATTCCTATCAAGAAGAACCTACCTTGTTCACTCCCCCATATAGCCCCATGGCTGGTGTTATCATCAGATTTGCTCCAGCAAAATTTCAGTTTCTGGCAACATCCAAACATCAAAGTGACCACTTAGGTTTCAATTTGAATACCAAGATCAGCATCTGGACTCTCATCTATCAAGGGATGGACCACCAAACTATGAGTCGACAATAATGCAGAGATTTGAATCCTTTGAGAATCCAATGGCTGGCTCGGGGAACCGAAGTAATGGCTCCCACGATAATGGAAAGATGGTTGCTTTGCTGGAAGTTTTTATAAAGAAATATGTCCAGTGCTATGGATGTGGAAATCCAGAGACAGAGATTCTAATTTCAAAGACACAAATGATATCCCTACGATGTGCTGCATATGGGTTCAGAAGTTTCTTGAGTTTGTCAAGGAGATGCCCAAACCTGCAACAAAATATGAAATTGACTTCTCTTCACTTCTTGGTCCATTGTTTTTCATGTAGGTTATTGAGCTACTCTTTCCTGTTATTTTATCATCATTAGTATATGAGAAGCAAAACAATCAGTGGATTATGATGAAAATGCATGGATTAGCAGATGGGCCATATTGGATGATTACATATGGTTATTTTTTGGCCCTTTCAATTATCTACATGCGACTACTTTCTCTGATGTTAAAACTGCTACAGTTGTTGGATATCTCTACATTTTTGGCATTGGACTTTTGACATCCCTCCTTTTTATAGACTTTGTGGAGGATACGAGTTTTCCAAGACTTTGGATCTTGGTTATGGAGATTGTACCAGGGCTCTCTCTGTATTGAGGGCTTTATGAGCTAGCAAATTATGCTTTAATGGGAGTCAATCAGGGAACTATGGAAAAGACGTTGCATCCATCAGCTCTGGCGACAGAGAAGGCGATCATGATGAAGATACTCAAAATCTTCATGTGAACCACGATAGTAGCGGGGACCTCGTCATTGATTTAATTCGGCCTGAGGTTTATAGTAATGTTCGTAGAGAACTCGTCGAGGAGGGCCTGATTCGTCTTGGAATAGAGAAACTTAGTATTGAAGAAATTCAAAAGATGGATTGGGAAATTTTGGAAGGGAAGATCAAGAAATGGAATCAAGCTATAAGGATTGTAGTTCAGGTTCTTCTTGCCAGTGAGGAGCGCCTCTATGTTCAGATATTTGAGCAATTAGGTTCTATTCAGGACACCTGCTTTGTTGAGACTGCAAAAGGTACAATTATGCAGCTTCTGAATTTTGTCGAGGCGATTGCAATAAGTCGTCGGTCTCCCAAAAGGCTCTTTAGGATTCTTGACATGTATGAGAGCCTCTCGGATCTTCTTCCAGCCATTAATTCAATATTTTCGGATGATGCCTGCACCAGCATCAGAGCAGAGGCCGAAGAAATTTTGACATGATTAGGGGAGGCTGCAAAAGGGACATTTGTTGAATTTGAAAATGCTATTCAGAGGGAAACTTCCAAGTCTGCAATTCCTAGAAGTGCCATTCATCCTTTGAATCAGTATGTCATGAATTATATAAAGTTCCTTTTTGATTACATAGATACTTTGAAGCAGCTTGAACTCATCAAAGTTTAGAATAAGGAGGACAACAAAGATGTTGAATTTTCCAAATTGCAAAAGCATTCCCAGGTTTTAAGTGATTTAGTTATATTAGCAGAGGCTTCCAAAAGTCTTTAGATGTCGAATTGTAGTTTGCTTTTGAAGTAATTTTGTTTATTGACATATGTATTTTCTATATTACACTTGTACTTGAATACTGTTTAAAAGGGATTGACTTCCCTATTTTTGAGAAGACTCGATCCATAGAAGTAGGATCTTATAGTTAGCTTAAACAAACAAATATTTTGTATTTAAGGAGAGTCTCTAGATGAGACAGAGGGTGGCAATTGGAGTTATGAAGATCTAGTTTTGATAGCTTTCTGTATGATATGAAATACTCTACATCTTCAATACAGGTTCTACCTTGATATGAGTATGATTATGATTTGTCTGTGTAGCTTATGAATTGTGTTTCTTATGATTTATCTTGTATATGGTCCATTGAATCCCATTGCAATGATTCTTATGTTGAAATACAATTATCTTTTAAACTTTTAAAAAATAGAGACAATCTCATTTCATAATTTCATGATCGTAGTTCCTTTAATATTGGATTTTGTAACATGTTTCATATTATACAGTTCCTTTATGATTTTGTGATTTTCTTATAGCTTTGATGACATACCAGCCCAGTTTTCATTTTGAATTCATTGATTTATATGTTTGAAAAAGATTTCCTTAAGCTTGAACCCCTGTAGTCTAGGTTCAACTTTAGGGATAACAGCTGGTGCACCTCCCAATCCATTCTAGGGGGGGATGGTTGATAATGGACATGTTTTCTCCACCCGTCATATGGGGTATCCATTTTTCTATATCTACAGGTTCTGGTCCTAGTGGGCCCTATGCCATCGCACACATTGTTGTTGTTACTCTACCCGCTAGTGGTGGCCCCACTCTAGCCACCATGGTTCACACCATACCTTCATTTATGCATGGGGGCATTGTCCCTTCTATCACCATTCCATCTATTCACACCATTCCAATGACTACTCCTACTATCAAAAGTCAGCCCTACCAACCCCTATTTGCACGCGACAAGTACATGCCCGCTGACCCAACACCATTGTTGTCCCTCCTAGATCTAGTCCAGGTCCTAGTATACCATTCATGGCTAGTCTCCACCTGCCTGATTTGGTGGTTCACGGATTACCCCATCCGTCATAACCTATTGTGGCCTCCCTTGCGTACCAAACTCCCTTCAAACATCCCTAATTTTGAGCGAAAGGTAGGAGAATACCCTCAAAATCATATTATGTCCTTCCACTTATGGTGTTCCTCCACCAACATAGTGGATGATTTTATCTGATTATGGTTATTCTAGCACATGCTCACTAATGTTGCAGCCAAGCGGTATATTGAGCTTCCACATGCTACTTATATGATTTTTCCTCGTTAGCCTCGATGTTTCTCTAGTACTTACAACTACCTATCCGTTACGATGAGGCTGTGGAAACCATATTATCCTATAGACAAAAAATTGCTACCCATATCATGGATCATATCCATGAGTGGCGTCGTCACCGTAGCTTTTGTAAAATCCAGTTAGATGATAGGATTTTCTTGGGTTGGTTTCTTAAAACCTTACTCCCCCCTATTTCCAAGAATGCTTCATCTGAGTACCCACAAATTGAGGAAGAATAAACCCTCAACGCATAATAGTTTGATCTTATCTATGCCAAATCGAGTTATCATTATACCATCACACCTGATGCTCCCCATGATGGATCCTCACGTAAATACATTCCGGGGGAATCCCATGTTGTTGATGGAGTCATTGGCTCTATTACCCAGCATCCACGTTTGTACATGACCTCTCCTTCGATGTTGCCTCACTCTGACAATTCCCTTAGTGTTTCCCAACTTATATACACCCCTGACTTTTCATGCGCAGTGGCTCAATCCGGAGCCACACCTTCCTATGCATCTCCCACACCTATTGCTTGTGTTCATGGACCAAATTTCCTGGCACCTACGTGTAATGGTGAGATGATAGGATTTCCATCCCCTCCATCGAATCTTTCCTACTACTCACTACCTGTGCATCCTACACTTGCTTCGGCCCCGAATCCTCCTATTCCTCAAGGATAGGTCTATGCTCAACAAAACCTCCCTAATCAACCTGCCCCCAATAACCAACAAGGGAAGAGGATACAATAGAGAGGTAGGAACCAAGGAAACAACCAACCTCAAGGAGGTGTACAACAACCCAACCCTCCAAATAAAAACAGAGCCAATCCCCCTACACAGAACCCCCAGTGTCCACCTCGACCTGGGAAGAACCCTCATTTGTAGACAACCATCCATGTAGAATTTGTGATACTTATTATCATTATACCCATTAGTCCCCCTATATGAATTGAGTCTGCCACTTGTTTCAAACTGACAAGCAACATGACATCAATGCGGCCGCTCCGGCACAACCAAACCCAACACCACAAGGTCCTCCACCTATGATGTTGCAGAACCCGTCACCAAATCAAGGAATGGTTGCAACTCAACCCTTAGTACCACAAAATACCGCAACCACTTTTGCAGGTCAACCTATCGATTGTGGTGTCCATCACCTTATGACATTGTCATCTGATGTCAACTTACAGACTCGACGAAACCAATATGGATCCACCATGAAAACCGTTAATCCCTCCATGAAATATACCTCCATCGCTCTCAATATGTCCTTACATTTTCCAAGACCCCCCACAGATGGGACATATAAAGTCCCTCGGTTCCCTTTGCATCTCATCGTGAACAACCCCACTACTAGAGCCACTATTAATTACAGTATCATTGATTACTTGGTCTAGTTTTCCTCTGCCATGTCTTCTCTGGAAGTCTTAAGAACTTGTCCTTCACAACGAAATCTTTGTTATCTGATTTAGGTGTCGTCGATCCCTATGATTCTAGGTTTATCACTTTCAACTTGGATTAAGGAGAACCCCAGATGCCATCATCCATAGCCTTCAAAGTTGTTGGGACTAAGGAAAGATAGGCATAATTCAGTTAGAATTATTCCTAAGGATGGAAAAGAGTCAGGTCACAGGAAGTAAAAGGATCCACAACATAATTAAAGAAGGAAGAACAAAAGAAGGAGAAAAGGAAAAGGAGTTGTGACAAAAGACTGCGGAAGGAAGGAATACAAGGTAGAAGAAGTAGCAATAAAGGAAGATGCGAGAGAAAAAAAACAGAAGAAGACAAAAAATAAATAGCTAAGGGAAGAAGCAAAAGAAGAGGAAGTTGTGACATGAGAAGAAGAGAGCCACGACAGAAGAGAGGCTGTGATGGAAGAGGAACATCGATAGAAGGAAAGGATGTGAAAAGGAAGGATGCGGCGGATTTAACCATGCCAGAAGATGTGCAGTAGCACAACGAATATATAGAGACAGTTCATAAAGATTATGGGTATGAGGATGGCTAAATTCAGCAGAAGCCACACATATGAAAGAATCTTTGTAAGTAGGGTCATTAGTTCCTACTTTCATGTGTCAATGGAATAGGAAAAACAACCTCTTGGCTAACTGTATGAAGTCGGCTGAAAGCAACATGTAAGAGTCTATAAAAGGAGGAACCCAAGCTGTATGCGGGTTATACTCCGAAGGATCTGGTCATGTTAGTCTCTATAGCATCTTGTCATTTAGTAACAATTTGATTGTATTTTATGTTATTGTGTTGAATTCGTAGAGAGGAGTTGAAGAACCTGGAGTTGAGTGCACAGGAGTGTAGAAGAGAGTGAGTCGATCCAGGATGTGTGCAGATTGAAAGTAGAGTCATATAAGAGAGTGAGTTGATCCAGGATGTGTGTGGATCATTATTATATTCAAGTAGATAAAGAATAGTGACAAAAGACTAGAGAGAATAAGAGGAGGAAGAAGTCTGTATATACAAGAAAGAGAGATCTAGAACAGAGTCTGCAGCTTGGTGCATAGACCAAAGGTGCCATATATTTCTCATGACAGATGAAGAGCACCTTTGTGGTTTTTCCCGAATGGGTTTCCACGTTAGATACTGTGTCAAATGTGTGAATGATGAATTTGATTGAGTGTAGATATTACTTATTGTGATTTTGTATTTATGCATTTGCTTATGAATGAGTTTAAATGTATTTGTCGCACTATTATCATTGAATCTACCTATACTGCAATGGGTTGTTGTTATAATACATGTCGAAGGGAGATTTGTAGCACAACTTAACTATGTGTAATAAGTATAAACACCCCACCCATAAGCTTCTATCGAGTTCCTTGGTAGAATACCAAAGGACCCGAAATCCTCCACCCAACTGTGAAAACCTGGATCTGGCAATTACCCATAGAAACATATCTTGGGTGAAACTGTATTTGCATCGCAGGTGCTGTTGATTGAGCCTTTCTCTGTAGGGCTGATATCTTGGGATTTGTTGTGCGCCAAGGAGGGATTGAACCTGGGTCGAAGAGGTTTCAAAGACAACAAATGGTTTTGTTGTCGAGACCATGAATCATATTGGTGAGGGATATGTTGTGGCATCCGGAGAAGGATGAAATCAAAGACTGGGTGGATTTCAAGGCATTAGAGTTTGCACAAGAAGAGAATAAAGGATATTGGTTGAACCCAATAGAGTGGTTGGGGCGATACCTCTAAATGGATATTCATGAGATTTTCTTTTTAGAGTTTCCTATTGCATTGCATGAGTGGTTGTCGAAGTTGGAAACCCAGCAAAGAAACTTTGAAGGAGGAGAACCGATGGAGTGGAATTCTCAGTTGATTCAGCGACTGAAAAGTGTAAGAAACCCTGTGTCAAGGGATATTGATTTTTGGGTGGATAAAATTTTGCAAGGATATATTACTGAGTTTGTTGTCGACACAATAATCTCATATAGTGAGGCGGAGAGAAATTTTTTCCAAGAACCCTGCAAAAGATATTTGTCATCCTTGAAAAAATGGATAAAGATGCTTGAAAAATGAATCCTGCGAATGTGACAGTTGAGAACCGTGCATAGAATTTTGGATATTCCACAACTGAACTGTGAGAAAAATGGAGTAAACTAAGTTGAGATGTTCCCTGGAGATAGCGGAACTGAACTAGAGGCTGGTTATTTAAGAAGTGGAGGGAGATTCAGGTTGGGAAAGAGAAGAAAGACTGTGATAGGAATAGGGAGTTGTAGTACGACCAAAGGAGAAGACTATGACATCATGTTGCATGTTGATGAAGGTTCATGAAGAAGAATAATATCATTCGATATGTGAAGAAGAAGAATAATCAACAAAAACTCCACATGCAGAGCAAGAGTACGATACACCTACAACCTTGCGCACTTCGCCAGATGTAAGATCTAGAAACTTGTCTCCAAGTAGAGTTGTAAATACTAGTAGTACTAACGCTGTGAATAGTGGACAAGGGAGTCTGACTACTCAAAACTTTTTCCCAACTCACAAGTGAATTTGACCACAAATTCCAATGACCTAAATGTTGTAGTTTCGACATATTGATGTCGAAAATTCAACAAGTTGCTTTCTTTTAAATTGTCGATGAAATTTTGCATCAATTTCCAACATTAAAATTACTCGTCGGATTTCCGACCAATAGTCATCGCAAATCTGACATGCATGCCACTTCCACTCAGTCGAACGATCGATGTGTTTCCCTTCCTCTTTGTTGGATATACGACGACTAGATACGTCAAATTTGATGGATATCCGACACCAAATGCTACTTCATCATCGTCAGACTAATGATGTGTTCCCCTTTCTCATTGACGGATTTACGACGACTATAGGTGTCGAAAGTGTAGCATAGTCATCGGATTTGATGTATATCCGACGACCTCCTTCACCAAATAAAGGTCTTAAATTCGACGACACTGGTTTATGCCCTATCAGAGACCTGACGTCTAATGCGTCAGTAGTGTAGCAAAATTATCGGATTGGATGGATATCCAACGACAAATGTTGTCGAAAAACCGACGACCCTATTAAAATTTAAGAAAATAAATAAATGGAAAGCTTTTGAAATAAAAAATAAAAAGGCTGTTGAATTTGAATTTGAAAGTCAGATTTTCATGCATCATTTTAAATGTATATTTACGATTGTTAATGATGGAGGGAAACAACTTCCCTTGACTCAGATTCTTCCAGTTATTCTAGTTGTGGAGAGTACGCACAATTGTATGGAGATTTTTTGTTGTGGAGAGCGAGTTATCCATAAGAGGTTTTCCAAATTTGGAGGAGTTAAGATGCTTCCTAGAGGGTATGTACAATCATACTTGTGAGGTTGAGTGTGCTAGTGGAGTCCATATTCCTTTTTGGCGACGGAAATCTCACTAGTGGAATCAAAACAAATACAACATAGATCATTTCCAGATAAGAGAGTGCCAACATTCAGTCACATATAAGTTGAGAAAGGGACATTTTGTGGCTATTGTTCACAGACAAAAAATCAATGCAGTGGAAGAGGGTGTATATTTACATGTAGATATGTGGAGTATTTCTTGAGTTTTATAAAGCCTTTCAAGAGGGGCACACTCACCTAAAGAGGGTGTGTTAGTTGTGGCAGAGAACCAAGTTCAGAGTTAGATTTGTTTGTTTTATTCATTGTTTACTATAAAAAGGAGTTGATCTACATCTTAGATATGAGAATGCAAGCACAAACCCCATATCTAAGTTTTGTAGATGCTAGAGAGAGGGTGCACTAGTATGGCCAATTTTGGTTGTTGTGGGAAGTATTGTGGGGAAATAGACACACCCAGTTTGCAGTTGAGAAGAAGACAAGGCCCTAGAAGGGGGGTGCACTCACCATCTATAAAATGAAAGAGTGTGCAATCACCAATGAATTCAAAACCTGTGTTGATTCTTATTTCCTACCAAAGTGACTCAATTACAATGCTGGGAATTTTCCTTATCTCCATTTGCATCTAGTATCCAAAATCCATTAAATCGTGGGTTGAAGTAAGGGTTGTACACTGCAAAAATGAAAGTTGCAAATCCTTGATTTCATACATGATTCATTATTATAAGAATTAAAGGAATTCCTCCAAGCATAATCATAGTCATTTCTAGCTTGAGAAGCAATTAAAGGAGATGTCGTTATCAACTAAGGAGGTTATCTACACTTAGTTTGAAATTTGCTATTAAATGCAATAGAAAATATTTTCCACATGATATATGAAAGCATTTTCAACAATTCAATCATACATAAACAACCATAAAATACTTCTAAATATCAACCATATATTCATTTGGAGGTATTTTCATGGTATCAAAGTATTTTCACAAAGTGTTTGACAAAAACACTAAACTAAAATCAGTCACAAATCAATGAAACTAGTTTATGATAAGGTAAAGGTAAAGTATTTGACAAAAGTCCTTAGCCAATTCACATCATAGTCAATGACAAATTAACTCAGATTGGGTTGGGGCCATTACAAATTGTTGCTCACATCTCCTCAAGTTTTTTTACAACTCAAATCTCTCATAGAGTAGCTACCATTCAGAATGGTTATGATTGTTGTTTGTATTTATACAACGTGCTAACTAGAGAATCAAAACCTCCAAGCAATTGAAAATTGGAATGGTAACTGTATATTCCACAACATTAAGAGCTATGAAGGACTCTATCAACAAATAAATAGGAAATGTGATTCATTCCTCACAAGATTAAAAAAACCTTTAGAGCTTTCCATCTTTACATTGACGACTATCACTAAACTACAAACAAAAATAAACATTCAAACCACAAAGAAAATAATACCACATGTAATCCTCCATCCCATCGCCATGGGAATAACAACACACACCACATATTGGGTTAAATGAGCACGTACACCATGCTCACATAGACTTTAATGCTAATAATTTCTCCATAAATTTGACCCACCACTCGCCTCCTAGATGTGGATACATGAAACTATGGATTAACTAACATTATGAAGGGATGTGGACCACCATTAAACATCCCACCCCACCACATTTATTCCATTTTTCCCAAGTTTGATTGAAATGTCTTAATTCATTATTGCATATGCTAATAGATTGCTAGCTCTCATAAATTGCTAAAATCAATTATTTCAAAGCTTTATGAAAGGGCTTGTGCCCTTTACATAAATTTTATTATTTTAAGGTTTTTATTTTATTTTACAAAAATGGGTTTGAATTGTATTAAAATAAGTAGTGGTTATATTGTCTAGCAAAATAATAAAAAATTCGGAGGAACTAGTTTGTCATGAAGACTTCAAATACTCCCAAAAATCAAAATTGTTAGCTAATAGTTGTATTAGGTCTGTTGTCATGTTGCAATGATTGTAGATTCTACTAGTGTCCTTCCTACTAAACATGTTTAACAAAAAAATACTTTGCAAAATATTACAAGGACCCATTCTTATATAACATCATGCAAACTGAGGTCTTTTTGCTTGTCATTGATGTAGGAGATAGAATGTTGATTGGCTATGCTCATCTCGGCATGGTCCTTACTAAATAGTCTCCTCTTCTTTCACCCTCTTTGATTCATTCCTAGATGGCCGAATGGAGATATTAGGAGGTGGAATACAAATTACCAAGTCCCATCGAAAGGGTACAAACCACTTGCCATTTTAAGAACCATATCTTGGAACGTATCGACTTTTACTTATAGAACTTCATATTTTTTATTTTTGAATATCCATGTAGGTTGAGAATTATTTTATCTTCTTTATATGCTCTTCTATCTGTGGGGTGGTGCATATTACATGTTTAGCACATGAGATTGATATCTAAGATTGTCTTATACTCATGATTTTCCCACTTATGAACATTGATGGAAGAAGCATCCTCCACTTCACCCAATTGTTGCTGACATTGTCTCAATCCCTTGCACAACTCAGAGTTCTCATAGAGGGGACATTGATTAGAATGGCTATGACTATCGACCATATTATTTAGGGAATATGCTCCATTTTTATTTGTGTGGAGCACTTACTTTTATAATGTCAAAACAAAGGAAACATAAGTGATTTTCTCTAAGGAAGTTGTTATGCAAAGGCGTAATACATGATAAATTGCTTGGAAGAGTAATAATATTGGTAGGAAATTCTAATTTGTGATAGTTTTATTTGGCAGTATTACGATCTTGATCCTAATATTCTTTCCTAATACAGAGGATTTTTTTGGCAATGTTAAAGGGTATAAGTATTGATAACAAACCTTTATGCATAACCCTATCAACTTCTACCTTTTTCTAAATCTTGTTTCTATGACAAAGTTGGGGTCATCTTGTTCTAAAATAATTGTGTTCTTTGTAGCATTGTGACTATTTTTTTATGTGACCTATGTTCTACTGTATAATATGAATGTGATTAACCAAGTTGTGTTTTTGTTAAATTTTCATTGTTCCAATGACATAATTGCTCTACATATGAAACTCAACACAATAGTGCATTTGTAATGCTTCTATGTTGTTTCAAAAAGTTTATCCTTCAATGCAAAACAATGGTGAGAGCCTAGAGTATTGTACCTAGTGTGAGATCCCTCTTCTCACCTTGTATATGCAAGACATACAACTGATGAAATTTGCTAAGTTGTGAGATATACATAATTATACATTAAAACAATATTTATTTCTAGTGTGATTTCAGTTTGATGATGACTTTACTTTTAGTTTCATCTCATCAACATTCCAAACAAAGCACTGGAATCAAGGTCACAAACTAAATTGTAGAGAAACTTGTCACACCCCCAGTTTTGACCCCATTGCATTAGATGTATATGATGTATATATTGTAATGATCATGGTGTGGAGCTAAAGGCCAAGGCCCCACCATTGATAGGTTATGCTATGTTTTGGATTTAAATTTGTCACCGATTGTATATCGGGGCATGCAGCATACGTTTTAAGTTTATCATCATGTAAATATGCATCCATAATTAAAACGAACCCCACCAGCTACGATCGCGGCAACTAAAATGAGAAAGGGGCATGATTTTCACAAGGATAAGGATGTGGGGGAATTTGTCAAACCTTGGCCAATGGGGTAAAATCCATGTGTCTTCTTTCCTTGCCTTACCCAACCACTTTCATTGAAGAATGACTGCTCGTGGTTGAGGCAGTTAATTGTTTTGGGAGTGGGGTGGTAGGACTGTCAGTTCTCACCCACACGCACACTCCACCAGCAAGGAACACACTCACGCCTTCCCTCCACTGCAAATTACGTCCATGATTGTTTTTCCTTCCTCGCGGTCTGCTCACATCCATGCACAAGCTGGGAGTTGTCTGCCCTCATGCAGGGACCGTTGTCTGCTCACTATCCTCACGCGCAGGTGTCTGCCCATTTCACGCTCCATTTGGAAGTTGGTATTCTTCTCTTCCTCTGCGTGATTTATATATGTATTACCGGTGACTTCATTGCCCAAGGGGCGATCTGTTGTTTTCTCCTATTGTGAGCTGTGCTCACTGATAAGCTTCGGGGCTGTGGTCTTTCCCCTGCTGCGAACTCGGTTACCTTTCCGTCCTCGGACTGTGTAAGTTCCTTGGTGACTACATTGCTCAGATTGGGTCATTGATTTTTCCCCACATTGTTGGTCGTGGTTGCTATGGTCTTCCTTAAATTTTGGGAATGGTTGTAAATTCGCTTGAGAATCATTTTGGCCACGATAGGGCCAAGAATGACTTAGAATTTGTCTTCCCTGTCTTGAGCTATAACAGCTGATTAATTTCCTGAGTGCAATGGTTGGTCTTGGGACTGTGTTGGGAGTAGGGATGGGGGCTTGGTTTACTTGATAAACCTGGTGGTTGGAACCCACACAAACAGAGCTAGAGGGCTGGCTTTCTTCTCCATAACCCCTGAATAGCACTGGAAGGGCATGTAGGGCCTAAGAGACTATGCAGCAGAGAAGGGATTGATTCCTTGTGTTGGGTGTGTGTGGGTGTCTTAGAAGCCAGGATAGTTCTAGTGTAGGTGTTCTTGGCTCTGTAATGAGCTCACCAGCTTAGCATTTAGCCTTTCCCAACTCCTGGATGGCCTAATAAACCCAACTGTGTTGGCTTGGTTGTGTTTTGCATATCCCTGGCTATGTGTAAGCTTGCTAGTTCCCTTATTCCTTGGAGAATCATGCCCAGCTTGGGGGTGGCAGCGCTGCTGAGAGATTAAGGAGCACGCTGGCCTATGGTTGGGTGGAACGTTGCAACGACGTAGCTGGTTGCGGATCGAGTTCATCATAAGATAAGTGCTCTTGTCCATTTTTTTACTTCTGCAACCATGTTTTTATGTTAATGTAAATGATGAACATGCTAAATGAATGCTTAAGTGAATGCATGTTGATTCTGCTTTGCACAATAAATAGTTGTGGCTATGTATGATAAACAATGGCATTCGTGCCTATTCTACCTTAATGCATTTTCCTCCAGCGTTCTGTTTATGCAATTTTTATGAATTCAGCATGTTCATGGGGATTTTAGTCTGCATGGTTAACGCCATGGGTCCCGTCCTCTTCGCCGTTTGGAGGCACGGGGATGTGACAGTATGGTATCAGAGCTCATGTTGCAGCATGGGCCTACATGAGCCATGAAGGATGTAGTGACAAAGGCAGGACCTCATTTTGCCCAGCAGAAATTAGACTAGAAAATTCAAAAGAAAATGGTCTAAGTGTTGAGAGGTCGGGCCACTAGCGGGAAAGGCTTCCGCCATTGCGGAAGAGTTAGGCGGAAGAAATTCCGCTGTAGCAGAAGAGCTAGCAGAAGCGCGCCCACAGAGGATGTTTGGAGGTAAAATTTGAGAAATTCGTCTAAGTGTTGAGCGGTTGGGCCACTAATAGGAAAGACTTCCGCCGTTGCGAAAGAGCTAGGCGGAAGGACTTCCAACGTAGTGGAAGCGCTAAGCAGAAGCATGCCGACGAAACAGTTGGAAGAAAGCCGAAAAGAAAATTTGTCTAAGTGTTCCCCATCAGAACAATTAGCAAAGTGGACTTCCGCCGTTGCGGATGGCGAAGCGACTACGCACCCGACGGAAAAGTCCTCCTATCGTCAACACCGTTGAGGAGGGTAAGGGCTCGAAATCGTTGACTGTCAGAGGAACAAAGTGCTCATGCACCCGCCATTGTGGAAGCCAAAGTCATTATCTGGCCGATGAGGAAGACAGCCGATGCCGCAAGAGAAGTTAAATTTTTTTGTAAAGGGCGGCCGTCGGAAGGAGTTTATCTTTGGTGTGCTGCCATTGCGGAAGCCAAAGGCACTAAGCTTCCGATGTGGAACGAGCGCCGACGCCGATTTGGCTGTGCCGCCGATCGGAAGAAGATGGGGTTTCCTGTGCCGCCGTTACGGAAGTGAAAGGCACTAGCCTACCGGTGTAAGAAGTCTACCGACGACGATTTGGTTGTGCCGCCGATCGGAAGAGGATGGAGAATCGTGTTCCGCCGTTGCGGCTATGGAAGGAACTTCTTCGCCGACGAAAGGAAGAAGTTGAGCCATGGAGGGGGGAAAATTGATAACAAAGACGTCGAAAGGTTAGGGCTTCTGATAGCTGATGAGTAGGGTCATCGGAGCCGCAGTGGAATGAATGACCGCCATTGCGGCTACCGAAAGGGCTAACCTTCCGAAGGGTTAGAATACCCGATTGCCGACGGACCCGATAGCTGATGAACATCGGAATAGTTTATTCGCTGATACAGCGGAGGGATTAGTGGTTTCAACCCTCGAAACGTCGGAACGATTTAGTGAAAAGAGGAGCCGATTCTGCGGAAGAGTTAGTCGAAAGGGGAGCCGATTCCATGAGAGATTTAAGGGAAATAAGATCCGATTCAATAGTGAAATGGGATCTGATTCTACAAAGAGATAATGCTGGGTTTTCAGTAGGATTTCTTAATGAATTTTGACCGTTTTTCAGTGGCTTTTCAGTGAATTTTCCGGGCTGAAAATGAGAAGATAGCAACAAAGATAGACATTCTTTGATAAAGAAAATCTAGTGTTTGGAAAAACTTGTAATTTTATAATTCTCCAAGAGAAGGTAAGTAATGCTGGTTTATATTAATGTTATGTACCTAATAGTTGTGTTACTAACATGTTTGCAGAGTCATAGTCACTTTCTAGGGAAGTATTCCAGGTGGTGCAGTTTGACAAGTAAGTGGTGGATCAGTTATGAGAACCCATGATGGGTATGATGCTCGGGATTCTCATGAGCAAGCAGGAGATGCCATGGGAGAAAATGTCCATAATAGGAACGATGACATTGAGTCTAATGGAAGGAGATTCCAAGAGACACCGTCAAACGTTGCAACTACCATGAGAAGCTTGATCAAAGCCCAGGAAGAGCAGCATCAGTTGAATGCTGCTATGTTGCAGAGTTTGACCGACTTACATAGAAAGGCAGGCTCTGGACGAGGTATAGCAAGACCAAAAGGCAGTAGGAGCAGTACTAGGAGAAGGAGAAGGAATTCTAGTGGGTCATCTGATTCTGAAGAGTCCAGCGGGGATTCAAGCTCTTCTTCTCATAAAGGAAAAAGAAGGAGACACCATAGGGATCGCTCTCGAGATGAATTTAAGAAAGCTAAACCTCCTACATTCGATGGTGAAGTAAAGACTGGACAAGAGGCTGAGGCTTGGCTTCTTGGGATAAAGAAGTACTTTCAAGTGCATGATTATTCAGGGAACATGAAGGCAAGAGTTGCCATATTCAACCTGAATGGAAGAGCATCCATTTGGTGGGAACACTTCAAACAAGTAAAGAGGATCAGTGAAAGGAGACTTAAGTGGAAACAGTTCAAGAATTATTTCAAGCAGAAGTACCTCTCTGATAGGTATTATGATGACAAGATTAAGGAGTTCCATGAGCTGAGATTGGGACAGCAGACCATGGAAGAATATGCAAATAATTTTTTGGAGTTGTTGAGGTATGTTCGGTACATCAGAGATGAAAAAGTGAAGGTCCAGCATTTTCTGAGTGGATTACCTCAGTCTTACAAAGATAGGATTGAGTTTTATGAGCCTAGAACTCTTGAAGAAGCAATAAGGAAAGATAAGTATTGCTATGAGCAAAGTAAAGGTAAACCTGATTACCATAAGGAATGGAAGGACAAGAAGAACGAGAAGTTTGACCAAAGGAAGAAAGGTTATAAACCTTCTAATTTCAGGAATTAGCAGAAGCAACCATCTCAAGCTACGAGTAAGCCAGTTGGAGTGGCAGGAGAAAAGCCTAAGGATCCACAACAGAATAGAGGACCACTCTAATGTTGGAAATGTGGAGGACCCCATATGCGCAGGAATTGTCCACTCGAGAATGAGAGTGCAAGGCCAGCTTATACCCTTCAAGGAGCATAAATAGTGGGTCAAGTAGCAAGGGCAGTCCCTAGGATCTATGCAGCACTGGAGGATCATCAATCAGATCACTAGTCAGCGGTGGTTGAAGTAGCAGGTAAGATTGTTGAGCAATCTGTTTCTATTTTGATTGACCCAGGTTCTATGCACAGTTACATTACTCCTAGAGTGGTGGAAATTTGTGCTTTTAAGAAAGTAAAGCATAGGAAGTCTTGGTTAGTCCAGATAGCCACTGGAACTAAGAGAAAGGTCAGCGAAATGGTAGAAAAGTGTCCATTGGTCATCAATGGATTGGTCATGTGTGTAGATCTGAATGTTCTATCGCTTGGTTCCTATGATGTTCTCATTGGAATGGATTGGTTAGAAGCTTACCGAGTGAAGCTTGATTGTTACAATAAGACTTTTGAATGCATGAATGAAGAAGGGAACCTAGTAGTCATGAAAGGCATTCCAAAGGTGATTTTAGTACGGCAGGTTTCAGCAATGCAGTTAAAGAAGTTCTGTATAAAGGGTTGCCAGTTGTATGCAGCTCAGATTTTGGAGGATATGAGAGATGAAAATCCTAGGTTGGGGGACTATCAGGTGTTACAAGAATTCAAGGATGTGTTTCCTAATGAGATTCCAGGGCTTCCTCCAAAGAGGGACATTGATTTCACAATTGAACTTGTGCCAGGAGCAGCACCAGTGTCCAAGGCACCCTACAGGATGAGTACACCGGAGATGCTAGAGATGAAGATGCAACTGCAAGAGTTGTTGGAAAAGAAGTACATTCGGCCAAGTGTGTCTCCTTGGGGAGCACCGGTTCTGTTTGTAAAGAAGAAATATGGTACTCTCAGGTTATGTATTGACTACAGATAGTTGAACAAGGTTACTGTGAAGAATAAATATCCTTTTCCTAGGATTGATGACCTCTTTGATCAAATGAGAGGAGCAAAGGTATTTTCCAAGATTGACTTGAGGTCTGGTTGCCATCAGGTGAGAATCAAGGATGAAGACATTCATAAGATAGCCTTCAGGACAAGGTATGGGCATTATGAGTTTGTAGTGGTACCATTTGGTCTCACAAATGCGCCAGCTACATTTATGTGCCTTATGAATAGTGTCTTCAGCAGGTATTTGGACAAGTTTGTTCTCATTTTCCTTGATGACATTCTTGTTTATTCTAATAATGAGGAAAAGCATGAGGAGCATTTGAGATTGACATTGAAATTGCTCAGGGAGCATCAGTTGTATGCAAAACTAAGCAAGTGTGACTTCTATAGAGATAGAATTCAGTATTTGGGTCACATTATCTCAGAGGAGGGTATATCCATGGACCCTGAAAAGATTGAAGCCATTATGAATTGGCCTACTCCAAAAAATGTGACAGATGTAAGATATTTCATGGGACTTGCAGGATACTACAGGAGATTCATTGAGGGATTCTCCAGAGTTGCACATGCCATCACTTCTTTGCAAAAGAAGGGAATGAAGTTCGAATGGACATTGAGGTGTGAAGAAAGTTTCCAGAGATTGAAGAATATTCTCACTAGTGCACCAGTATTGAAGGTTGCAGACCCAGAGAAAGATTTTGTGGTGTGTACCGATGCATGTGGGCAAGGGCTTGGAGGAGTCCTTATGCAGGACAACCACGTGATATGTTATGAATCAAGAAAGCTGAAGGAGCATGAGATGAACTATGCCACTCATGATCTAGAGCTTGCAGCCATAGTACATGCCCTAAAGATGTGGAGACATTACTTGATGGGCAGGAGTTTTGAGCTCAGAACAGACCATTGTGGCTTGAAGTATCTATCTGATCAGCCTACTCTGAATTCTAGGCAAGCAAGATGGCTGGAGTTCTTATGTGAATTTGATTTTGAAATCAAGCACATAAAGGGAAAGGAGAATAAGGTAGCTGATGCACTCAGCAGGAAGATGCAGGAAACGCATGTGGCATCTCTTAGTATTTGCCAATTAGATTTGAGGCAGCAGATTGCTGGTCATGTTGTTGAAGATGAATTGTATGAGCAGGTAAACGACAAGTTGCAGCAGCGAAGTCTTGAGAAGAGGTATGAGGGATATAATTTGGAAGAAGATGGACTTCTCACTTATAAAGATAGAATTTATATTCCAGATTGTTGAGGCCCCGAAATTCGCAGGCGACAACAGTAAGGGATTCTCCCCAGTCAACGCTCCCAACTAGCCCGTTGACTGTTTGGTATAGGGAATCCGTTCGGCTTGCGATCTGGCTACCGTAGGTCAAAGTAACAAAAAATAGAGGCTTTACCGGTTGCGGCCCGGTCCACCGTGTATTTTTTGGTATTTTTGACTTAATGTATGATATGCAAGTGCCTAATTAACCATGCAGGGCGATAAGATGCAAGGAGCAGTCACAATGTGATGCGCAGGTTCTTACCTCTCGTCTTAGACTCACTAGCATCTAAATCACATACAACAAGAAAATAAACTAACTACCTAAACTATCCCTAGGGATCAGGATTGTCATTTGTAAGTGAGTAATACATTGTGTGCATGCATTATGAAGAGTTACAGTTAGCTGACACTTCTTTCAAGACACACGAACAATTACAGATATTTAAACAACCAGATAGCTGATTATTTTATGAAAAACATTTATTACTCACAGTGGAAAACATCCCAAAAGATACTGAAGAACATTCAACAAGAATATAGGTTTAGGAAGTTAAATACTCTCACAGTAAATGAAACACAGCTGAAAATGAAATAGTTCCTCTTCAACCTTATTCATTTAGTCGCATTGATACATTCCACATTTCGCTCTCTCCAGCAGGCAAAAGTTGCATTTTCTGACTGTAAAACGAAGTAGTTCCTCTTACAAGCAAAAGAGTTTACAAAATTTTTCAGGGAAAAAGCCCCTTTGAATCCTATCTTTACAGTATTTAAACTACAACCGCAGACCCCTTGGGATGCCCTCCAAACGTCTGATCCTTCAGTTCCCCAACGCTTCAGATTCTTCTACGTGTTTACGAACTATTGAGTAACTGACAAATCCTTTTGGTTCCATCTCTTCATTTCCATTGATGTTGTCTTTTCTTTCGCTTGTCCTTCTGGCCTTGGTGCGACCAGCGCCGAAATGATCAGCTACCCCTTCGCGCCGCGGTAATCCCACCAATCCCTTAGGTCCATCTGCAAATACAACGGAATGCATCATTCATTGGATTTGTGTTACAAAACAAAGCAGCATATTATACTACTGAAACGGCTAATCCACGAAGAAGACTAGGTGCACCATTGTCGTCTTACAAATGCTGACCACACGACCTCGTCCTCCCACAGGCTTGACGAATATTACCATCGGCGGGAAACCTATTGGAGGCTCAAACAATACTAATGTCGGAAGGGTGGACCACTTTGCAGGCAGGAAAAGTTATTAATCGGACGTCGGAAGACATTCGAATCGGAAGTTCAACGGCTTTTCCATCCGCAACGGCGGACGAGACAAGGACTGAAGACATAAGCGAAACGTGGGCGGGAGAGGGCCTATTCGGACGTCAGAAGACATTTGAATCGGAAGCTCAATAGCTTTCCCAGCCGCAATGACGGAAGGGTAAAATCTACAGGCAAGCGATTGAAGACAAATAAGAATCGGACGTTGGAGCGGTTTGGACTTTAGACGCCAAACCACTTTGGGATCCGCAACGGCGGAGGGAAAAAGAGCAAAAGCAGCCAATTTAACAGAAAAAATTAAGTGTTCGAAAGCCTTTAAAATTCAACAACAGTCAAGGTCCATTTCATTTCAAAACGATGGCCCATCAAAGACAATTGGCAAAACTAAACCCAACTATGCGACCTGCTGCAAAAAATAAAAAATAAAAAAATTCAAGCACAAACAAAATCTGGGAACATGATGTATATAAATTGTTCAAAACATCCAGACTTAAAGCATGACCGAAGAAACATCAAGGATGAAAAAACCTGAAGCAATATTCAGTTATGAGGAGGGGCCCAAAATTTAAGAGATTTGAGGAGAAAAGTTGCAGCAACAACACAGATGTAGCAGATTTGAGGAGAATTGTTATGGATGAAATCCATCAGGCTCCGTATTCTGGTTACCCAGGATATCAGAAAACAATTGCTACAGCTAGAAAGCAGTACTTTTGGCCATGTATGAAAAATGACATGGCTGAATACATTTCAAGGTGTATGAAATGTCAACAGGTAAAGGTTGAGCATCAACATCTAGCAGGTTCAAGTAGGTTCATTGCACCCTTTTCCAGTTTCGAAATGGAAATGGGAAGTTATTTCCATGGATTTTATTATAGGGTTGCCAGTGACTTAGAGACAGCATGATTCTATCATGGTTGTGGTAGACAAGTTGACTAAGGCAGCACATTTTATACCAGTTAAGTCTACGTATGAGACTGGCGACATTGCAAAGATCTTCATGAAGGAGATTTTCAAATTGCATGGATTGCCGAAGGCAATAGTCTCCGATAGGAATGTCAAGTTCACTTCCAACTTTTGGAATGGTTGTTTGCAGATTTGGGTACAAAGCTAAACTTCAACACTGCATACCATCCTCAGACAGATGGTCAGACAGAGAGAGTTAATTAGGTGCTTGAAGACATGCTTCGCATGTACGTAATGGACAAACCAACCAAGTGGGAAGATTACTTACACTTGGTAGAGTTTGCTTATAACAATGGACATCAGGCATCCTTGGGGATGAGTCCGTATGAAGCCTTGTATGGAAGAAGGTGTAGGACACCAGTGACTTGGGATAATCCAATGAACAGGATTGTGCTTGGGTTAGAATTGCTCAAGGAAATGGAGAAAGAGGTTGTAAAGATCAGGCAGAAGCTAAAAGTAGCACAGGACAGACAGAAAAGCTATGCAGATAAGCATAGGGTGAACTGGGAGTTCAGTGTTGGGGATCATGTTTACCTCTAAGTGAGGGAAAGGAAGAGTTCCTTGAAGCTTGGTAGTTGTGCCAAGTTGTCACCAAGATATTGTGGGCCGTTTGAAGTGCTTGAAAGAATAGGGCCAGTTGCATATAGACTTGCATTGCCTGCCAGCACTAGAGCTCATAATGTTTTTCATGTTTCTTTGCTTAAGAAATACGTACATGACCCTAACCATGTGATAAATTGGGATGTGATTCAGGTGGAACCCGAGGGAGAGTTCCGAATCGAGCCAATGCGCATCCTCGACAGGAAGGTCACAATGCTCCGGAACTGAGCCATAGGGAAGGTAAAGGTGCAATGGGAGCACTTCGGACCTGAAGAGGCTACATGGGAGCTGGAGGATGCCATGCGATTGGCACATCCATTTTTATTCAATTCTGCGAAACACTAAGGCGATACCAGTGTAGCATTTTGTTCAATTTTGTAAGCACTGAGGACAGTGCTATTGAAGGGGGAGGGGAATGTCACACCCCCAGTTTTGACCCCGTTACATTAGATGTATATGATGTATATATTGTAATGATCATGGTGTGGAGCTAAAGGCCAAGGCCCCACCATTGAGGCGGTTATGCTATGTTTTGGATTTAAATTTGTCACCGATTGTATATCGGGGCATGCGGCATACGTTTTAAGTTTATCATCATGTAAATATGCATCCATAATTAAAACGAACCTGACCAGCTACGATCGCGGCAACTAAAATGAGAAAGGGGCATGATTTTCACAAGGATAAGGATGTGGGGGAATTTGTCAAACCTTGGCCAATGGGGTAAAATCCATGTGTCTTCTTTCCTTGCCTTACCCAACCACTTTCATTGAAGAATGGGTACTCGTGGTTGAGGCAGTTAATTGTTTTGGGAGTGGGGTGGCAGGACTGTTAGTCCTCACCCACACGCACACTCCACCAGCAAGGAACGCACTCACGCCTTCCCTCCACTGCGCATTACCTCCACGATTGTTTTTCCTTCCTCGTGGTCTGCTCACATCCACGCACAAGCTGGGAGTTGTCCGCCCTCATGCAGGGACCGTTGTCTGCTCACTATCCTCACGTGCAGGAGTCTACCCATTTCACGCTCCATTTGGAAGTTGGTATTCTTCTCTTCCTCTGCGTGATTTATATATGTATTACCGGTGACTTCATTGCCCAAGGGGCGATCTGTTGTTTTCTCCTATTGTGAGTTGTGCTCACTGATAAGCTTCGGGGCTGTGGTCTTTCCCCTGCTGTGAACTCGGTTGCCTTTCTGTCCTCGGACTGTGTAAGTTCCTTGGTGACTACATTGCTCAGATTGGGTCGTTGATTTTTCCCCACATTGTTGGCTGTGGTTGCTGTGGTCTTCCTTACATTTTGGGAACGGTTGTAAATTCGCTTGAGAGTCATTTTGGCCACAATAGGGCCAAGAATGACTCAGAATTTGTCTTCCCTGTCTTGAGCTATAACAGCTGATTAATTGCCTGAGCGCAATGGTTGGTCTTCGGACTGTGTTGGGAGCAGGGATGGGGGCTTGGTTTACTTGATAAACCTGGTGGCTGGAACCCACACAGACAAAGCTAAAGGGCTGGCTTTCTTCTCCACAACCCCTGAATAGCATTGGAAGGGAATGCAGGGCCTGAGGGACTGTGTAGCAGAGAAGGGACTAATTCCTTGTGTTGGGTGTGTGTGGGTGTCTTAGAAGCCAGGATAGTTCTGGTGTAGGTGTTCTTGGCTCTGTAATGAGCTCACCAGCTTAGCATTTAGCCTTTCCCAACTCCTGGATGGCCTGATAAACCCAACTGTGTTGGCTTGGCTGTGTTTTGCATATCCCTGGCTATGTGTAAGCCTGCTAGTTCCCTTATTCCTTGGAGAATCATGCCCAGCTCGAGGGTGGCAGTGCTGCTGAGAGATTAAGGAGCATGCTGGCCTATGGTTGGGTGGAACGTTGCAACGACGTAGCTGGTTGCGGATCGAGTTCATCATAAGATAAGTGCTCTTGTCCATTTTTTTACTTCTGCAACCATGTTTTTATGTTAATGTAAATGATGAACATGCTCAATGAATGCTTGTGTGAATGCATGTTGATTTCACTGTGCACGATAAATAGTTGTGGCTGTGTATGATAAACAATGGCATTCGTGCCTGTTCTACCTTAATGCATTTTCCTGCAGCATTCTGTTTATGGAATTTTTATGAATTCAGCATGTTCGTGGGGCTTTTAGTCTACATGGTTAACGCCATGGGTCCCGTCCTCTTCGCTGGTCGGAGGCACGGGGACATGACAAAACTACATATTCTCCTCGAGGGGGCATAAAAAATAACATTTGCAAATAGTCTAACACTTGCAATTCGTAAAAAATAACACTTGCAATTTGTAAAAAATAACACTTGCTATTTTGGTACAACTTACCTTGATCTGTGGAGCTTGGCATTGTTTTCTTTTTCTTTACTTTTCAAAACATCTTTCAACATGCTACAAATATTTTCCTCTTGCAATAATTTCATGTTAGGACCCATCAAATAAATATTTGTATATTTATGAAAATAACTAAACGAAGCTAAAAAATACAGTTTGAATAGATTGTCTCCATGAATAAAAACAACAATAATAATAAACTTTTTAGGTTTGATGAACATTTTTAATTTAGCAATTTAAATTACAATAATATTCAAGTAAAATAATTTATAATAAGAGATCACCTGACCAAACATGGAGAACCACAAAACTATGTATATAAGGCCATCCATCACATCAAAAGGCCATCCTTAGATGAAAACATACACAATGAAAATGATGGTGCACACAATGAAAATTATGGTTACAGTACTCTTAGAGAGATTGGATTGGAAAACAAGAAACCCTAGAGAGATTGGGTTGGAAAACAAGAAAAATCAATCCGACTTATCCATACAATCCAAATGGATGTTGCTACTTCAGTGAACATTTCTTCTGCCTTTGACCAAAGGTATGGAAGAGATCCACGGGGTGACGAAAGGGATGAAATGCATAGCGACATTGCAAGCTGGAAATTGCAGAATCATGCATTGTTGAAGAAAGTAACTGAACTATGCAAATGTGTCTACATTTATACAGTACAATATACTGGAGAAACTGTGAAGATGTTGACCTAAACTTTACTTGTAGCTCATGAGAAGTACTCCAACACCGTGACAATAGTGAAGCAATAGCTAAAGAATGTGGCTCAACAGTGATGCACTCTTCCTGGTCTTGATGTACCTAGTGGCTATGAAGATGTCAAACGTTTAAAGATTTAACTTTTCAATGATCATGCATAGAAGCATCGTGTACCCATTGGCTCTAACGAGGCAATTGGTGACCATCATGGACTTATAGTTGCCCGATAGTGGGGGTTGCCCATTATGCTCTCGGTGCGGATTACGAGAGCATAAGAGTCATGGTAAACCTTGAAAAAAAGACTTAAACTTAAAAAACATGTACGTTTATGCCATCCAAGACTTGCTTTTCTCCTTATGGAAAACGTGGAACCTACTTGCTTGTCTCATCACTATTTGGTCACAACACAACATACAGGACACAGTGATTGCTCGCTTACCCAACTTGTGGCATTGCTTACCCTTGCTTTCTTACCTTACCCCACCAATAGACCTAGCTATTGGATTGTGCGTTCGTCAGGTGGTGGGAAGAAGGTCAATCTCAGTTAGAGGTCGAAGCGTAATCTTCGTATACGATCTCCTGGCGGGTCAAAGCAGCTGCAAGTCGTCGACAGGGTATAGATTAGTGGTAAGTAAGTCATCGGGAGAAGGCAGGCAGTTCGGTCGATGGGCGATGGGCTAAACGGACCAACAGCAAAGTCAACCGTTGACTTTGCTGTTGGGTTGGATGGCCAAAAGAAAGGCCTGAGCTTAAAAAACTCCCTGACGATGCCCACTACGATGAGGCTGGTGTTGCAACTTCATGACGTCATATTCTTGCAACTTGAAAAGTCTTGACGCTCTCTTTCATCTTGTAGCGCTTCATGATCCACGTCGAGAGTGATGGGGCAGAGCCCAAAGTGGAGACGTTGACGATGAGAATGTTGATCTCCTGTCGCTCCATGCAACTCTTGGTAAACAACTTCTTCATAATAGCCAGAAGCTCTCTTCCACTTCCATTTCCATTTCCATTCGCTCCTTCTCTAAAGTTGCAGCCATTCCATCGTTGAAATAATAGCGGGGAAGGCATGTTTCTTCTCCCAACCTGGATCGCTTACATATTCTCCATTGAAATTCTGTATTATCCATGTTTATGGGCTTGCGCCTCGTTGAAAAATATATGCTCAGCTCCGTGTTAACCTATCGCAGGAATATCGTAATTGGCAATCGATAAGAAACAACACTCCGTCGAGCATAGAGCTCATCACAGGGAGCTAGATTGCCCATGAAACTATGACTTCCTTCACGTAGCGAAGTCGCCAAGCCATTCAGGCTCAGCAGCAATGACTACCAGCAATGACTACCATATTCATGAACGCCAAGAATAAGACTCCCAACACCAAATCAATTTATATACTTGTTGGTCGAGCCATGACAGATTTGAATTGATGCACCAACTCTCTTTAAACCGATTTCACCAGCGCGTTAGATATCCTCACCTGTTCTGTCCGCTATCAGCTCTATTCTATCCTCATTCAGCAATCTCTTACCATCTGCGTTTAAGGCTTTAAACTCGGAGGATATGATCCAGCGCTTTAGATATCCTCCTCTGTTCTGTCCGCTATCAGCTCTATTCTATCCGCATTCAGCAATCTCAACCATCTGCGTTTAAGGCTTTAAACTCGGCGGATATGATCCAGCCACAGCGTATAAAAAGAGCTATGGCTTGCAATCAGGTAAAACAAATAATATGCAGGACTTAATCCACAACTACGTTCCCTGGTCATGACATTCCTGTAAAGCAAATTGTTACCAGGATGAGTTTTGTTTCTTAAATTATTTTTTAACTGAGAACGCATCGCAAGCCAAGATGAGAATATAATTTTTAAGTGGAGAATGCATGGTAAGAACTATCTAAAAAGATAATGATTTTTAATTTAACTTCTCACCACTAACACTAACATCTTTGTCACGAAATAGGGAATGGTAGTTTCCTTTACTCTTTGCTAGTGAACGAAGCACTCTTCGATTCTAAATGATTTATGCATTTAAAATTATTTTAAGATAATTTACTTTTAACCATACTCATGAATACATGATTTATGCAAGTAGGATTGATGTAAGTGAAAGTATTTAAAGTAAAACACAATTTTATTCTCTCAAATATCTAGGATAATTGTACAATTTACATTGAAAATTTTGTTATGAATGCATTTTTATTAATTTAAAAATAAGGTTTAGAAGTGCATATAATCTAGAAGATTCTTACTCCTATAATAATTAAAGTTAAAAAAATAATATCAACAACATTCTTGAACAAGAAGGGCAAGCCCTTTCTCACCAAATACACATCAAAATAAGGGAAGGGTTTACCTTCTATTTCCATTGCACATGCTTCATATCCATGTAATCAATGTATGGAAACATTGGTTCAGAAAACAAGGGTCCTCATAAATTATTCTTCTAGTGGCCCTTTCTTGTTCACACCATCCTCTTGCATCTCAATCCTTATGATAAAAATATGACATGCATCAAAGGAGTTGACACATTCCATGGGCATCTATTTTACTGTCATCTCCTCCATTTCTCTACTTGTTTATAAATATAAACTTCCTTCATGCATACAACTATAAGTTCACTCTCCATCCGTCCCTGTATCATATGAATGGACATAAGAAATATGAAAACTACTTGTAACTTAACTACACCCTGCTCTTCTTTCATGTGTATTGATACATTTTTCACCATGTCATCATCATCATCCTTGAGCACATAGTAAATAGAATGCACCTCAACCTCTTAAATTTCCTATACACCAACATAGGGGTATTTTCTATTTTGGGCATTAATTTTAAATTGAACTCATTACCATCATTTTTACTTTCTTATTTCCTCATGTTTCTTGGAAATTTGACACTTCTTCATCATGCCCTTCCATCTCTTCTCTTGCATCCTCAATGCTATTATTAACCATGCATGCTCATAAAATACAATTATCAAAATTGCTAGCTATTCATGTACATCCACCATCATTGAGATGTTTATCACTTATTGTAAATTCAATGTTGAATAATGAGTTTAGTCAATCTAACTTTATTTGTAATTCCATTGTAAGTTCCCTATCACCATCATGCAAGTTACCACATGGGCATTATCAATATCCTCCTAGTGCCACATTTGGGTAGGAGGAGCTAAGTAAATGTTGAGTAGAAAATCTAAATTACATTTTTATACTTAGGAGATAGGATAGGCTTCAATAGTGGTATTTTTCCAATATAAAAGAATTTTATTAGGAAGTCACTACTCTATAAAAAATAAGCAATTGAAGATCAATAAGTTGTTGTAATGGGTGAATTAGCCATTGATAGAATATTGTATATTGTACCCTTATTCAGACAATTATAACCCTCAATCTAAATAACAAGACTAGATCTTAATGATTTGCTAACACATAACATTGTCTTTCTAATTGTGGATGATGAGCTAATTAAAAATCTATAATAAATGAATTATCCACAATGAATAAGTAGATTGTTAACCCACACTATCATGAGAACCACAAAAATCAAGCGACAAACATCCTAGAAGTTAATCCATACATCCTAGAATAACTAAAATAAAAGGTTTTGTTTGGATTAGTCTTATATGTGCATACCGAATTTTAACAAACCCATGCACTCGACCCAAATCACTAAGAAGCCCGGACATAAAGAACCTGCAATTTATATAAAACATGAAGAACTAAATCAAATTTACGATTGATGTGAGCAATGATGTGGACTATTCATTGTAGTAGATCTTAAAATTTAAAAAAAATTGTAAGCAATTGATAATCATAAAAGTGTAGTCAATTAGATTCATATTAAAAATATTGATTTCAGTAACTCTTCCATAAGCATTGCAAGAGACTCTAGTCCATCTATAATGGTTGATCCAAATTGGATCCTAAGAAAAACATATTTTGTACATATTTTGTAAAACTTTGTAATCAAAAGTTGAGTGAATAGTCCAAAATTCTTGGAAAAGTTGGAAAAGTTGAGTGAATAGTTCAAATATTCTTGGAATATAAAATAAACCGTTGTGATCATTGTCCTTCCACGTTGTGATCATTGTCCTTCCAAAGAAACACATTAAATATGAAGTCTTGAAAAAGAAGGGCATTCAATAGAGAGGAGAGATAAGAAGGAAATGAAGAAGGGTAGAAGTGAATATGAGAGCTAAAAGAAGTAACATTTGCAATGATTGAGGAGAAGAGTGACCTTTGGTCTATCCCATGATGAATTGAGATTTTTGTTTAGCCATGGCCATTTGCTAATTCAAAGTTAAAGAAATTGTAACTTTGAAAAGTAGTATTCATAAATGCAACAATAGTTTCAGAAACTACAAATTCCCAATTTAAAAAATTAGTTGATTGAAGAGAAATTCAAATCCTTTAAAGAAAAAATGAAATTTCAATGGTTGTTTTATTGCAATTTCATCAATGAAGGATTGCAATTTCAACAATTAAAAAATTATTAAAATTGATTTATTTTTTGAGAAATTGCAATTTGAACTTTAGGAAGATTCAATTCCAACCTTTGATAATTACAAATTTGAGAATTTCAACAAGTATATGATTGAGAAGAGATTCAAAATTGCAATTTCAACAATTCATCCCAACAATAAAATTTCTATTTTCACAATACAAATCAGCAATTTGAACAAGTACATGGTTGAGGAGAAATTGATGTTGTTTTAACTAAAAGGAAAATTTCAAGAATTGGTTAATTGCAATTTTAGCTAATCAAGAATTACAATTTCAACTATTGAAGAATTATTAAAATTGAGATTTCAACTATTGAAGAATTATTAAAATTGAAATTTCAACAATGGAAGAATTATTAAAATTACAATGAACCTAGAATTGAAAATTTAAAGACATTACATTTTTTTTATGAGAAATTGTAATGTGACCATCCATAAATTACAATTTCAACAATTTTCATAATTACATATTGCAATTAGGACAGTTACAAATTCAAGACTAAACAAATTGAAGAGAAATTGAAATTTTGGGAATTACAAATTCACAATGTTAACTCAAGTTATGTCAACCATCATTATGTCTATGCCTTTCAGCTCTAACTATTAGATTTGACCATTGTCATATCTATGACATTCAACTCTAAGCATTAGATTTATTATGATCACACATGGGCACATGAGGAACTTGTTTACAATATGTATGTGTTAGGGCATTTCTATTATATCGAATGTTGGGTGTGAAGGTTTCCATTAGCCTACTCCCTCATAGATGTCGTGGTTTAATTTTGGACTCCACATCATCACATTATGTGCAGCCTCATCACCTTGTATGAGTGTATGAGTGTGTGATATAGAATATAATAAACTATTAAGGATCTTAACAATAAAAATTAATTATAAGAAAGGTACTTGAATTACTTAAAATACATGTATGTTCAAAGAGTAGTATCATCTACATGTTATGTTTATTTTTTATCACTTTAATATTATGTCATTTTATGTTGCTTTATACTCGCTTATATAATGTAAATGGATCACTCTAATATTATGTTGAATCCAATTTTGGAAATTTTGTATCCTTATTTAGAATTTAGAATTTAACATTCGTAATCTAATTAAACATGCTTATTTCAAATAAAATGTCATTACTCAAATTTAATGTCCTTACTTCAAATTGTACCAAAATTGATCTACACCAATAGTTTGAAAAATAATTACATGCTACGTCTATGACATTTTTACATTAACACCATGGATTTGACAAATATGTTCAAGTTGGATGAGTGATTCTCTCATCCTAGAAAACAAATTAAGTGTATAGTAAAAAAGCTGACATTCAAATGCAATCAAGCTAGAGATCTTATGGTGTGTATGTAGAACAAACTATTCATGTTTGTTGATCTCAGCTAACGCCCAACTAGATCTAGAAGAAGTATATGTAGTAACTCTGCATAAAAAAAAACACTGTCGTATTAACAAATCATTTATCAAAAAATACTTATTATAATCAATAAATATAATTAAAGAAATTATTAAATAAAATATTAAAAAGTAATACACATACCTATTAAAAGAAACATGATTAATAGTACTATTTCTTATTATGCTCTCTCCATATTCAAATTTGGAACCGTATTTATGAGACATGGAGCACTAATTCACATCAATTCTTACATCACGTGACTTTTGCTTCTTTAACCATCTTTCTATTGGCCTCTCTTTGAAAAACATGCTCAAATTGGCATAGTATATGCTTAATCTTTGATAAAAAGATATAAGGATATCATCAAATAGGCGACATGGACAACCATTTTCCTTGCTAATCCTATTTCAAAACTCAGAAATAAAATCTTCTTGTTGGATTATTCCATGGAGAGAAAAACAAAATTTTGAAACATGTGCATTATCCATAATTGTAAAGAAAAACAATTATTTTTGCTTTTAGTATATATAAGAAGGTGTATTGTTACCAAAAATAAGTAGTGAAAATGATTAATACTAGTAATGTTTAAATAAACCATGCTAGCTTCATAACCTAAAAACATATATTTTTAATTCCTATGACTATAATGGATACAAAAATACACATACCCACATATAATTAGAGAGGTTGACTTCAATCATAATTTGGAACAATTGTTAAAAACATTATAAAATACAATATCAACCATTCTTAAACTTGAAAATATTGAAGATGTGAACCTAACACATAAAATGAAATCTCTTTCATAGCATTCATACATACATGATTTTGGAAACTAATGTGAGAATCAATATTAGCCTAAATATTTGGTACATAAATATTTTGGTAGTTGGAATAAGTAGCAAAGGAATAGTTTGAACTGAAAAAAGAAAAAAAAATATTTCAAAACATCCCACACAAATATGATGAACATCTATCGTGAACCCATTTTATTGAACATATCATGTTTTCTTATTGCACTTTTGAGAATGTGTGCGATGCTATTAGTACAAAATAGTGATATGAGGTTAGTCGAAAAAAATTTCATTTAGTCCAAAAAAATCAACAAAACAAAACAAATACACATAAACAATTCTACTTCTTTTAATCTTTTCAATACTTCGTAAATTTGGTATTAAAACCAAAAAAATTATTTTATATTTTTTTAATATTTTCAAAACTAAATAAAATTGTAAATTAAAATGAACTATATGGTTTTCAATACTTCATGAATTTGATATTAAGAAAAAAACATTACTCAAATCTCTCTAAATTGCATTCAACTCGTGAAGGATGCAAGATTCTTAATTGCTATGGCAATGAGACATCAAGATGTAATTGTGGTCTCTATCTCTAGAATCATATTAATGTTCTTCACAACTGGCACCTACCCGTTTTAGGAGTTTTGAGGTAAATAATATGCTTGAATACAAATAATGTACTATCAAATAAAGTTTAAAAGATAATTAATGTTTAAAATCAATCATATACAATTTGTGTGCTATTAGCTTTTTTCTAAGAAAGACAAATGTATATTTTGTATTGCAAACTAGAAATCAAATTATACTTTGTTAATTCATTTTGAGAAATCCAATGTACTCTTCATGAGCCTCATAAACTATTTAGAACAAAAGTAAACAAAAAATTAGCTTTAATTTTGTCTTCTTCAATTTGGGAAGATTGAGTTGTGAGAGTCTATTTTAACCTAAACATCTCCATGAATTTTGATGCATGAAAACTCATTGAATTTTGAGTCATTTGATATTGCAAAAAATATTTGAAAATATTGCATCACTAAGCGTTATTGCATGTCAAATTTGTCATTTTATTGCTAGTTATTAAAAGAATAACATACTCACAAACAAACACTACTAGGATTAAAAGTAATAGAATTCCAATAAACATAACAACTTTAAAGCATAAACAAAACTGTAGACACAAAGGATTCACATAAACAATGAGTCTCATTTAGATCGTAGGAATTCGATAGATTTGTAAATCACAATTATACATTTGAGAAAAACCAAGTTTGAGCATTTGTAATTCTCACTTTCACTTCTTTGGATTTCTTTCACTGTCTCGTCTAGCAGCTCTATCAAGCTCACCATTAAATGTTTTCCTCCCGCTAGAACTCTGTGTTGGGGTAGGAAAGTGTGCATAACTAGATGATGTGTATGAGCACTTACGAGTGACCATCCTTTCTAAGAAATCTCTTTCACGCTCCAAGGTATGCCCAAATCCATCTTGCAATTGTTGGAAAGATGAAGCAACTCGATGGTCCAATCCTAAAGTGGTTGATGTCAATTTTGTCTTGAACTCATTTGCAACAGATTCCATAAGTTTTTCAAGGAAGCAAAAATGGGATTCTTCACCAGGTAACTGCATAAGCGACTCAAAAATGTCATGAATATTGCGTGAGGCACTTTTTTGTCCATGACTTCTATTAGCATTGGTGGAAGGAGCCATCGAACCATCAATGTTATCATTTACCTGCATAGTGAGAAACAAAAATTCATATCAATAGAAAAAGAATGATAATAAACATAAAATAAATCAAGTCGTGAAATGAATACCATGATAGGAACATCCAAGTCATTCTCAATTCCAAATCCATCATTTTCAACTATCTGGTAACAAAATATTGCACCATATTAGCCCACAATGACTATTATTTACTACTAATGATCTAAATATTTGATATGAATACTTTAATCACCTGAAATGGGGTTGTTTCATAGATTCTTGTTTCTAGATATTCTTGTTCCAACCTTTTGTTGTCCCTCATCATGCTAACCTTAATGACATGCTTACACAAATATCCATTTGTTGCCCAACTACAATCACACATAGAGAAGTTTGGACTTGATTGCCATACCATATATGATTTCTCAATATCATGTTGACTTTGCACCCTTGCTATTGAAGGATCTGAGTGGTGTAGTGTCACATTATGATCTAGAATAGATTGTGCTCTTAGCCATGAATGACCTTCTATTTTATCCACCTTATCATTTCTATGGAAACCATTTTCCTTTGCACATTGATGCCACCAATTAAAAATGTGGACCACTGTTAACAATTGATGCACCAACCAATCCACTCGACGATGTGAAGCTACTCATATGGACTTCAAAAAAACTAGTTTTAGGTGGGAATGGTATGACTCGATAGCCCCATTGGTTTCTTGTCCAGCGTGCTTTAACTTACAACAACATTTTTCCCACATTTCTGATGAGCATCAAATAACATAAGGTAATAGTGAGCATAAATTATAACATAAATGTGAGAAATGAATGAAACTATAGAGAAAAATATGAAATTCAAAACTAATTGAAATATGAAACTATAACAAAAAATATAAAACTAAAACCTAAAATATACAGCAGTAGTAGAAGTATATGAAAATTGAATCTATAGCAATTTATAGTATATAGACAAACCTATTCTATCCAACCATTGTGCTCAAAAGTACTCAACAAATGCAGCTTCTTCTTGGAGGTCATTTAGAAATTTGTTGGCCTCCTCAATTGCAGAATATTCATTTTTTTTGGTGTGCATAATGTCACCTAATAGCTTAAACATGGCACATCTTTTAGTATCATCTTTAACGTTCATCACAAGGTTTTTTAACCATGCCCTTTTGACATGCCAATTGCATAAATAGACTTCACATTGAAATACTTCCCTATTGCACATAGAGGTTACACATCATTAAAAATATTGGCATACTTGTATAATGTGTCTTTAATGATGGATGTAACATTTCATTGAGAATTGGATAAAAACACCGTCACAACTATATGTACATGATTGCACCAATCTCTGCTGATGCATAATTTACCATGAATGCATTTACTTTTCATTCCAACATACCCATGCGTACTTTGAGAAGTAACGTTTCCATCCATTTTGCAATATCAGATGTCTTAGATCTAGACATTAGAATCCATGCCACAGGAACACCATTATGTTGGGAATCAAACACCAACAATGTATAAAGTTGGAACTGCATATAATTAAACATAATTCTAGTTAAATTCTTGGACCATCTTACAAATAACAAATGAAAGCAAAAAAGTAGTATATGATATATAAAATTTCCTTAAAGCGATTTGTTCCAAATGTGGAGTCCATTTCTAATATACTATGTGGCCATATTTTCTCATCCATTCTAGTTGTAGTGGTTGTTGAATTCCTAAAATGAATGGAGTGTGTCCCTAGTCATTTATGGCATTGTCAAGCTTTGGGTAGTAGAATATTTTATCAGGATTTATAGCTTGACATATGTGCACACTTTGAGCATCATTCTTGTCAAACATATATTGGGCATGTTTCAATCTCCTCTCTATATTTCCAATGTCATCACGGGTAAGAAAATCATTTCGATTAAACTCAACTTTAGATGATGTTACTTTTTCATGCACTGGTTCACGATGCTTTTGATGTACACATTATGCTGACATTCCCAACAACAAACATCTTTCAACCCATTGAAGTAGTTCCTTGCTAATATGTGGTGCATGAAATGCCCTTATGCCTACAAAACATCAGCCTCTTGTCCATGACAAATGTTCCCTGTAATATCTTTATGATTCATCTCACTAGAAGTGATTAGAGCATGTTTTGGAGCCTTCTTGGGTGTGTGAACACTAAAATGACATGTGGAACCACGTCTCAAATGTTTATGACTTGGACGAATCCCTATACCCTTTTCAGGAACTTTTGATACATCATAAGGAAATGCATCAATCTCTCTATAGTCCTTTGGCCCATATGAACACCAAAACCTACAAGCAACAACAAAACATTTTTTTTAACAGAAATGGATAAAATTTGTATTAGATTAAAAAGGTTGTAGCCCAGCCAAGCTTACAAAGGGGGGAGTTCAGAAGAAAGAGGGTTGATGACCTCTAACAGTATTGTTAGCCTGCTTATAAATACTTTGGGAGAAATATCCCACTTGCTTCTAGGGATTTTTCGAGAAAAAAATGATTGCTTACAAGAGTAAACTCTCATGAATTGAGAGCAGAGAAGAGTGCAGAAGCAATGCATTAAATGGAAGGAGAGGTGAGATGCCCCTTAATGAAATGGTCCAACCGCTTCTGGGAGCTTGAAAAAATGTTTGAGCCTGCTTCCTTTTCCCTGCGTTCTTTGTTGGTATTTCGCCCTCTAGTGAGGGGAGGAGAAGGGGCTGCAAAGTCTTCAGAATCAAAGTTTCCCTCTAACCCGAATGAAGCGACTAAGGACACCAATCCTGCTTGGGATGGAGCCTCGAGACCTGACGCTTGGGGGGGCTCAGGAGGAGCAGGACCTGAAGAAGCTTCTTTCACTGAAGGAGCAACAAGAAATGTCTTTGAGGGGTTGGAGGGCACATCCTGCACCTGGTCATCTGCTGCTTCTAATTCTTGATCTTCGACTTCTTGCAAAACTTCAAAGGTGTTTTTGTTTTCTGACGGAGGAGATTCTGCGAGAGGAGTCGGATCTTGAGATGAGCCCTTATGCTATGAGGCTTGAGGATCCTTTATTCGAGGAGATCGTCATCGATTAATGACTGTTTGGAACTCTGTATCTTTGGGAGTGGGAGGAGATGCTGATCTCTATGATTCTACAAGCTTGGGGAAGCTTTTAGCGAAGTGGCCGTATACAAGGAAAAAATTGCATTTGAATGGAATATGCTCATAGTCCATTTTTTGGATGTGACTCCAATCTCCGAAAGTAAGCTTTAGGGCCTCCAAAAGCCCTTTTTCTAGATTTAACTCTCCGCAAATGTGAGCACATCCGAACTGGCCCCCTTTTGGATCTGCACTATCTAGGTAGCGCCCTAGCTTATTACCGATGTCCAATAGAGTGATTTTTCCCCAAAGATGAAGTGGGAGGTTAGGCAGTCTTACCCATACTGGAGCAGCTGTAATATCTGCTTCTGGGTTAAACCCTAGAGTCCAAGGAGCTAAAAAAATCCCTCTCGAGCCCATGAAAGGGGCCTGATCAGAAGACTATATCTCGTTCTTCTTTATTGAGAAATAGAAAAACAAAATACCCCCTACCATTTGCAAAGAGAGAGACCTGTCCTTTCAAAATAGGGTTCTAATGTTCTGTAATCCAAAGCTCCACCACCTTAGGGCTGGGCCACAACCCTATAAACTTATCGATGAGGGATTTATCTGAGAGGATGAGTGCTTTCTGACATGGATTTGAAGGAGAGAGCTCCAGAGAGGGGATATCATCTATCTTCTTCATGAACTTGGAGGGGGCATGAGAGGCTACTTGAACTAAGGCCTTGAAGGCCAGGAGCTGGTCATGAGAATCCATAACCAAGAAACCTAGAGCCTATGGGAAGAGCAGAACCCAAAACTCACGCTAAACCGGTGCGGCAGTAGCAAGAAAAACACAGCAGGCAAGAGACCATCAGGCGATCTGAATGGCAAGAGGAAGGAGGCGACTAGGGAAATCCTAGCTGCATATCAGAGCATTCCTTTCATTCATCGCTTAAGATTAGTCCAACAACAAAATATTAACACACTAAGCTCTAAATTTAAAGCAAGATTAATCTAAGAAAATAAGTAGAAGCAAAGTACTTACACTATATATTCCAAAGGTGTGTCGATTCTACACTTTTGGTTTCCAGCATGTTCATGTTCATGTTCTTGTTTTGATTTCCTGCTGGAACTTTTTTGAAAGCTCCTAGGATACAATAACTTATTGCTTTCCCCAATAATAAAGTATTTATACCTAGTTGATTTTATCCAGGCAACATTGTTACCTCCAATCATACTCCAGTGCAAATCAAAAGAAGAAAATTTTGGTTTTTCAGGATCTTGCACTGCAAGAGCTAGAAGTTGTTGTCATTTCAAACTCATCTACAAGGTGTAGAATGTGAGTTAGTTCGACATTTGTTTAATTTTTGTGAACTAAAATTCATATACATACAAAAATATTTACATAAGAAGCAACATAATCCCATGTACAAGGAATCCTATAGTATAAAGATATATACAAAGGTATATACAAAGAATATTATAGTCTCCTCCTTAAATAAACTAAAATATCTATAAAATCAAAATATGTGGGAGGTACCTATTTTGCATCCTTAATCAGTAGTGGTCCTTTTTTAAATGAACTTTGTCTCTCCATAATTCGCAAAAAAATGGTCACAAAACTAGAATCGTTTTCAAAGACATGCTTAAACAGAGTTTCCAAAAATAAACATTCCAACCACTCTCACCTAATGCTATGTAGAAAGACCTTCTAGCCTAAGAGATTTGCACAATCAAAAAAGAAAAACACCAAATAAATATTCATCCATTCTTTTCCTCTGCATGTGCATCACCTCCTCATCAAACAAAAAGACATATCATTTGGTTGCATGTATCGTAAGGCACATTGATCATTTGATATGTCCTGTGTGGATTGTATGGATAACCCATTTGTTCAATTCAATTTAAGTGAGTACATCTTATAGACATATAAATCATATTCCTATTAAATTACTCTCATATGCAACCAATATATTTTGTCATTATGAAAAAAAACATCTTTAGGAGGTGTCAAGCTTCCATCGGCTCCATATGTTTCTCTCCAACCTCTATTGATATTGTTGTACACGAAGAATATTGGACATAATAATTATATTCATAGCAAACAACTATTCATCCATGTTTATGATGATCAATGTTGGGTATGAGTGTGAAGAAACCATGAACTCCTACTTTAAGTGTGGGTATGGGTCTATTTCCAACTAACAAAAAGAGCATGAAAAATAGATGATTACTAAGAAAAGAAAAATAGTTCTCACAAAAAATAATGTAATGGAACTTAGAACAAACATTTATGCTATTTACAGATCCAATTGAGTTCAAAAGTGGACTCTGACTGTTATTTGATGGTTGAAAATAATGAAATGAATCATGGACCAAAACTATCAATAATTTAATTATTAACATCATGAAAACACATCCAAACAACAAATAATGTAAATCAAGTTTTCATATCCTTTAGAGATGGAAATGCTTTCAAAAATGCTTTCCAACTATATTATCGACTCGTTCAAAATTGTCAAAAATTGTAAATATTTTAAACTCCTTCTTTTATTTCTTTTTGTTTAACATAGAAAACAAAGTGTCCATCTAAATTGATCTATTTTCTCCTAGGCATGACGCCACGAATTTTCTTTGCCATTTTTTCACTGCTTTGTATACTTTTTCCTTTAGGATCATAATTCCCATTTTTCAACAACTTGCATTTAGGTTCATATTTAATTGCATCTTCTATCTTATCATAAATCAAGCCAAAACCTGAAGATCTTTGGCCGTAGGTATGAAAACCAAAGATAAATATCTTTTGTGTATCAGTTATTTTAAATTTTCTCGCTATTCCCTCTTGAAGTTCAGGCTTCAATGATTTCCTCTTCCAAGATGGAGGACATTGATTTGGAATCGTCATCTCAATCTTGGCTCATCAATAAGGTGTTTGATGCAAATGGTTGGGTTGTGGTTGAATTGTTTGACATCCATTTGTTGTTTGTATATAAAAGAAAGTTTCTATAAAACAACCATAATTGGTGTTATTAATACAAAGTTCCACATGTGAAAACTAGATAATTAATTTAAATGAAACAAATGTGTCATTGCAATGAAAGACACAACATACAAGTTGCTTCAAGGACATAATAATTGAAATAAAAACTAAATGTAAATATATTTGATAATATTTCACATTAAATCAACACAAAAGCAAATACATTGGGATGGATTTATCTCAAAGAAATAATTCATTTATATATTAGAGTTCAACTTCAAATTTTGGTTGTTAAGGAGGAGTGATCTAGGAGTTATGGTGGTGTTCAGGGTTTTGGTAGTTGAATTGCTACTCTAAGATTTCATAGTTAAGGTCATTGACATTTCCTCTGTCAATCCAATTGGATGTACAAGGTGTGCCTCACTAGTTGTTTTAGCACATGTCCCTCGTCTCTTGACATCAAGAAACATCTACTTGAAAGAGAAAATTCATCTAATAGTTGTATTTCTACTCATAGTTTCAGTTGTTGAGGTCATTGACATGTCCTTTGTCAATCTAATATCCAATAATGGTTGTGCAAGAGAGGCCTCACCAACTAGTTTAGCACATGTCCCTTGACTCTCGACATCAGGACACATGTTGGAGCAGGGTCCCGCAGCTACAAAAGAAGCTGCTAGTTTTGGCGGAGAGATAAGTTTTGGCGAAAAAGAGGATAAGACGGAGCTACGACGCCGTAGCATGGTTCCAGCTGCAGAGCAAA